>JAYESA010000001.1:79064607-79445232 GCA_036927795.1 Iris macrosiphon | reverse complement strand
CGGGACGAGGCTGCCACATATTACAAATTTTACAAAAGATTATGCTCTTTTAGTTGACCCAGAAAAGTGGGACTGTTGGCCACCTGTATAGTGCCAGTTTCCAGACCTTTTTTACTCTTTCACGACCCTAGTATTAACTCCCCAACATGGTATTCTAGTTTTGAAAATACCCCCTCCAATCTTCAAATTTTCTTTTGCAAATACTAAATTCACTGTCGTTAGCATCAATCAGTGTATCACTGAAGATCAAATCCTGGTGAACATATATATATATATATATATATATATATATATATATATATATATATTGGCGTAAAACAAGACTTCAGTCCCACTCACCATAAAAGAGTGATAAAAAGTAGGTAGAGCAATGATTTCAAATGTCAAATGAAAGAATTTTTCACGTGGTTTTTTCGTAGGCCGACGAATAGGCTGTAGGAATCAAGGTTCAAAGAATCGGTAGCGGAATCGGTAGCGGATCATTCCTATGAGTATCAGGATCTACGGTATCAGTAGTGTCGGCGGTATCAGTAGTGTCGGCGGTTTCGGATCGGAGTATCGGATTTTTTGGTATCGGAAAGCAAATAACTATTAGTAAATTATTAACATTTTAGAAAATATATTTTATACATTTATGCATAATTTTAAGTATTTCTAGTGTTGTTTCTTAGTATTTATGAAATTGAATGAAATAGTAGTCACCATTGTCGATTGATTTACATGCGATAGATAAGTTTTCCTCTTTCATATGCTTTTACAACCTTACTATGCTTTTACACCCTTACTAATTGGTCTTTTTTCATTAAAGTTTCTTTGTCGAATTGACCGGAAATGAGACCTCTAATGTCGGTATCAGTCAGTATCAATCGAGACATGCCAAACTGTATCGGTATCGGCTATATCGGATCAGTATCGGTCGATACTGCAAACTGTGTAGGATCCCTATTCAAGATCACTGCAGTTCCTGTAGGACAGACGGTTGTAGGATGGACAACCCTCTATAGGTGGTAGGGTAAGATGGGTGGTACCGTTCAGATTGCAGCCAATCCTCCTAACTCCACGCGGAATTTATATTCAAGATTTGATGTAGGTCTTTTCACTAGCTTGAGCCGGCTGAACCATTCATCCTTCATCCACCGATCACCAAATCGGCTTAGCCGAGACCAAATCCACTTTATATAGTATAAACGTGTAATAGCCTCTCACTGAAGCAAGAGGGAGAACAACTGATACCATCTGAAGTGGGGCTGCCCTTTTTATAGCCTGGCTGGGGAAGATTATGCTCTAGATAAAGAGTCAATTATACACTTTTGGTGAATCTCTAGCTTTATATATATATATATATATATATATATATATGTGTGTGTGTATGTGTGTCCAAAAGCTCAGCTTCTTTGGTTGCTTCTGTTATCATCAGAATCAAACAGATGCATACTTCTTCAAGCCGGTCGCTTTTAAGAAAACCATCTTCCACATTATTAGAATAAAACTTCAACTCCAGGCATCTCAATTCTGGTAAATTATAATTGACCAATCCATAGTAATCAACTTAGTTTTCCATATCAAACCTGTAATTTAGGACATTATAAAATTTTGAACTCAAATATATTTTTCACTTCTTAGCTGACAAACAACTGAGCAACCTTTGACAGGAGCAACTTCCTAAATTTCATTCAGTTATCCTTTGCCTCCTCTTCTAAGATTATTAAGACAGTAACCTTTCCATCACTTCTTTTCCTGTTACCATAGCAACCAGGAATTAGGGAATTACAGTGACCAGATTCTCCTACAGCCTAGTCAAGCATAGACGACACGGGATTAAACTTCTTGGGATGTGCATATGCAGTAGTAAACTTACCTTCCATATTCTGTTCATGAGCGTAATAACTCAGACCATTTCTTTTAGCTTGAATGCTGCTGTTATAGGTTGGCAGATCTATTCATTCGTCAATGAGAATGGAACTCGTATCCTATGCCTTTCAGAAAATCAGTCTTGCTTGGCATCACTCAGCTGGTTGGAATATATCGTAAATTCTAAAACCCGACATAATCCGTTAGCTATATATTTCTTAATTTACTTTTCCTCCCCAATAACAGCTTCTAGATTCTTACGTATTTTCCTACAACTAGATCTCCATACAATCTTTAACATAATGCAACATTCAAAAAACTGTGCAAGTATTCCTGCGCTCAAATGTTCCAAATAAAGCTAACAACTGCAACCACTGGGTGCTAGCAGAATAGTCTCCATTTCATCTAGAACAATTTATGTCTCCTATAATTTATCTACATGGACAGCTCTACAAGGAGGGATAATGTGAAGTCTCCAACAAGAATAAGGTAAGGAGTTCGTCATATTTCATGCTGCATGGCACAAACATGAGACATGTAAGTGAAGAAGAATACTTTGGAGTAATAAATGAAAAGGAAAAAAAGATAAGTATGTTGCCAATAAAGAGGCAAAGAGGTCTCTAAAGAATATAGTCCTATATTGAAAGAAAACCATTTAAGAAGTTCTACAACAAGAAATTCATGCAAGCAAAGAAATTGTTTTGGTAGTTGTATGAATGATGCAGCAAATATATAGGGGCATCCGACATTACAAGTAATGGCTCTCCGTAGTGCAGGGTCAGGAAAGGGGCAATCTTATGGAACATAACCTCCTTTAATGGAGAGGTTGTCTCTATGACTCGAACTTGCATTATCCAGGAGGCAAGTACCAAGCCTCACCTTTGCGTTAAAAACTGATTCTAAAACATTATGCAGAAAATACAAAATGTTCAAGATATTTGAGAATGATTACAATATTGCAAAAGAAACTATATATATATATATATATATATATATATATATATATATATATATATATATATATAATCAAAAGGCAATGTGAAACCTTTAAAACGTTTATTCTTTCTCCCAAAGCAAAAACAGCAGAACGGTTTTTTAATGGTTCCCTTCCTCTTAAGAAAAGGCCAGAGCTCCTGGTATCAACTCCAATCAAATCAGTCGATGATGCTATATCAAGTTGTAGCTTCTCCATTGCTTGTATATATGCACGAAAGTGTGCAGTTAAAACCTGGCACAACAGTTTTAAAAGTTAAAATCACAGGACCACCATACACTTAATTATCTACTATGTAGTATGAAAGGGGCTTGCAAAACTAAAACTTGTAGGGGTAATGGATATGTTTCCAAAAATAAAAAATAAAGAATGTCCAACAATATAACATGGACTACACTGCCTCCCCCCCCCCCCCCCCCCCTTTTACAAAGAAGAAATAAATGAGAAACACAAAACAAGAAATAAAAAGTCAAACATGTATAAGGCACAAAGAGAGACTATAGGAGTATTATTAAACAATTACGCCAGTTGGCTCATGGTAAAGAACAAAAGTTCTAGCAAAGTACAACTTTGTTGTTTATAAGAAATGATTTAGGACAAGTTTATGCCTTGGAATAAATAAGCTGTTCAATAAAAATCATGTTCAAAATGTAATCATTATTCTGTTACTTTTACAGGTAAAAATAAAATTACCTTGTTCATTGTGTCAACATATGCTCCACGAACTTCAGAATATATCTCCTTTCCATGTTCTTTAAGAAAAAGAATGGCATACCTAAAAAATTTAACAAAAGCGATTCAACGTATTTAAGTATACTAAAAACATAAAAAGAAATTAAGACAACGTTACAATATGTATCACTGACTAATGTCACT
The DNA here is from genome assembly GCA_036927795.1 of Iris macrosiphon. Classification (NCBI taxonomy): domain Eukaryota; kingdom Viridiplantae; phylum Streptophyta; class Magnoliopsida; order Asparagales; family Iridaceae; genus Iris; species Iris macrosiphon. The sequence continues at coordinate 79,441,511 of JAYESA010000001.1, read as the reverse complement.
ACTCGCTCAAAACCTCCAAATAGCCAACCCCAACTATTAAGAATAAAGGCTTCGTTGTTGTTGATCAATAAAACCTCCAAAATGTCTGGTGAGCACAACTTCAAAATGGCTAAACACCATCAAGGTGCGTTTGGGAAAGGGGTTTGGATAAAAAAAAACTGGGGTTTGGTGGAGTTAGGGCTCCAAACTCCAAAAACCGGAATTGTGGTGCGTTTGGGTGCTTTTGGAGTTGGACAAAACTCAATTTCTAACTCCAAAAGGTGGAGTAAGCAAAACTCCAATGTATCATTTTTTTAAACTCCATTTTAAACTCCAATTTCTTCGTTGTTTTTTATAAAACTCAACTACTAAACTCCAAACTCCCAAACACCTCACAGCTTAAATAAAAGTCCAATTTTGCCAATTGAGTTTTGTCATTTCAAACCCAGGTTTCAAATCTCCAAAACTCCAAAATAAACCTAACTCCATTTTAGCAAACTTTGTTCTCAAACTAGGCCTTAATGTGTATAGTCTATACTTTGTCCAACTTTCCTCTTAAGTAAATCTAATTTTTAATACAAACATCGACGGCAGAAAACGTGCTCAGTTCACAAATGAGGACTTGAGGGAGGCTGTCGATTATTGGAAAAATACTCTGATAGTCTATGTACTTGGAAATTGTCCCTACTATGGACAGTATCGACCTTTGCATTCCGAGTATGGAGACCTAAAGGGAGCATGAAGATATTTCCCGGAGATAGCGGCTTTTGTTTTTTGAAGTTCGGAATACAGGAAGATATGGATCATATTCTGCAAGGGGGACCATGGACCTTTGATGGAAGGCTGATTATACTTAATGAATGGAAGCCGACGGCTAAATGCGAAAGAGATTTATCGCATACGGTCACGATATTGATCCGTTTTCCTAGTCTCCCTATCCAATATTGGAGCGTCTCTATGTTGACAAAGCTAGCCAGCTCTATTGGCAAGTCGATTAAATCGAATGATGCTACAACCATGAAATTGCGTTTTGCGTATGCTCGAATATTTGTGGAGATCGAAGGAGGACAGGAACTGCCACGGGTACTTAAGATTGACCTGCCGACAGGAGAAGTAGCCCCTCAACTAGTAGAATATGAATGGGTACCTCCAGTTTGTGGTCACTGCAATTGTTTTGGACATGTAATTCAGAAATGCCCTATAGTAGCGGTCGGAGGTACCGATAACAATGAGGCAGTGACAGATCCACAGGATCTCCATCAACAGGAAATCCCTCAAGGGAGTGAAACAGCACAAATGGAGGAAGATTTCAGAAAGGAGATCCATGGCTTTGGCAGCGGTGGCAGCTCTAGATGTAGGCGTCCCAAGTAATCTAGGCAAAAGGCAAATGATGGAGAGCAGAGAGGAACATGTAGTGTTCACATATGAGGAAATGGTCCCATTCACAGGACGTACGGAGACATTAAGCAGGTCGAGGCAGCAGCTCGAGGGCGAGATGTCAGCGTGGCGGGCCAGACACTCAACTATTCCAAAAAAGAAAGCGATCAAAAGGAATGTGACAGGACCCCTCGAGTTCGACGGTGCCTCAGTCTGCAGGTCGTGAGAAAGGAGCTTTATGCAAGGAGAACCCCAGGTGGAGATTCCTCTTGCGAGAAGATCCGGATATCCAACTGAATCCTAATGACAAGGAACTCAGAATTCAGACTGAACTTACCAATGACCTTATGGTAAGTTTGGGAGATATCCAAGGTAACCCAAACTGTTCTTAATGTATATATTAAGATGGAATACGCGAGGTGCAAACTCGCTTGGCCGGTGGAGGAAAATTCAAGATGTCATAAGGAAAGAGCAGAGTTCGATTACAGCATTGTTGGAAAAAAAATCAGAGATAAAATTGACTAGAACACCCAACTACTGGTCACAGGCACACAACTTGACTCAAAGCGAGATGGCGAGGATTTGGCTATTATAGAATTTTCGAACATGGTCGGTAAACATTATCTATATGTCCTAACAGATGATAGCTAGGGACTTCACCAATAAAAGAGGTTTTCGGTTCATATTTGGGTCAATATATGGTCGTAATGACAGGAAGAAAAGGGAGGTCCTATGGCAAGAAATTATCCGGCTTAGCGTTATAGCTGATATCCAACTTCAACTTCCCCTGCTTTTAGTTGAAGATTTCAATGTCATACTATTTAGCCATGAAAAAGTTGTCGACGAGTTCCAGACTGTAACCTAGAAGACTTCCAACGCTGCCTTCGGCAATCAGGGCTAAGCTACTTAGACAGAACGGGTCATCATAATAGAGCCATACACAATCGGATAGCGTATCAACTTGACAAGGCTCTAGGTAACATGAGATGGTTTGATACCTATCCCGACGTAAAGGCAGAGGGTCTTGCTCCATCGACGAGTGATCATTCGCCCATATTGGTCAGGATTACGGAAGTTTCTCCCAAGCATGCTAAACCATTCAGATATAACAATGCTTGGCCATTGCAAAATGGTTACAACGAGACGGTTGTTGTTGGTCTGAGGATGCATGTGATCGAAAATGCGCAATTTTGCATGGTGCAGCAGCTCCGTACAGTCAAACATGTGCCCAAGCGGTAGAACAACGTCAGAACGAAGCATGTCCTCCCCTACAGTCGGTCCAAGAACGTTTGCAGCAAGACCCTTAGAATGCGGACTTAGCAAGGGAAGAGAAGAATCTCCTGGAAGAGTTTAGGGTACTCTTGTTATAAGACGAGATTCAATTGGCACAACGTGCCAAATGCAAGTGGATTAAGGAGATCGTTGTACAAATTTTTTCTATGATATCATCCTAACCCGCCAGCACAAGAATTCTATCAGCAGGCTCATAAATGTTGAGGACGAGAAATCTCACCGGGTGACATCCAAAATTAAGCTATAGATTTTCACAGGAAACTTTATAATCAAGAGGACTATATACAGGAATTCCCAAAAATTATTAGAAAAAGACTGGTTACAGACCATGGCAACTAGACGCTTTTGGCCCCGATCACTATGGAAGAAGTGGAGGAGATGGTAAAGAATGTGAATCCTGCAAGGCTACGGGTCATGATGGCGTTAGTAGTAAGTTTTACAATACCCACTGGGAAGAGCTAAAGCACCCAATTTTAGATATTGTGCAGGATTTTTTCGCTAATGGTAGGCTCCTACGAGAACTTAACCATACGTTTCTGACTTATATCGAAGAAGAAAGGAGCGACATCTTTGGCTGATTTTTGCCTTATCTTCTGCTGTAATTTCTTATACAAAATTATTACGCATATCATGTGCCGACGCATGGAGCGTATTATGCATGAGCTGATCTCACACAATCAAACAGCGTTGATCAAAGGAAGATCGATTGCTGAGAATAGCTTACTGGCACATGAAATGGTTCGAAACTTTAATAAAGTTGGAGAGAACAAGGCATGTATGAAGCTCGATTTGCAGAAAGCTTATGATATGGTTAATCAAGACTTTGTATGTCAAATCATGAGGGCGATGGGATTTGATTCAATTTGGGTTGACCAAGTTAGGGAATGCATCACATCGCCGACGTTCTCGATTCTTATTAAAGGCAACCATACGATTTCTTTCACATTAACCAGGGCTTACGGCAGGGCGATCTACTTTCTCCGTACTTATTCACTATCGTCATGGAATATTTCTCATGCCTGATGGAAGTTGCTATCCACATGAAATTTATCACCCAACTTGTTACGTGCTTCTTCTTGCTTAGCGAAGGCACGCGTAACTGGACGATGGGACGAAGGCGATGAAGAAGTCGTCTGGTCTTGTGACCGGCCGGTCTTGGTGTTGCGCCTTGTTGCAGGCGCGGGCGCTTCTCAGATCGGAAGAAGTACCGCCTATGTTTTTTATTAAACTTTTCTTTGATAATCTTCTCAAGAGAATTCCCACATTTATATATAGATAGATGATGGCTACAATTGATAACCATAATTTGTTGGAAAGAAAACTAAATCATACAAATTATTGCTAATAATATTACTAGTAATTTCTTTCTTTGAAAGAAAAGATATTATTAGCAATATTGCTAATAATATCTTCCTTGAAAGGAAACTAATTATTACTAATAAAATTACTAATAATATTGTCAAGTAATATCTTTCCTTTCAAGTAAAGACATTATTAGCAATATTGAGCGAGGAGCGAGCTTGTGGTCAGTTGTGTGCCTTAGAGTGGATTGTCGTTGGAGGCGTACCCACACCTAATCGCCCGGACTGAAGATGACCTCCCGGTGGCGAGCATCATATACTTGCCGTATCCGATTCTGAGCATGATGAAGGCGTTGTCTTGCTTGTTCGAGAACCGTGGCACAATCATTGAGGTGGCGGTCGACAGCATCAATCACGGAGGCGCCGGCCTTATAGGGAAGCATGGCGGGGGGGAGGGGGGACGGTCGTATACGAGCTCAAAAGGGGTAGTGCGGTGAGCCGAGTGAAAGGAGGTGTTGTAGCAGAACTCAGCCCACGGAAGCCAGTAAGTCCACGTTTTGGGTTTGTCAGCTACGAAACAGCTGAGGTACATCTCCATTGTCCGATTGACCACTTCCGTCTGGCCATCTGACTGGGGGTGGTATGCTGAGGACAAGAACAACTTAGTACCGCACCGCAGGAAAGTGTCCTGCCAGAAGGCGCCGGTAAACACGAGGTCGCGATCCCTGACGATAGTCTCGGAAATACCATGTAGACGCACCACCGTATCAAAGAAAACATGTGCGACTGATGATGCTAAAAAAGGGTGACTCATCGCCATGAAATTTACATACTTGGACAACCGGTCCACTATTACCAAAACGACGGATTTGCCCTTGGAACGGGGCAACTGAGTCACAAAATCCATAAAATATCGGCCCACACATGTTTGTGGAATTGGCAGGGGCTATACCAAGCCTGCAGGGCTGAGAGTGGATGTCTTGTTGCGTTAGCAGGCGGCACATGCGGCCACGTACTCCTCAATAGTGCAGCGTAGACCAGGCCAGAAAAACACTTTACGCACTCGCTCCAACGTCTTGGTACTCCCCTCATGCGTGTTGTCGTAGAAGTGGCGGATGATGCGGGGGACCAGTGGCGAGAACTCCGGAATAAAGAGACGTATGTGGTAGTAGATGAGGCCGCCAGTCTCTTTCCATCCGGCCTCGGACTGAGAGGCCGAGATGGTTGCCCGCGGTGTGACGACCGCCTCGTCGGCAGCAAGCGCGGAGAGCCACTCCTGCTCAAGTGCGAGCACCGGCCGGGAAGGTGCGGCGCATTCGGGAATATCGATGTCAATGCGGGAGAGTGCGTCGGCCGCTTGGTTGAGTTTGCCTGGCTTGTGCTCCACGTGAAACGAGAAGCCATGAGTTTATTCAACCAATGTTGTTGCGGGGGTGTGACGAGGGCCTGCTCGAGCATGAACTTGAGACTGTAATGATCTGTACGGACACAAAAATCTGTCCCATAAGTACGGACGCCAATGTCGGATGGCCTTGGAGAGACCGATGAGCTCCCTCTCGTAAGCTGCCAACTTGGCATAATGTGTCGTAAGTTTCCGACTCAAAAATGTCACTGGATGGCCATCTTGATATAAGACTGAGCCGATACCATGTCCCGATGCGTCGCACTCGATGATGAAGTCGATGGAGAAGTCGGAAAGACGCAAAACGGGAGGTGACGTGAGGGCGGATTTGAGGTTGTTGAAGGCGGTGTCGGCGAGGTCCGTCCAAATGAAGGTGTTCCGCTTGAGCAGGTCGCTGAGTGGTAGCGCTATCTAGGCGTAGCCTATGATGAATCGTCGATAGTAGTCGGCGAGGCCGAGAAAGCCCCGAAGAGCCCGCACGTTGGTCGGGCGCGGCCATTCAGCCACGGCTGCCAGTTTGGCCTGGTCAGCCGCCACCCCGCTACTAGAAATGATGTGCCCCAAGTAGGACACATGTCGCTCTGCGAAGGTACACTTGGCCACCTTCAGGTGCTACTGGTGGTGGTGTAGTGTCTCGAACACTGTCTTGAGGTGGCGAAGGTGCTCTTCCATAGAGGGGTTGTACACAAGAATATCGTCGAAAAAAACAAGTACAAACTTCCGTAGAAAAGGTTGAAATACCTCGTTCATTAGGGCATGGAAGGTCGAAGGGGCGTTGGTGAGGCCAAACGGCATTACGAGGAACTCGAAGTGCCCGTAGTGCGTGCGGAAGGCTGTCTTGTCGATGTCCTCGTCCGCCATTCGAACCTGATGGTAGCCCGAACGGAGGTCGAGCTTGGAGAAGAAAGTTGTGCCATGAAGCTCATCGAATAACTCCTCCGCCACTGGGATTGAGAACTTGTCTTTGACGGTCTTGTCATTGAGTTGGTGGTAGTCCACGCAGAAGCGCCAAGTGTCGTCGGACTTCCTGACGAGCAACACAGGGGAGGAGAAGGGTGATCGGCTGGCGCGAATGAGACCCTGCGCTAGCATCTCGTCGCATTGCCTCTCTATCTCGTCCTTTTGGCGAAACGGGTAACGGTATGGCCGAACCACGACCGGCTCAGTGCTTTCCCTAAGGCGGATGTAGTGATCACAGGAACGATGAGGCGGTAGTGTAGAGGGCAGCTCGAAGATGAAGGCAAAGTTGTGGATGAGGATCTGGAGAGGTGGTTCATCGCTGGAATGGATAGCCGCGACCGTGAGGGGCTGATCATCGTGACGGGAGAGGCCCGAGAGCAGGATGTCGCGGTCTTGGAAGGTGAAGCGCATGGTGAGGTGCCGGAAGTCCCATCCGATCTCGCCCAATGTTTCGAGCCATTCGACGCCTAAAACGACGTTAAAATGATCGAGAGGGATGACCATGAAGGGGGCTGCGAAGGTATGGTCCGCCACTGTAAAGGTTAATATTCCAAGCTCCCCGAAGCAAGGCAGCTCCTTTTCGTTTGCAACCCGGACCGTTCTTGCTGCTCCTGGTGTCGTGGCAAGCCGAATCGTTCCGCAGCATAGCAACTAACAAAGTTGTGAGTGCTCCACGAATCAAGTAAGCAAAGAAGTAGCACTCCATGGATCTGAATGAGAAGCTACATTGTCCCCCCTTTATGGCCATGGATGACTAAGGCGGAGATTGACGGTCGGCCGTCCTCGTCGAACTCTTCCCCTAAGAAATCGGCCTCTTCATCTTCTGATACCTCTAGATAAAAGAGGTACTTACAGCGATGCCCAGGGGAGTAGGTCTCATCGCAGTTGAAGCAGAGGCCCTTTGCTTTGCGCTCGGCCATCTCAGCTGCGTTGAATCGACGAAGAACAGGTCTGGGCTCCGACGAGCCAGCGGAAGTAGCCTGGACGGCCGTCCCTGAGGTGCCGGCTGGTCCTGCCGCAGAGAGCCCTGGAGCGTGGGACCCGCAGCCAAAGGTCGATTTGCTGAAAGAGGGGCCCGGGATGGCCGGTTTCTGCTGGGGTGCCGCGTAGCGCGCGGACAGGAACCACCCACCGCAATTGAGGCTTCCCGAAACGGCGGTAGTGCCACCATCCGTCTAACTATGCTCCGCCTCGCGCCGCATCGCATGGCATGTGCGAGGGTCAATGGTCGGTCGCGGTGCACATCCTGGCCCATGGTTGTCGTCAAGCCAGAGATGTAAATATCGATCTCCTAGTCGCTGGACAGGCACGGAACTCGAGACAGCAGGGATTGAAATTCTCGGTTGAAGTCCGCGATCGTGCCCGTCTGCTTGAGGGATATGAGATCCCCCAATACCCCGCAATGCGTGAAAATGCTGAATCGGATGAGAAGCTCGTCATAGAAGTGCCCCCAGTCGATCCAGCCTACCCGTCGTTGCCACCCGTCGAGCCAAGACTGAGCCTCGCCTTCAATTTTGAGTTCTACCATCTGGACTCGCTCCTCCTCTGGAATGGGGTAGAGTTCGCAGAACCGCTTGCAATGACGCACCCAAAGGATTGTCGGTGTAGTCGTGAGGTTGCAAGTCGAGACGTGGAAAGCACGGTAGCCAGCGTTCCTCGCCGACGTCGCCTCGGCCTCCACAACGTTCGGCCCCCTCGTAGAAGTGACGAGGGTCGGGCGGGCGGCGGTATCTGTCGTTGTCGCAGAAAGGGTCGCGGTAGTCGCCGCGAGGGGGGTCGTGGCAAGGTGGGTCGCGGTAGTAGTTGCGGAAAGGAGCCCCGCGTAGGGGTTCGCCATAATGAACTCCTCGTAGGGGAGGTCGTGGTAGGGTGGAGGGAGGAATCGGGGGGGTTTGTCGAAGCGGGGGAGGACCTGCGGGGGTTGTCAGGCTGTCGTCGGCATGCGGGTGTCCCCTCTGTGGGTTACCGCTATCGTGTGGGCCCTGCAGGGGGGACGGGTACTGCGAGGGGGTGAGGTGCCGCGATCGGTTGTGGTGGTTGTCGAGTTTGAGAGCAACGCGTTGATTTTTGTGGCGAGGTCGGCGATGGAGGTGTGGGTCGCAGCGGTACTCTCGGCCTGGACGTCTAGACGTTTGCGGATGTCGTCGACGGTGGCCTCGAGTCGAAGGAGGCTTTCGTCGTTGGATGGTGGAGTAGGCGCCATGAGGTCGGGAGGATCGAACTGTTCTGATACCAACTTGTTACGCGCTTCTTCTTGCTTAGCGAAGGCACGCGTAACTGGACGATGGGACGAAGACGATGAAGAAGCCGTCTGGTCTTGTAACCGGCCGGCTTTGGTGTTGCACCTTGTCGCAGGCACGGACGCTTCTCAGATCGGAAGAAGTATCGCCTATGTTTTTTATTAAACTTTTCTTTGATAATCTTCTCAAGAGAATTTTCACCTCTATATATAGATAGAGGATAACTACAATTGCTAACTATAATTTGTTGGAAAGAAAACTAAATCATACTAATTATTGCTAATAATATTACTAGTAATTTCTTTCCTTGAAAGAAAATATATTATTAGCAATATTGCTAATAATATCTTCCTTGAAAGAAAACTAATTATTACTAATAATATTGCCAAGTAATATCTTTCCTTTCAAGGAAAGACATTATTAGCAATATTGCTAATAATATCTTCCTTGAAAGAAAACTAATTATTACTAATAATATTGCCAAGTAATATCTTTCCTTTCAAGGAAAGACATTATTAGCAATATTGCTAATAATATCTTCCTTGAAAGGAAACTAACTATTGCTAATATTACTAATAGTATTGTCAAGTAATGCCGCCGGCTAGGTATGGGTGTGGTGCCCCGTTCCCCCTATTCGGGGAGCGCGGCTAAGAAATACAAGACGGTATCGTTCGATCGGGATAGATTGAATTAAGAACTCGTCCTCGTTATGGATTTGTTTCTTCGGAATCGATTCCCATATTCAGTGGACCGTGCCCCCGGGATCGACTTAGCGGCAGAGTCAGGAGGGACCTCTCCGCTGCATTCTTTGTTTCCTAGTTTTCGCTGTCGCTTGTTGCTTTCGTGCCTTGAGTTGGTTTTCGGGTTTGCTTGGGTTTTCTTGAACGGTTTCGATGGATTTCATTGCTTTCGTTCTTAGGACTGCACTTCAATTCCGATAATGGAAAGAGAGGAAGAAGTACTGATCAGCTGTTCGTGTCAATACAGGTGATCCAGCACTAGGCGTCGCTCAAGCGGACTCCTAAATCACTTCCTTCCTTCCTCCTTCCAACCACTAAAAGTGAGTGGCTACCAACCCGATTAGCTAGCCCTACTTGCTAGTCTTCACATCTAAATCTTGCGTTCGTGCTTGCCCCGATCAAACGATACCAAGTATTAACTAAAAGATATCAAGATAAGGGAAATAGACTTGGATCTGTATGCTTGTCATTAAAACGTGTGAACGGTTACTTGCTACATGCTTGCCTATTCAAAATGTTTACCATATGCATATATACAAGTTAGAATGCTTACTTCTTCTTCTATAAATATGCTTTATGTAGAACACCCTTGCCATGCATCAATTATTCAGGGAGACTATGCAAAATACATCACACAATGCTATATATCCCCTGATTTCAATGCCTCAGCTACATAAATGCAAACTTAACACAAACGCCGTTGATCACGGACAACTTGTGCACAAGGCCTCTCGGTTCCTGCGGACGGTCGCTGGGGCACTGGCACCGATCCGATCCGGACGGAACCTCAAGATTAGTCTCTCCCATAGGCGAGATGGCGTGCAGCGATACATGTGCCTCCGTCACCTCAGCCTGAGACTAAGACCGTCCATTATGGCATCAAAGCCAGTGATCCCCTCGTATATTTAAACCTGTTGCTACTAACTTGTGTCTTCTTGACAGGGAAGGCAAGGTAAGTATTGTGCAGGTGGTTCAGACGGACAGGTAAATGTCACCGAACGGTGACGGGTTATTTCAATAATTCTATATCTATGTCTTGTTGTAAAATGAACTAAGGCAAGATAGAAACCCACAAGTAATATGCATGCTTCATTAAAACAACGTGTTGATTGGTATAGTTGGGTTAGCTTGCCTTCACCAGTACGTTTCGATGTACTGACCCTCGTTGAAACAGGTTCCCCGCGCTAGGAGAACCAAGCGAGGAGCAGGAGACAATCCCCAATCCAGTCCAGCTGTAGGCACGCCTCGACCGTGCCACCTTTGACGCATTTTGAAGAAGAAGCCTTTTTGAAGAAGAAACTAGCCACCAAAGCAGTCATGCAGCTTCGTGGCAAGGCAGTCGTTCCGTCCCAAGGTCTTATATTTTGAGTTTAGTAAGGGATGTAATGTACAGGACTGCTATCTCATTTTGTGTCCACACTTTTGTAAGCCCATGGAGGCAATCCATATGACTCAGTTCAGGGAGTTTGTAATAGATGTTCATATTATCAATAAAAGAGAACTTTTCATGTTTCAATCTGTGTTCAATTATCTGCGTACTCTGAATATGTGCTCGCTATGCGAAACAAAAATACTTAGCCTTGTGCGATGCGCAACCTAGGCCCGCACGGCGGTCACGCCCGGGGGACGATTATCGATTCCACGGAATCGGGGCGTGACATGTTATCTCATTTGGCCTTAACGAGAGGAAACACAGCTGCAAAGCGCCCTAACAACGGCGGTTCGAAAAAGGGAAACTCGGGGCAACGATGTGATTTCTGTAGGAGGACAGGGCACGTCGAAAGTGAATGTCGCCGGAAGCACGGGTTATGTCTCATTTGTGGAGCTTCCGATCACGCCCTTCCCAACTGTCCAAAGTTCACCGAGCGCCGTCCTCCGCAACAAAATCAGACTCCGGCACTTCAGGCAAATCGAGCGGCGCCTCAGCAAGGGCGTAATCAAGCTCAAGGCCGAGTCTACACTATGACACGGGAAGAAGCTTTGGCTTCGGATACCGTCGTGTCAGGTACCTTACTTTTCAATAATATACCTGCTCGCGTTCTATTTGATTCAGGTGCAACGCATAGTTTTATTTCCACAAATTTTGCCGTGGAAAACAATGTAAAAATGACTCCGTTGCACTTAGATTTAAATGTTAGCACCCCCTCTGGTACAAAAATCCCTGTTCGTTCAGTATGCCTAGGTGGTTACATTTGTATTGGGGAGAAGAAGCTGTCGCTCGATGTCTTAGTTCTAGATGTTAGGGACTATGATATCATCTTGGGAATGGACTGGCTAGGCGCATGCGCGGCAACCATTGAGTGTGCAGAGAAGCGAGTCGTTTTCCGTCTGCCCGGAGAAGCCGTGTTCTGTTACACCAGTAGTCCAGCGAACGATGCGACCAGGGCCTGCATGGTGATTTCGGCAAAATCTGCTCGGCGAATGCTCTACACAGGCTGTGAGGGATTTCTAGCATCAGTTCGGGACGCGCGGCAGGACTACGCAAACGTCGAGCCTAATTCCGTTGAGGCGGAGTTCCCCGACGTGTTTCCGAGCGAACTACCCGGCATGCCGCCCGATCGAGAGATTGAATTCACTATTGACACATTTCCGAACACGCAGCCGATCTCCAGACCTCCATACAGAATGGCCCCTGCAGAGCTGAAGGAACTAAAGTGCCAACTCCAAGGATTACTTGACCGTGGGTTCATCCGTCCAAGCGTGTCTCCTTGGGGCGCTCCCGTGCTCTTCGTGAAGAAGAAGGACGGAACTCTACGCCTATGCATTGACTACAGAGAATTGAATAAGGTCACAATCAGAAACAAATATCCTCTGCCACGGATTGATGACTTGTTCGATCAACTACAAGGAGCAGCAGTGTTTTCAAAAATAGATCTTCGCTCGGGTTATCACCAGCTGAAGATTAAGCCAGAAGACGTACCCAAGACTGCTTTCAGAACCCGCTACGGCCATTACGAGTTTTCTGTGATGCCGTTTGGACTGATGAATGCTCCTGCTGCATTCATGGATACGATGAACCGTGTCTTTAGGCCCTTCATCGATAAATTCGTGGTGGTGTTTATCGATGACATCTTAGTGTACTCGAAGACTAGGGATGAGCACGCAGGACACCTGCGGATGGTGCTGCAAACCCTTCGAGACCACAAGTTGTATGCCAGATTAAGCAAATCAGAATTTTGGCTGGACAGTATTTCATTTTTGGGGCATATCATCTCCTCGGAAGGCATCTCAGTTGATCCGAAGAAAATAGAAGCAATCACGCAGTGGAAACGACCGGAGTCAGCTAGCGACATCCGAAGTTTCCTTGGCCTGGCAGGGTACTACCGAAGATTTATACAAAATTTTGCTAGGATTGCTTCGCCCTTGACGCAGCTCACACGGAAGGGTGCAAAGTTTACTTGGACGGACGACTGTGAAGCTTCGTTTACGGAGTTAAAGCAGCGCCTCGTCTCCGCCCCGGTCCTTACTTTGCCAAACGGACCAGATGACTTCAAAATATATAGCGATGCATCAGGAAGGGGACTAGGATGTGTCCTGATGCAACGGGACAAAGTCATAGCCTACGCGTCTAGACAGCTAAAGCCTCACGAGCAGAACTACCCAACGCATGACCTCGAGCTTGCCGCGGTAGTGTTTGCATTAAAGCTGTGGCGCCACTATCTTTATGGTGTGCCGTGTGAAATCTATACGGACCACAAAAGTTTGAAATACTTGTACACTCAAAAAGATTTGAATCTTCGGCAGCGGCGATGGCTTGAACTCCTAAGCGACTTCGATCTCATGATCAGATACACGCCTGGCAAAGGAAACGTCGTAGCTGACGCACTGAGTCGAGTGTTTGCAGGAAGTTTGGCTATTGATGATAGGCTGCGCCGGGATCTTGAATCACTGGGCATTACTTTGAAAATCAGATACACAAGGTGGGCGCAAGTATCACAACTGCGCCTCGAACCCGACTTGTTACAACGAGTAAAGACCGCTCAGAAGGACGACCCATTCCTGCAAAAGATTCATGCTCTTATCTCAGCAGGGAAGGCGTCCGACTTTGCGGTAAGCACGGATGGGATGCTTCGAGTGAAGGGAAGACTGTGCGTTCCAAGCGACGCGGCCCTCAGGGAAGAGATACTCACGGAAGCCCACTATTCTAGCTATACTTCTCATCCGGGTAGCACAAAGATGTATCGGGATCTTCGTACGACGTTTTGGTGGCACGGCTTGAAAAAGGATGTGGCGCAGTTTGTGTCGCATTGCATGGCTTGTCAACGAGTAAAGGCCGAACACCAGAAACCAGGCGGAGAACTGCAGAGCCTTGCTATTCCGGAGTGGAAATGGGATGATATAACGATGGATTTTATCGTTGGTTTGCCGAGGACGCAACGGGGACATGATGCAGTCTGGGTTATCGTCGATCGACTCACCAAGTCAGCTCACTTTCTGCCTATCAAATCTACTTGGAGTGCCGACCGCCTGGCTCAGATATATCTCAACGAAATCGTTCGACTCCATGGCGTGCCCGTAACCATAGTCTCCGATCGAGATGGTCGATTCATATCACGTTTCTGGGGAAGCCTGCAGTCAGCAATGGGGACGAAGTTGAAGTTTAGCTCCGCCTACCATCCACAGACCGACGGCCAAACCGAGCGTGTCAACCAGATCCTCGAAGACATGTTGCGACTCTGCGCCTTGGACTTGAAGACGAGTTGGGACCTTCATCTACCTTTAGCTGAATTTGCTTACAACAATAGTTATCAATCAAGCATTCAAATGGCGCCGTATGAGGCGTTATACGGGCGGAAGTGTAGATCTCCTATCTGCTGGGACGAAGTTGGGGAACGACAAATACTTGGCCCTGAGCTCGTCGAGCAGACCGTCCAGAAAGTCCGGCTGATTCGGGATAGATTGAAGGTAGCTCAAAGCCGCCAAAAGAGCTACGCAGACACACATCGAAGACCGCTAGAGTTCCAAGTAGGCGACCGAGTATTCCTCAAGGTCTCGCCTATGCGAGGAGTCAGCAGGTTCGGAGCAAGAGGAAAGCTGAGTCCGAGATTTGTCGGCCCGTTCGAAATACTAAAGCGGGTTGCCTCAGTTGCGTATCAGATTGCTCTACCACCATCCCTATCCGACGTACACGATATATTCCATGTTTCACAGCTTAGGAAATATGTGTACGACCCGAGCCATGTGGTAGACCTCGACCAACTGAACCTACAAGCCGACTTGACGTATGTAGAACAGCCTGTGCAAATTTTGGATAGAAAAGAAAAGCTGCTTCGGACCCGTTCGGTTCCTCTAGTGCGCGTGCTTTGGCGGAATCACTCTGTCGAAGAATCTACTTGGGAGCTTGAATCTGATATGAGGGAAAGGTTCCCCTCACTATTTCCTAGTGGTAGGTTCTATTCTTTAAGTTTCGGGACGAAACTTCCAATTAGTTGGGTAGGATGTGGTGCCCCGTTCCCCCTATTCGGGGAGCGCGGCTAAGAAATACAAGACGGTATCGTTCGATCGGGATAGATTGAATTAAGAACTCGTCCTCGTTATGGATTTGTTTCTTCGGAATCGATTCCCATATTCAGTGGACCGTGCCCCCGGGATCGACTTAGCGGCAGAGTCAGGAGGGACCTCTCCGCTGCATTCTTTGTTTCCTAGTTTTCGCTGTCGCTTGTTGCTTTCGTGCCTTGAGTTGGTTTTCGGGTTTGCTTGGGTTTTCTTGAACGGTTTCGATGGATTTCATTGCTTTCGTTCTTAGGACTGCACTTCAATTCCGATAATGGAAAGAGAGGAAGAAGTACTGATCAGCTGTTCGTGTCAATACAGGTGATCCAGCACTAGGCGTCGCTCAAGCGGACTCCTAAATCACTTCCTTCCTTCCTCCTTCCAACCACTAAAAGTGAGTGGCTACCAACCCGATTAGCTAGCCCTACTTGCTAGTCTTCACATCTAAATCTTGCGTTCGTGCTTGCCCCGATCAAACGATACCAAGTATTAACTAAAAGATATCAAGATAAGGGAAATAGACTTGGATCTGTATGCTTGTCATTAAAACGTGTGAACGGTTACTTGCTACATGCTTGCCTATTCAAAATGTTTACCATATGCATATATACAAGTTAGAATGCTTACTTCTTCTTCTATAAATATGCTTTATGTAGAACACCCTTGCCATGCATCAATTATTCAGGGAGACTATGCAAAATACATCACACAATGCTATATATCCCCTGATTTCAATGCCTCAGCTACATAAATGCAAACTTAACACAAACGCCGTTGATCACGGACAACTTGTGCACAAGGCCTCTCGGTTCCTGCGGACGGTCGCTGGGGCACTGGCACCGATCCGATCCGGACGGAACCTCAAGATTAGTCTCTCCCATAGGCGAGATGGCGTGCAGCGATACATGTGCCTCCGTCACCTCAGCCTGAGACTAAGACCGTCCATTATGACATCAAAGCCAGTGATCCCCTCGTATATTTAAACCTGTTGCTACTAACTTGTGTCTTCTTGACAGGGAAGGCAAGGTAAGTATTGTGCAGGTGGTTCAGACGGACAGGTAAATGTCACCGAACGGTGACGGGTTATTTCAATAATTCTATATCTATGTCTTGTTGTAAAATGAACTAAGGCAAGATAGAAACCCACAAGTAATATGCATGCTTCATTAAAACAACGTGTTGATTGGTATAGTTGGGTTAGCTTGCCTTCACCAGTACGTTTCGATGTACTGACCCACGTTGAAACAGGTTCCCCGCGCTAGGAGAACCAAGCGAGGAGCAGGAGACAATCCCCAATCCAGTCCAGCTGTAGGCACGCCTCGACCGTGCCACCTTTGACGCATTTTGAAGAAGAAGCCTTTTTGAAGAAGAAACTAGCCACCAAAGCAGTCATGCAGCTTCGTGGCAAGGCAGTCGTTCCGTCCCAAGGTCTTATATTTTGAGTTTAGTAAGGGATGTAATGTACAGGACTGCTATCTCATTTTGTGTCCACACTTTTGTAAGCCCATGGAGGCAATCCATATGACTCAGTTCAGGGAGTTTGTAATAGATGTTCATATTATCAATAAAAGAGAACTTTTCATGTTTCAATCTGTGTTCAATTATCTGCGTACTCTGAATATGTGCTCGCTATGCAAAACAAAAATACTTAGCCTTGTGCGATGCGCAACCTAGGCCCGCACGGCGGTCACGCCCGGGGGACGATTATCGATTCCACGGAATCGGGGCGTGACAATGGGCAACCCTAGCCAGGTCTTGTGACTTTTCCTTTGGCCGGTCCATGTGAGTAACAGGTATAGGTTCGTCCGAACCGACCTGTAACACTATTATACAAGATGGTTAGTCATGTTATTTCGCATCTGATTTATGTTGATGATTTATTGGTGTTTCTGGTCCCAACTAATAGGGGTATGAATAATATGATGCAAATAATGGAAGAGTTAAGGCGATTGTCAGGTTTAAAGCTAAATCAGGACAAGAGTAGAGTATATTCTAATTCCGACTGCCCTAATCAGAATGCATTATCAGGCACTCTAAAGATCGAGAAAGGAAGCTTACCAGTGAAATATTGAGACTACCACTGTCGATTAACTATGCGTGTGAACAAGAATGTCAAAATCTGATTGAATACGTCCAAAAAAGAATTGAGGGTTGGCAAGCGCAGACCCTGTCTTTTGGAGGCGGAGTGTAACTTATTCGGCCGGTAGTTTATGCCAAGCAATCAAACGATACGAAAGATCAATAGACGATATTTATCATGAGTCGACAACCTACTTTGGATTAAGGTTTTGGGATAAGGTTTGTTGTTGTCATCCTTAGGATCCAGTTAGTGACAATATTTTCAATGGTGACAATATTGTCAACCAAAAAAAATCTTGATAACATTAGAAATCAAGATAGAAAACCTACTAATTATAATAGAAAGATTAGTTAAATTATTATATAAACACTAATATACTAAAACATATCTATTACATAAAAGAAAATACAAGAAAAAGAAAGAGAAACACTAGGTTAATAAGTCTCATCTACAGTATGTGTGAGGTGCATGAGATGCTCCTCAAAAGTAGGTGAGGCGCAAGAGGCTCGGCCTCAGGTGAGCCTAGGTAAATGAACCTCGCCTCATAGAAACGAGAAGCAAGAGTGAGCCTCGAGCCTCACGCATGCCTAGACGCGAGCCTCATGGGCTTTTTAAATACTGAGGGAAGCCCAAAGGGACTTGTGCCTAATCAGAGATCAGAAATCAATTATGGACAGGCTTGCTAGCAGTCCCAAGTACACCTCAAAAGGACTTGTGTCTAGTGGTGTTTATCTTACACAGCTTGTTTATCTGCTTCAACGATTTGGAGGGTTGACAAATATTCTAATGCCAAGGATTTGGTCCTCCTTCCAAAGCATGTGACATACCATGTTGACTTAGAGATCGCGTTGGGCCCAGAATTTCAGAAATATGATTAGTTTAAGCTATGATAATATATACATGACATGTTCAGCAACAGTATAAGATAATGAGGCTTGACCCTTCCTACATAGTTATGATATAAGAATCATGACAGTTGAAGAATTTACAGAAAATAATTAATACAAACTTTAAGGATGAAGCTTTGAATATTTTGTAATACAAAATTATAAGAACATGTTAACCAGCCACAAGATTTGAAATTGCAAGAGTTGAAAGAAAATTACAACTACAAAGTACTTAATGCAAATATATAGTAGCTAATTTTGAGACTCGGTTAATATGATATCAGAGGTATCTAAAGATATGCAGATATTGAAATATAATTCCGTGAACAGCAACTATCAGAAGATATTTGCAAGAAGCCCAATAGCAAATGATGACCATCAAGATACAAATTCTTTGTCATCATAGAATATTATTACTCACTTATATTTTAGAAGAACACTTTGTTGCAGAATCTGGATATTTGTTTTTGGCTTTCGCAATGCATAAAGCTTCTGAACAATGAACTCAAAAACCTATGAAGAAATAAAATGAAAGAACAGGTTACGAACACTTCTACAAATAGGTATTCCTAATATCATTACAGCAACTTGTATATAGCATCTACACAGAAAACACATTTTTGGATAGATTTTTAAGTTTCACAGCATGCAGCAACTAGTGATTAAGATCATTAATTTCGCTAAGAAAGCTTGCGTTATCAGGGTTTTGGTTCATTCCATGAATATATGCAGTGTTAGGAATTATATAACAGAATGAGAGTAGGTTTGAGGTCTTAATATAAAGCTTATGTCTGGAAACCAAGCCTTTTCCATCAGAATGGAGTCATCTATGAAGCAAAAGAAAGCTCTGTCAATTTTTTTATGACATGCTGTTGAACTAAAATCAACCCTCTATATGTTTGTGCCAAATTCCTAGCTGAGGTAGCTATGAACATGAGAGGGTCCT
Source organism: Iris macrosiphon (assembly GCA_036927795.1). NCBI lineage: Eukaryota > Viridiplantae > Streptophyta > Magnoliopsida > Asparagales > Iridaceae > Iris > Iris macrosiphon. Next base: position 79,422,813 of record JAYESA010000001.1, on the reverse strand, counting down.
GCCATACACCTAGGTGGTCAATTGGCAGGTAGGTAGACCTACATTTTGCATATGCAACTTAACCTCATGCAGACAAGGAGCAACATGCAAGTTTTCCTAGACTATAAAGAGTCTAGACGAAGAGATAGGATAATACAATTTTCTTTAGGATATTGCATTCATCTCTATGACACAGTAAGCCGAAGATCAAAAAGGAATGACAATGCCATTAGGTCTTGAAAGAAGGTAAGAGAGAGTTTTATATGGACATGGTGCCTAGCATCTAAATATTGGGCAACAAAACGTGTATTTCCATAAGCACCATGCAATGCAGACCTGAGCTTTAGACAAGGTATTTCCTAGTGATTGTTGACATGAAGTATGTATCCATTTTAAAGTGGCTTACATACCAATCATCTGAATAACAAAGTTACAAAGAAAATTCCAAAAACTAAATTAATGATCACTGAGCATAATAAAATACAAAAAGTATAGCTAAGGAGATTATCAAAGCACATATTATTACCTTGATAAAAGTATAATGGAATTTATTAGATAGGTAGTTCTGATACAGACACTGAATATTTAGTATGAAAAAAATATTAGATTTGTATTATCTACTTAACAACCTTTGAAACAGCCTTTTGCCGTAGTCTTTCCAGTTCAGGCTGAATGTCATTCAGAGCTTTAGATGTCTTGACTAGGGAATCAGCTTCAACAAATTTCAGTTTTTTGCTAAGTGTCTCCAGGGTTCTCAGATATTCATCATTAACCTGCATAAAAGCATACGATAGAAATACATACAATATTATTATCCATGATAAATACACAATTAATCACATTGGAAGTAATAAACAAACAGAAATTTGTTAACTTGATCACAGGATTCTTGAAATTATGCTTTGAAAATTATTATTCTAGTAAATATTTTGGAAAATCTGCTTGGACAGAGAAAAAAAATCAAAAGGTCTGCATATTTAACAAAAGGATTGCAGCTCCATTAAGGGCTACCTCCTGTGTTAAATCAGCAACAATGACTCGATCCACTTTGCTTTGGTCTACCCCTAGAAACTCTTTCAACTAAGAATATAACTCTATAGGCTGCCACTATTGGTGTATGGTGCACATGTACTACCATATTAATAAATTTTCCACTACTTATATCCTCAGTTGAGGACATCTACAACTTCATGTAGAGGCACAAGTTTCTCACCCTATCCTTTATAAGACAGCCACTCATCCATCACAACCCCAACTTAGAGCTGTTGCTCTAATCATATCTGATGTACTATGGTAAATTATAGAAAAACCACATAACGATTACTCGGTGTATGAGTAACCAGCGTCATGTTCAAAAATGACAACTATCTTCCATTTGTCAGGTTATTCGTTAGCTTTTGTTTTATTACTCAACAATCCTTTCAAAAATTTAGTTATGTAAGTCCCACAAGACCACCAATATTCAATCATTAAAAAATTAGATATAGTAAAAAACAAAATTTCTATCAAAATATATGCACACTGTCATAGTAGGCTACAACCTAGATACCATGCTGGTTCATGTAGTTGTCCATAGGTCATTCAAAATACATGTTCCACGCCACACTGTGATGTATATCCTACAGAATCTATGAAAGGATCTTGTGGTTGGACAAATCTAAATCATCCATTACTAAATTGCAAAATCAAGTGTTGTGCCATTAGTTGATAAACTATGTATATTGTCGTCACTAGTTGGCTAGGTTGCATAGGCACGAAAGCATTCGGATACGAAGATGATACAGATTCGAAATACGGCACATGGAAACATATTATAGATTAGATCTTAATACCATTTGTATTTATGCATGTACCGGGTAGTAAGCATGTTCCAAAAGGTTTTAGAAAGGATTCGTTACAAAGGAATGTTACATTCTCATATTTCAATCATGTTTAGCACGATCACAACCATGCCAAATCATTTTCAACCATGTTTTAGTTCCCCTTTGGAGCCTGTAACATTCCTTTGTAACAGATCATTTCTAAAATCTTTTGGAACATGCTTACTACCCGGTATAGATTAGATCTTAATACCATTTGTATTTATGCATGTACCGGGTAGTAAGCATGTTCCAAAAGGTTTTAGAAAGGATTTGTTACAAAGGAATGTTACATTCTCATATTTCAATCATGTTTAGCAAGATCACAACCATGCCAAATCATTTTCAACCATGTTTTAGTTCCCCTTTGGAGCCTGCCTATACATGGCCGGCCTATCTGACATTCGTGTCAAGGAAGTATTGTTCTGATATTTGTCAGATACAATTACAGTATGGTCTTGTGCAGTATTTGTGCAACCTAGGTGGGTGGATAAATTAAAATTAGTGAAATCACATGATTTTTCATTTCTGCATGTTAAATATATCACTTTGAATGGTGTGCCAATGATTGGGTCCGTTGCACCAACATATCAGTAGGATCTCACCAACAATAATATAATTTGAGTTGTTTTAAAGTTGAGTGATTTAAAAGAAATCAATTGCTACATGTGTCGAGATTCTTCTTCAATATTTGCCTTTTTAGTTTTGAATAATTATGGTAGTTAATTGGAGCATGTCATTTTCCTTTAGTTCCTACTAATCTCTCTCTTATTATATCATTTAAGCCAAAGGAGGCAACTGTAATGGGCAGCTTATTTTCTTTTAATTAAATTAAAAGGTTCTTGCCTAGTTATCTCCCCCAAAACTCAGTTCTTCCCCAATTTCCTTCTACAAAGCTTTGTATTACTAACCAGTCCGCCTTGGCCCTACATTAAGTGGTATTAGCACATACAAGCTTCCGTTAGAGGAAAAAAATCCAATAGTTGCACGTCGAGAAACACGTGGAACCCAAATATGAGATGTTAACGGTAACAATGTCTCGTAGCGTAAACAGACATACGAATTGGACAATAAGGAATTGCGAAGATGAGTTTAGGAGTTGACCCTCAAGCTCGTGCATTTCGCATTCGAGAACCATGTTTCAAACCATCGAAGCACAAATTTGAGAACTCTTTTACAAAGCAATGTCAGAACGGACAGAATCGTTGTCCGACTCATTCTAGATAGTAATAAGGTAGATTTACTAAATAGCAAAAATATGCTCACCGAAAGACTTTCTTGATTAACCCGCTCCATGGAGCGCACCCTTTGAGTACAATTATATGTCTAAAGACTATGATGAGACTTGTCTATGATGACTACGATGAGACTGTCCATCATGAATACCCATAAGAAGAAGACGACTCCTTATTGGATGACGAAAGTCGCACGAATGGGTTCTTCTCATACCTCATACCAAGGAACCATAGGATTGGCTCAAAACCAATGCCATTCCATCACAAAGGATTTTGACTTTGGAGAAGGTGCAAAAGGATGCGTAGCACTAGTTGATTCAGGGTTGTGGTGGACACCGTGAACTATACTACTAAGGGGGTTACTCAACAAAGATTTAGAATCCAAATGAATGGATTTAAAAGTGAGTGTTAGTCAATTAGTATTTATGAGTAAGATTTAAAGTTGTGTTAGTCGAAAATGAAGGGTTTGACTTTGAAAATCCACAAAATAGTTACAACATATTCATTAGTACCATCTGTAACTAAGAGGATCCTCAGAATCATGTCTAATGTAACTTCATTTCAAAATCTTTCTATGGAACCATCCCAATTTCAAAATCTTTCTACAGAACCATCCCAATCTGACATGTTGAGTGGTGACAATACTATGCCTATTACAACCAAATACTGCGCAAGACAGATTAAAGAATCCAACCTTGATTGGGTTTCATAACCCAAATGACAGTTCAAGGATTATGAAATCCTGCTAGAATGACAGTCATTTGAATTATGAAATATAAATCCATACTGAATTTTGAAATCCGTGTTGACAAACAATCCCGTGCCCCTAAGAGCCATCAACACCCCCGCATCCCTAAGAGACATGAAAATGCTAGTGAATCTATCAGTTTAAGGAAAAATGGGAAAATAGATGTTCGGACAGGCATCAAGATGATTTTAAAGCTTAGCCTTGTTGACGACTTTTACATGTTTCTAGCATTTCTAGTTACAGATGGCTCTTGCATGTGTTACAAACTAGAATATTTTTATGACGCAATTACCAAGTTTAACATTTATCCTGATCAAATCTCTTCAGAGTTGGTGAAGTGGATGTTTAATACGGATCGGAACCTTACGAGGAAAATTGCATCCTGCTCACACGGATTTCCAATTCTTTTCTCTAGGAAGCATGTGGTCAATGAAGAGTTTGGCACTAACTCAACAATCGCATGCTATCTTGAATCTCATAGCATAAAGTGGTCTGATTTAGTGTCATACTCGGTGCCTTTGATGTTCAACTCATATGCTTTCGTAAACACCTGTTTCAAAGTTGTTTGTCATGCTTTACAAATTGGAAACAGGTATATTTAGAAACCTTGTGAGGGTTTACTGTTCTGGTGTGACAGATATGCCCTTAAGGAAATGTTATCCTGCACTTGAAGGTCGTGAGTTGTGAATCATTACAGGCAATGATATCAAGAACACGCCTTTGTCATAAAATAATTCAGGTTCTTAGCCAACATTGCTCTAGGAGCTCAATGTTGCATCCGTTGTAAACATGAACAGGCTAGAAATTGTTGTGAGGGACAGAGAAATGAAACAAAGAAAAAAAAATAAGCGAAGATGATGGTTCTCAGATGTGTTCCAGATGGTTCTCGGATGTGTTCCCACCTATGTAGCACGGACGTTCTCATCTTAGTAATGTGTCTTGTATCAACCACTTATCTTACACCGACACTCTCGGACACGTGTCGATGTCGAACACTCATTTTACGTGTCCTAATATTTTTATTTGAGATCGGGTACAGAAACTCTATGAATACAAACAAATGCCAGATAGTGACTCTCTTTGAATATGCGTAAACACTTTTTATAGTGTTTTTTGTTGTTTAAATAAGGAAAAATCATATATAAAGTTAAAACTGAAAGCATTTTTATTTTGGCCATTTTAGTTTCATATAAATCAAATACCTATTCTCTATTTCTCAAGATGCAGATATTTTATGTAATATTTATGGTATATATATATATATATATATATATATATATGTGTGTGTGTGTGTGTGTGTGTGTGTGTGATAGAGAGAGAGAGAGAGTATTATTATGTATTGGACTTTAGTCCCATATCAGCTAGAAGAATAAGGAAGAGGGTAATCATCTCATATATATATGCAATCTCTCTTTCAATAATAGGTCATTCTATTATTCTAATTCTACATGGTATCAGAGACAAACCATTTTCCGCCACCCTCTCTTAAAAACCCTAACCCTAGCCCTCCGCTTCCTCCGCAACACGCCCCCAAACCCCGCTACAGCCACCCCACTGCCTCACCGCTACAACCGATCCCAACCCCCTGTTGCTGCATCTGTTGTTGTTGTTGCGACTATCTGTTGGTGTTGCTGCTGTTGCCTCCAGCCGACCCCCTCCCACCTCGTTGACCCCCCCCCCCCCAATCTCCGCTACAGTCGACCCTCCCCCCTTCTCGTCGATCTCCCCCCTTCTCGTCAACCCGTCCACAAACTCTAACCCTAGATCTATAGCCGACATCCTCCCCCCATGTTCACACAAACCCGAACCCTAACCATGCATACTCAGCTACCATCTAACCCAAACCCTAACCCTAGTTTTTCCTTAAAGAAAAAAACATATCTGAAAAACAGAAGAAGGATCTAGAAAAAAATCAACGTTAGGATCTTCAAAGGGTAAACAATGGTTTGTTTGTGTGAACCTCGACAACGGCATCAGGAGTTAACAAAGAGCAGACTTGGTAGTTTGCGTGAATCTATATTTCTGGCCCAGTATCCATATCAGGATACAACAAAGAGTGGCATGGGTTGCATCTCTGATATGGCTTGTGTGATCCACATTCAATTTCTGCCAACATTGAGCAAGCCAGATCTGGCACCGTTGATAGCGCATTGGCAGAGTTCATGTGATTATCGGGTAAGGACGATCAACGACAGTCGAATCGAGAACATTAAAGGATGACGAATATTGCGGCGAGTAGCAGTTCTAATAACACCAGTACCGGGAACACAGTGGCGGAGACCCCGTACACTGGTACACCAAGGTAGTCAAAGGCGCAAAGCACACTCGAGGCGCAAAAGGTCCATATGCCCGGGCGCAAGGTGCATTTAAGGCGTGTGCCCGAGCAAAGCTAGACGCAAATATAAAAAATAATAAAAATATACATAGATAAATAAATAAATTAATAATGTAAAAAATAAAACTAAATAACACATTAAAACCAACAAAAATATGTTAAAACATAACCAAGTGAACTAGCAGAACAGCAGTAGCTGTCAACAGAACTAACAAGAGTTTGTATTATTCCTGCTATACTTTTAGTAAATTTAATTTTTTACAGTTCAACTATAACCAACTACTTGTATAAGGTAAGAATTACCTCATTGCCTCAAAGTTTTTTGTATAAATGAAAAAAAAACAAAAGGTGCGCCTAGGCGAGCCTTTTCTTGGTTGTGCCTTGTAGAAAGGCATACCTAAGGTGCGTCTTCAGTGCGCCCGAAGAAATGTGCATTGCCTAGTGAGGTATGAGGTGTGAGGCGCAGTTGTTGCACCTTTTGGCAAGGCGTGCCTTGGGCGCGTCCAAGGCGTGCCTTAGGCGCATCCAACGCGCCTTTGACTACAATGGGTACGACGATTTCATCTATTCGACTTGTCGATCGACGACTGGACGGTTCAGATAATTACTCTATATAGCACAAGAAGGTCGAAAAGACGCTTTGGGGAATACGATTGTCAAAAAATGTGACTGACAGCCCCAGCAATGAATGATCCCACATATGAACAGTAAGAGAGGACGATAGTCGACTGTTTACACAGTTGATGAATTTGATGGAACCATCAGTTGAGGATATGGTTCAAAACATAGATTCAGTGAAGGAGTTATGGAAGGTCCTTGTGACTGTGTTTGATGGCAAACGCGATTTGTCTCGCATTTATGACTCGGTCGTTGGTGTCTACCGAACTGATCAAGGAGATAAGTCACATAAGGACCACTTCCGTGCCTTTAAGGCACTAACTGATGAGGTGGATCGTGCTACCGTTGACGACGGATATCAATGAGGCAAGAACAGTCAGCTGCTCTATGTCATGGCGTATCTTACCACCTTCGTCCTGATGCAGACTATGCACGGTCTCAGATTATTACTGGGACTGAGGTTTTATCTCTGTTGGAAGCCCACTTTCATGTCCTACGGACAGCAAAAATAGTTGGGACTAATATGAGTGGCGCACCTGCTGATCGATATGCCTTGGGTGCTGCTCATGGTGGATTCCGTGATGGTCGTGGTAGTAGACGTGGTGGCCGGAATGATGGCCAAAATGGTGGTCGAGGTGATGGTGGTCGTGATGGAGACCGATCGCGGACATGTTTTAATTGTGGTCAACAAAGACACTTTCAGTGGCAGTGTCCCAAAGCACCTACTGCCAACATTGCATCAGATGATCCTAGCAATGACAGGCTATCCATGCAGATGACGGCACTTACCTACAAAGAATTTGCTGAATTCCAAACTCAGTGTCGTGATGACACTTCAATATCTGGATCCACAACCTGATATTCAGCGACGTGTGTGGTAAGCTCGAAGCAGTGGGTAATTGACTCTGGTGCGTCTGATCACATGACAGGTGATGCAGGTATGTTGTGAAATTATGTATCGGTGGGTCGTGTGACCGATATTACTGTTGCGAATAACAGTTCACTAAAAGTTCGTAAAAGGATGTACCCGTCTTTCTTTCGGTCTGCCACTCACTTCAGTATTGCATACACCTGGAAACTCATTCAGTTTACTATCAATTAGTCGGATTACTCTTGACTTGCACTGCTCAGTAATATTTTTTTTCTGATGATTGTGTTTTTCATGACCTGAAGACTGGAAAGACTTATCGGTAGGGAACATGTGGCTGAAAGCTTGTACCTGTTTGACATGAATTCTTTTGTTGCCTGTGTCGACGTGACACTCGATCCGTTTGAGTTGCAATGTCGGTTAGGTCACACATCTATTCAAACTCTCCAGAAGATGTATCTGTCTTTAAATTTTTTAGTTCATTTTTATTGTGAGTCATGTAATTTGGCTATACATCATAGGATAAGATATTTGGTGAGTCTAAATAAAGCTGCATCAACTCCTTTTGAGCTAGTGCACTCTGGTGTATGGGGGCCTTGCCCTATTGAATCTGTGGTAAGTTTCAAGTATTTTGTTTTCTTTGTTGATGACTACTCACGTGTTACCTTTGTCTACTTGATGAAAAATCGCTCCAATTATTTGATATTTGGTGCAATTTTTATACGAAAATCCAAACCCAATTTGGGGTTTCTATTAAGTGTTTTCGGAGTGAGTGAGTATTTGTCTAATGAGTTCAATTCTCATCTGGCTAGACATGATCCTTACACACCACAACAGAATAGTGTGGCCAAATGCAAGAATTGTCACATTTTGGAAACAATGCGTACTCTTATGTTTCATGCACGTACTCGCAGAAAATTTTGTTCTGATGCGGTCCTTACAGCTTGCTATCTAATCAATCGCATTACATCTTTTGTTTTCAATGACAATACCCAATTTCTCAGTTATATCTCAATCGTGTGTCGTTTCTTCTACCTCTCAAAATTTTTGGTTGCTTGTGTTATGTTCGGAATACTCGACCTACTCTTTTTAAATTGGATCCGAAGGCAATCTAAGTGTATTTTTCTTGGGTATCCTAAGGATCAAAAAGGGTATCATTGATTTTCCTCAACCTTGAAAAGGTATTTTATGTCTCGACATGTTACCTTTGTTGAAATCGAGTTTTCTTCACTCCCATCAACTACAGATTTTGTTCCAAAAGTTTACCCACAAAAGGATTTTTTTTTTTGTATCCAGTTCAAACACAGCAACCCCCGTAAAGGTGTCCTCCCATGCCGAGCCAGTCTCCCGGTCCGGCAGTCCACAAACATCGGCTCTGTCAGAACCGGCATCGCCAGTCTCACCAGCTCAGACAAAACCGACTGTAGAGCCAACGTCCTCCAGCTCCATTGATCCACCACCGTCTGATATACCGACTCGTCCCCGGCGTGTATGTCGCGACCATCCTTTGTATGTCGACAACTATAAAGGGCTCGCGAGTCAAACTCAATCATTGGTATCTACTAATGACGGGATTCAGATCCCCAATTCTACAGAGGAATGGCTCAAACATCATGGTTGGCACATCACTATGGAAGAGGAGATATGTGCGCTTCGGAAGAACCATACTTGGGACTTTGTAGATTTGCCTACCGGTAAGAAGGCGGTAGGTTGCAAATGGGTGTTCACAATCAAGGTAAAACCGGATGGCACACTTGATCGACTGAAAATTCGTCTGGTGGCTACAAAATATTCACATACTTATGGTGAGAATTATTTTGAGACCTTCTCCCCAGTTGTCAGGATGACCTCTGTGCGCATGCTCCTGGCCTTAGCCGTCCGCTATGACTTGTCATTACTTCAACTGGATGTGAAGAATGCATTTCTCCATGGGGATCTTGAAGAAGAAGTATATGTGGTGCAACCTCCTGGATTCGTCGCAAGGGAGGATAAAGTATGTCATATGCGGAAGATCCTCTACGGTCTCAAACAATCACCTCGTGCTTGGTTTGAAAATTTTATACATGTTACCCAGTTTGGCATATGTCAATCGAAGAAGGATCATTCGGTATTTTACCGACAGACATCAGCTGGAAGGATACTTTTCGGTGTCTATGTTGATGATATTGTGATTACTGAAGATGACAGCCAAGGTATTGTAGGACTGAAAATTTTTCTATGCGAGCAATTTCAGACCAAAGATATAGGGCCGTTCAAATACTTCTTGGGTATTGAAGTCACAAGAAAAAAGCAAGACATCGTAATGTCTCAACGAAAATATGTGCATGACATTCTAACTGAAACAGGAATGATGCAAGCTAAGGGAGCAAACTCACCCATAGATCCAAGAGTAAAGTTACTCCCCGATGAGGGGATACTGATATCCAATCATGATCAGTATCGTCTGGTGGTTTGAAAACTCAACTACTTGGTTGCCATGACTCGCCCAGACATTTTCTTTAATGTAAGTGTTGCAAATAGATTTAGGCCTTCTCCACAAGTTCCGCATTGGTAGACGGTTCTCAAGATCTTGCGTTATCTTGCCCAGAATTCGAGAAAAGAAATTCGGATGGAAAATCAGGAATATACTCATCTTGAGTGCTTTACAGACGTTGATTGGGGTGCAAGTCTTATAGATAGTAGGTCAACATCTGGTTATTCGATATTTATTAGCGGAAACTTAGTATCTTGGAAGAGCAAGAAGCAGAGTGTGGTATCACGATCAAGTTCAGAAGAAGAATACCGAGCTATTGCTCATGGCACAGCAAAGATGTTATATCTGCAGTATCTTCTAAAGGAGCTCGATGAAGAAGCAGAATCGGAAGCAGTAGATGTGGTGTGATAATCAGTCAGTCATCCACATTGTTACAAATCCCGTATTTCATGAACAGACGAAACATATTGAGATCAGTGTTGCAAAAGTCGGACTAGGCAGCCGACTAGTCGGGGACTAGGCGGCTGACTATTCGGGGGCTAGGCGGCTGACTATTCGGGGGCAGCCGACTCGATAGGGCACTAAGCGGCCGAAAAATCGATAAAGGCCGTAATCGGGCCTAGTCAGCCGACTGGACGTCATTTCAAAAAAACCTAAGTAGCCGACATCTCGAGAAGAAGAAAGAAAGAAAGAAGAAAAGGAAAAAAGTTCAAAAAAAAGTAGACTGACCGCCGACCGACGCGCCGCAGACCGCAGGTAATCACCATAATCTTTTCCTTTTCATGCCTTTTTTTTGCTTTCTTTTTTTGGCATTTTGCCTCTTTGTTGTTGCTTTTGTTGTTGTTGTTGCTTTTGATGGTTTTGTTGTTGTTGTTGCTTTTGTTGGTTTTGTGCATTTTGTCTCTTTGTTGCCACCTAATCTTTGTTTATTTTTATTTTTTTTAGATGACCTAATATCTTTCTTGCTGTTGTCGTTTCACCCGACCGAGTTTTTTCTTTCTTTCATTTTTTGTTATTGTAGGTGCTGTGTTGCCAGCCTGCACCCATTTTTTCATTTTTTTGTGAGTTGTTTGTATTGTTGTTGTGCTGTGCTGCCAGCCTGCCAGCCATTTGTCTTCCAAAGTCTATTTGACCGAGGCTTCCAAAGTTGAAACATTTTTGTCAAATATGCATAAAACTAATATAAACAGTAATATAATTGAAAAAGCACAAACAATAGACATAAAAGTCTACGCTCATACATTTTTGTCAATATATATATATATATATATATATATATATATATAATTCAAACCGACTAATCCGATTAGTCCCCGACTAGTCCCCAATTAATCCGATTAGTCTCTAATCCCCACGAACCGACTAGCAACCGACTAGCAATTTTTACAACCTAGATTGAGATCGACAACCACTCCGTCCGTGATGAATACCAAAAGGAGATAATAATATTTCACCATGTGAGAACTGGAAATCAGATAGCAGATATTCTTACGAAATCTCTTTTAGGATCTTGTGTTCATTTTCTATATAACAAGTTGAACATGATTGATATTTATGCTCCAGCTTGAGGAAGGGTATTAAGTATAAGTATTATTATGTATTGGGCTTTAGTCCCACGTCGGTTAGAAGAATAAGGAAGAGGCAAATCATCTCATATATATATATATATATATATATATATATATATATATATATATGCAATCTCTCTTTCAATAATAGATCATTCGATTAATATAATTCTATAATATATATAGTGGCATGTCCTAGTTTTTTTAAGAAAATACATATTGTCGTATTTGTGTCACGTCGTGTCCTGTATCCCTTGTCGTGTATGTGCAACATAGGTTCCTATGAATCTGTTATCGGGTCTTCCACAAGAGTTCTACCTATTGTTCAAATTCATTAGAAGAAGACAAAGCAAACTCAAGGGCGAGTTCTTTCCTGGATGGGGTGTTGATGGGGTCCAGAATTACGTTGCACAACAAATCTGATGATTAGGTCTTGGCACCATCATGTCATTAGGACATCACCAATAATTAAAGGTGGGTAGTTCTCGATTTGTAATCGAAAATCAACTCGACCTGAACCGAATTAGTCATTTTGTTCTGTGGTTTCAGAGTCCGATTTTCATTTTTCAAATTTTCGGTTTTTATGGTTCGGTTTTCGAGTCTGGGATTTTGAGCCCGAAATGAAAACCGAATTACGAATGCTAAATTACCTATATACTCTCGTCCTTATATACATAAAAAAAAATTATCAACGGCCCTAACACTAACCCTAAACTTCTCTAAACTATTATCTCCCCTTCTCTTTTCGGCACAATTGAGCAGCCCTAAATCCCTAACCCTTTTCTGATTTCCTATTAAGAATGGAACTTTGGGGTTTTGAATCTTTCGATCGACCCCTCTTCTCCATGTTCTCTTTTGATTTCTAAGAACAGAGGGTTTGGATTTTCGATCGACATTCTCCTCTTCCGAGCTATGAGGAGAGGGTTTTAGGTTTCGACTTTGGATAGACCTTCTCCGACGTTCTCAACTGAGGTAAGAACCCTAAATCTCATGCATGTAACTTCTAGTTACCAAAGCAAAATAATGGCGGATAAAATACCTATTGTAACAAAAAGTGGGTAAACAAGTTAGAGGTTAGTTTATTTTATTAAAATCATTCACTAGTGAAGACATTATGAGTTAAACAACTTACAATAACAAGAAAGTAACTTACATGTTTTTACTTGACTTTAAATTTATCTTGTGATATTTTAACAATCCATTTTGCAATCTTAGAAGCCAGAAACTCATAAGAGATCAACGAATCTCAATAAAAACCTCGATTCGGCAGTTCTTACTTGTGAGCTCGTTTCTCCGACAACGGAAGCGCATTTTCCTGACGATATGAGCGCTTCATATATAAGAGGACCATAATTTTAAAAGAAGACAAATTTAGGAAGAAAGTTGGAGAATTTTTAATACACATTCATCAAAGTAAAAAAAAAAAACTAAGAATTACTTACCTTGACATCATAAAAATCACCAATTAAATTATCTCTGTAACTTTGAACTAAACTTTATAAATTCTAATAAATATTAAGGTATCTATAAATGTTGATAACAATAATTAAAAAACATAAAAAATTTATTAACGCACGCTTCCATCATGCTCCCAATTTTAGACTTTTCTAAGTAGTCGCGCTCCCCCACTCCCGGCATCTAAGCTTGCATTGCATAAATTTTTCAAACATATACCTGCAAGCTAATTTGCTTTTGCTACTCGTGTTCTAGATTATATTCTTTATTTATTATTTTCAACACATGTATTAGATGGCACAGATCATATACATACAAGCCGGTTAACCAAAGTGACCCATCATAATCGGAGACATTAGATTTCCTGAAGAAATTGAGAGCTCATCTTACTTGAAAGAACCTGATTCTAATTGTCCATAGCACTAACAGCATTTTTGTCAAGAATCAATACCTGTGCAGAAATTATGTTCACCTAGGACATATACCAGGCACACAGCACATGTAAACAGAAAGAGTGAGTTTGGAAGCAGATGTATGCAAGCTGATGTTTCTTGAAATCGTCTTTTTTAACCTTCTTAGGATCTAAAGCATGTAGTATGGCTGCAAGAATTATCTGATTATAGAAACAATAAACTCTGTCTAGTCTTCTTTCTAATGTATATCCTCTGATTACATCATTAAAGATGAGCATTTGTACATCAAAAAAAAATCCCAACCATACTCAGCAAGCAATGTTTAGTACTTCAGTTGCATACAGGGTTGAACTTTTGATTCTTGCTGGCAATGCTATGTTGACCTAAGACATCTTGTTTTCGTGCTCTATAAACAGCAGTTAGTTGCATTCAGGAGTTCTAGTACTATAAATTGGTTTATTGTGTACCTGTGAACCGCTGTGATAAATTATCACAGTTACCCGGATAATTATGTCTTCTTATTATTAATGACAGAGAAATTATAAATCGAGTTACTGTATAGAAAACATATAAATCGGGTTTCTGAATAGAAATTATAGAGCTTTCTTTTCTATTAGAGTAGCTTTCTCTTTTGTTACATTTTGATGAAATTAGGGTAGCGTTCTCTTTTGTTACCTTTCGATCAACATTCTTTTTTTTCAATTTTTTTATTAACCAATCAATCCTTGATCAATAATTCGATTTACTTGAGCGTTCAGTTTGGTTATTAGCAATCTCTTTTTTGATTGTTCTATTCACTGGAATTCTGGAACTTATTCACTGTGAGTATTGAAATTATGACCTTTTTTATTATAGATCACTTTGTTCTCTATTTCGGATTGTGGGGATGCAGTGCTGCAAGCAAAAAGGTAAATAGCAAGTTAGCAACGCCAACTGCTAATGAAATTTTTTTATAGCAAAGATAAGAACTTGGGCTTCGGCTAATTCAGGGATTTATTTTGTATTTATTTATTGGTTTTTTTTAGAGGCCAGTACTACATGTGACCAGAGAAATTAGGGGAACATATTGGTGTAATGATTAGTGGGTTTTAACCATCATTTTGTTAATTTTTCTTTCCTTTCCTTTATTCTCCCTATATATATACACACACACACACACACACATCTCTGAGAAAGGATATGTTCATCATTTGCTTCTTGTTATCTACAAAATCACGGATTCTTATTGACAAAGCCGGTTTATGGCTTTGTTAGATGCTAGTTTGCTGTCAGTTTATGACTTTGTTGGGCTGCCAGTTTATGGCTTTGTTGGTTGCCAGTTCATGAGTCTCTTATGTCATTCTTGAATAGTTGAATTGGAATGTTTAATTCATTGAGAATATTACTAACATTTTTCCATAAAAAAGTTGGTGATGATGATTAGGCTTGAGAAATAGGAACATATATACTACACTGCATCTTTATTGATGCATAAAAAGCCATTTGAGTCTTACAAATTTTGTATCCCTCTTTTTCTTCAGTTTTTGTATCTTGCAGGAGCAGCATGACCTGTCAAGAGATTGATCAAGATAAAGCTTTGAGCCTCTCTCAAACTCAGTGCTGCTACAAATTCTTCTTTTAAAGATTTGAGTCTTCCGTGAATATTATTTTTGTAATTTGAGAGGCTTTGTAATAGTCATTGTAATTTGAGAGGCTTTGTAATAGTCTTTGTAATTTGCGAGGCCGTGTAATTACAGATTTCTTGAGACACTACGTAAATGTCCCAGGTCAAGATGGTTATGTTATGTGGTTATCAACTATGAAGCATTCTTGAGAAGTGTGTGTAGATTTACAAGCATAAAAATGCTGAAAAATTTTGTACTGGATATTTTGGAAACATTTCAATCAATTTTTTTAACTGGATGTTTTTACTAGATTTGTGACTGCGAATAAGGCCCTAACTGTGAAGCCCAACCTGTTATCTAAGGCTCATTGGCCCAACTGAACCGTTTTGGTTCAGTTCTTATCGGTTTTGTGCAAATATGGATCGGTTTCGGGTTGCCAGAAATGTGGTTTGGTCTAACTTCAGTTTTTTATTCGGTTCGGTTGGACCGAACCAACCGATTGCTCCCCCCTACCAATAATAATTGGAAATTTGGGTCATTTTAGAAAGATGTGATTTGAAGGTTATTTCCCAACATGCATTGAAATCAATAGTTCGTGTTGGGATTCTTCTTCAGTATATTCTCCTTTCTAGTTTTGAATAACTTAGGTAGTGTTTTGGAGCATTTTTCTTTTTTCTTTTTGGTTTCCACTAATTTAGGATATTTGTATCTTCCTATAATTATTCAAACCTATGGAGGCCATTTTAACGGACAACTTATGTATGTTTTTGAATTAAATCAAAAGGGTTTTTGCCTAATTATCTTCCTCAAAAGTCAAAAGTATGTTCTTCCACAATTTCCTTCCACGAAG
Organism: Iris macrosiphon; assembly: GCA_036927795.1. NCBI lineage: Eukaryota > Viridiplantae > Streptophyta > Magnoliopsida > Asparagales > Iridaceae > Iris > Iris macrosiphon. Next base: position 79,406,808 of record JAYESA010000001.1, on the reverse strand, counting down.
CTTTGTATTATCGAGCAGTCGGCCTTGGGTCTACATATATGGCTTATGGATCATTGTCTATGCTTGGTGCCATACTGTGCCAAGTATGTCACACAAACTTGCAACAGTGCATATACTATGCCTATCACAAAAATGTTAGCGTCCAACAACCATAAGCACTAATCTGACAACAGTTTGTAATATAAGCATCTTCGAATAACCTTATAATATGAAGAAACTAGATAAAATGCTTATAGCAACATATCAGCATGCAAGATAATGTGATGGAACCAACAGAACTCTTTTGGGTAAAGGCTTTTACAGAACCAGCAAAAAGGTTGATTACCTCTCCCTCAACAATTATGTCAACCATCCTTGGTGGCACTATAATGTCTTCAACAAATTTTGTCAACTTCAATTCAGCCACCTGTAGGTAGATTATTAACAACATGTCATCAAGAGAGGCAGAAGAAAGGAAAAGATAACCTTTCTCCAGAAAGTCATGTGTGTCATTATCAACTTTGTTATTGTTCTCAAAGGCAGGCACACCATAATCAAGCATTAGAAGTTTAGAACACAACTACATGCATAATATATATGACCTTGTTACTTAAAGATTAAAAAAGCAAGCTCACAACGACTGCTTCTTATGTTCAGATCAGATTCAACCAAAGCAAGCTCTCCAAAAAAATACAAGAAAATGTCAACAACTTGGACTTCCTAAAGCATCATGTGAACATTAAATGATTAAGACAAACATTTCAAGCTCGGTACCATAGCTAAGATCGAAATACATCTGGACATTTAAATTATTTAGGGTTTATCCTTAGAAAGCATGGACATTCCAAAACAGAGTCGTGTCTGTTTCAAGTATGAGTCTCGGACACAGATCATACAAACACCCAAAATACACTAGGACATGCAAAAACTGTTGGTGTGTCCATGTCACAATGTGCACATTAAACGTACCATAATCCTGCCCCTCTAAAATAGGTTTAACTTGACACCCTCTGTTGTCAGTATCTTACGATACATGATATATACGATACAACGATACAACAAATAAACAATATGATATGTTGAGAAGGAAAATTTATCTTGCATTCTGTATTATATACGAATTGTACGATATGCATCTCCGATACACGGTTTATCGGATGACACTGAAATTATCCAGGTTTGCTTGAATTTGAACGAGTTAAACACAACTTCAAGTGGTTTAGAAATTGTTTTCTTATAACAGGATGATACAACTCTAGAACTCAACCAGAATAGCCATAAAACCCATCAAAACCCTTTACAACTTTTTGTTGCAAGCAACCTTCAGTTCCAAGTGAACTCTTTGGATGTGTGTTTCCTTTTGTATGTTTTTCACCAACTTCTAACTTCTCCAAGAAGATATCTGAGATCTTCAAGCGTGATCTAGCATTATAGAGACTTTAATAACTTGAGCAACTGATTTTTCCCAAAAAAAAAAAAAATCAGTATTTTTCTTTTTTAGATTTTCTTGAACCTTCTCCATATTTGTCTTGGGTTCTTTTTCGTAAAGGGCTTTTCTATCTTGGTTTTGTAGGGGTTTTATAGGCTATACATTCTTTAGGACGAATGTCAAACAAAAAATTATTTGAACGTCAACAAATCGATTTTTAGAAGTAAAGTTCTTATCATTGATGATGCCCAACTACATGTCCTAGCATGTGCTATGTGTGACGTCACTTCAGCATGCTGTTATAGTATGCAATGTGCCTAACACAAGTCATACATATATATCACATCACATATGCCTGCTCACTTGGAGGTCTTCGTTCTACCTAGATGCCATTTAAGGAATCAAATTAGTAAATAAATGATAAAAAAAAAAAGTTTAGATACCCTTCCAAAACAACTAGGATTCAGCAAGCTTAATAGTATGTTTTCCTAATGTTTCTTTACATTGTAAGTAACAGGAATACACATGTAGGGAACTTACAGAAATGCTAATGGAACTACTACTTTTGCAAAACCGAGCACATTTATTATAGTTAGCGGCTCCGTATCGAGGTCATCATCAATATCGATATCATCACTATCATCAAGAGACTCGTCATCCAGGAACCTGTTCGGAAATACCATAATGAAATGAACATAGAAGTTTGTAGCTAGGTATTTAACCAAACAGGATCATCCAGTTCCTATAGAACCTAACACCAGTCACGCTATCACATCAAAGGTAACCAGTCATGTAGTTGCTGACTATGTTATCCTATGATGGTGGGTAAGTTTAGATGTTAAGCCTTTTCAATTTAATTGACAATCTTTGCAAATCAACTTTGAGATCTGATGAAGGCTTGTTGGAGGTGAGAATGGTTCTGCATCGCACTGTTTAGTACCATTCATGTACGGTTGACTACTCAGTTCAATTTATTTATCGAAGTACTCAAAGATGATTAACTATTTATGTATGCTTAGCAAACTTATGATGCATTAATATAGACAGGTTGCAATTCTAGTTCCATTGAGTCTGGGCTACATGCTTACCCTTTATTCTAAAAGGAAAAAAAGATTACTGACTACTTATGTAGCATAACTTACTACATCAAATCGATGGAATCATGTCTCATGTCTGTGTTTAGATTTCTTTAGAAAAGAGGCATCTTAAATCTCAGTAAATGTAACTAAAAGCAGGACAAAATTGGAGCTAGGCTTCAAACTAAGGCTCCCTAATAAATTCAGGTGAACTACACTAGTATGAATGCTTAAAATACTCACAAGGAAAGAAAATAGTAGCAAGCGATATATTTCATACCTTGCGATTTTTCAGCTTCAAACCCATGTCCATGGACTTTTCTTGGAGGCTTTTAATCTCAGAACTTATAGAACCAATCTCAGCCTACAACAGAGATGTGAATATTAATGGCTCCACAATTAGGATGGCAAGCATAGACAAAGCTATTTTATTGTTTAGAAAAACAAATACAACCGAGTAGATAGGGACATTTGAAATTGAAGCAGTGAAAGAAAAAGATAAAACCCTGATTCTGCACAAGCACCATCATAAAAAAAGATGCAGTGCATCAGCAAAATTAAAAACAGGAAATCAAGACGATTGAAAGTAAGATGTAAGGCTTTGAATGTAAAGCAGGATAAATACAGTGAAGAAGATGTAGTTCTCTTTGCTAAAGGAATATAAGGTTTCTTCTTACCTAATCAGCAAGGTTTATAGTATAAAACAAATTATTAATTTGGTTAATCGGGATATAAGATGAAACAAAAAAAAGTTTATCAAGGTAATGGTCAGGTGCAGGGGCGTAAGCGCACCCCTGGAATTCGAATTTTTTTTATATATTATAGGAAAACTGTACATGTTGTAGGCTTATAGTGTAGAGTCAGCTGTCACCATGTACCTACGCCTACCTATTGAAAACACTGTAGAAAGTATTGAAAGTAGAACTCCCTAGTGTTTTCAATCTACAGACAGTGTAGAGTACCTAGTACCTAACCTGAACTCCCCTAGTGTTATCAGTCTTCAGACGTGAATTAGATAGAGATGACAAGGAGAGGTACCTAGTACCTACCTATTGAAAGCACTGTAGAAAAAATCCTACCTAGATATTCTTCTTCTTCCTACAAGAAACAGACGAAGGAGTAACTTCGGTACAAAGTGCCGGATTTCCTTTGGAAGTGTGACTGATGGGCAAGAACATGAGGATTAAGACCACCTCATCAAGCAGCAGGCAGCCCCTCTTGAACAACCAGGTACCCAAAGTTGGGATCTTTTTTTCAAGAATTCATGTTGGTTTTGTGCTTGATTTGTGGAATTTGGCATCTGGGTTTCTTGTGATTGTTCAAATTTTTCAATTTTGATGCAATATTTGCTGAAGTTTTGTACTTCTTTAGGTCCTCCTTCAAATTTAATTGATTAAAATTTGTTGTACTGATCAATATTCCATTAAAGAGTATCGGTGGGAATAAAGTCACTTTTCATGTTCCATTAAAGAGAATTTTAACATCCCAAAGCCTACAGAGGCCACATACAATAGTATTGGAAGTAAAATACATGTAGAGAACCAAAATTAACACTAGTGACCATCTTCCATCTTTACTAATCAATATGCCATGATTAGCAATAACTGCCAAAGACATGTTTTTTGTGTTGAATTTCGCTTGTTTTCGAATATTTTTCTAATGTGTCTGTATGTTGAATGGTAACAGGCAGACCATCTTGAGCAGCAAGGTACCTAAAAGTTGGGATTCTGGCACCTGGGTTGGTCTCAAGTTTGGATCTTTTTCAACAATTCATGTTAAAGTTGTGATTTTGGTATCTGGGCTTGTCTTAGATTTTGTGTTCGGTTGATTGTTCAAAATTCAGAATTTGGTTGATTGATGAATTCTGTACTGCCTTAGGTGCTGCTTCAAATTTGGTTGATTAGAATTTGTTGTACTGATCCTGATTTAATAAAAGTATTGCACCCCCTGGATTAAAATCCTGGCTACGCCACTGTCAGGTGCATTGATAATTTATGACCAGTTCAATAACTGTCATTATCATGATTAGTTTGCCAAATTTGCAACAAATACCGTGAACTTGCATAGGTTTGCAAGTTGCTAACTGAAACAAATAATTAGCAAGTGCTACCTTCAAGGGCAGATGCACCTTTTATTTTAAATTTTAAAAGGTTTATCACCAGCTCTATTTATCTTTAAATTTTAAATTTAAGGTAATTATCATCCTCAATTTTATTTTTTGACTTACGGCATTCCCACCCCCTCCTCAAAAAAAAATTTGGGTCCACCCATAGCTACCCTAAACTATTATAATTAACAACCAAAGACATTGGTTCTTCAATGAAGCCCTAATTTCCATCTACAAGCAACAAGGGACTTCTTTTTCTCAATTTTCTATGGTTTTGTTGGTGGCAAAGTAATTAATCATTTGGATCTGGATCAAGGGAACGTTGAGATTTTTCAATTTTCACTAAGTCCAATTTCCTTCTTCCAGCAATATGGGATTTGTTCCTATTAGCTCCAGTCTATATAGCACGGACACTCTCATCTTAGTAATGTGTCTCGTGTCGGACACATATTGGACATCGACACTCTAGGACACTCTTCGGACAAGTGTCAGTCAACATGTCGGATACTGACAACTCTATGCATACGTACCAGAAACTTTTTATAGTGTTTTTGTTCAAAATAATGATAAAAACCAAAGATAAAAGATGAGCTTAAAACATTTTTTATGTGGGCATTTTAATTTCATATAAATCAAATACATATTTCTTAAAGATGCATATATTCAATTATCTAATATTTATATTTATGGCTAAAACACATATAGAGAGAGAGACGAGGGATTGGGATCCCCACTCTTAAGTATCCCCGCATGTTTTCCGAAATAACAATCGTCGGATTGTATTTTTTAACTGTTTAGATTAGATAATTAAACTACCCAATTTCTTACGAGATTTTGATCTAATCTGAACGATAAAAAATACAATCCAACGACCGTTATTTCGGAGAACATGCGGAGATACTTAAAAGCGGAGATCCATACATACATACATATATATATATATATATATATATATATGTGTGTGTGTGTGTGTGTGTGTGTGTGTGTGTGTGTGTCTCATCAACATGGCGTATACTAGTTTTTTTAGAAAAAAATGTGTTGTCGTATCCTATGTTACCTGGACTCGAGTACATGTGTCAGGTACGAATACATATCCAAGAGTCAGGCTCTTCAAACTCATAATTGAATGATACACTGACTCGGCTAAAAATAATCCAAATTTTGGGTACGGGGACAGGGATATGACTATTAAAATAAATATATTTGAACATAATTTCAATAAAAAATACATTATATAATTAAATTCGCATGGCTTTATAAAAGACATGTAATTAAATTTGCACGGTTTCATAAAAAGACAGCCTCTAATTAAATTTGCATGATTTCATAAAAAGCTACATCATGTAATTAAATTTGTAAAATTTTATAAAAAGACGTGTGATTATAAACTACTAGTAAATTTTACTGACATAGTTGAATAAGTCATTAAGGGTCGTCCCTTCAGCTCCCCTACTACTTTACTACCAATCTACCATATTAAAATAAACTATCTACTTCACTAACACATTAAAATAAACTATTTATTTCACTACTGGTCTCCCTATTATCACCATGAAGGATCTGATTGTCACCATGGATCGGATACAGATTCCATACACATACCCATGTCATATCGGGTCGACACGAGAACTTCTCCTTAAAGTGGAGAGTCCGGGTAAGAGAAGTCTCATTTGTGCCCCATGTCCGTGCAACGTAGGGTCCAGTTTAGTTTACGAAGAAATAAATGATCTTCTTCATCAATCCTTTACATCTCGTTCAAGAATTGACATTGTTGAGGTTAGATCTTTGCTCATTTTATTAGAGTGGGGTGTGTTATGTATTTAGTTAATGCTCTTTTATCATCTATTATCAATTAGTTAGAGAGATGTTACCTTGGAGTTATGATTTGTATTAAGTTATTGATGTTATAGATTTTGTAGCATTCAGTGGTAGTTCCAAATTCAAATTTAGTCTTTTGAAACATTCTGTGATAGTTTCTTTTATGAAATATCTATCTAAAATTTTGTTTGATTTTAATAATATTGTTTTTTTCCTTAATTTATAGTTTCCTTTTGTTAGAGATCAAAAACGAGCTTAGTGGTTTTTTGGGGCTTTTGTGGACCTTTGTGTGAGCTTCTTCTAATTTCTATTATGGATTACTTTATGGCATCATTATCCAACATATAATTGAATATAAATCTAGGGTTCTTATCCTGATTTTGGGGGTATGTTCGTCAATTCCTAGAGACCTTATAATTGTTGAGTTTGTGCCCTATCTATCTCAGATAAGCACATTTCAGAAGTCACCCCTAGGGTACATATTGAAGTATTTGTCCGTGCAGTTATGTGCTATGTTGCATGCACTCAAATACGACACGACATGGTAAGAAGACGGCAATACGGGCAGACCAACTATTTTAGTGTGTCCTCCTGTATTTTGGAGTGTTTGTGTTGTCTAAAATGTGTACGACACGACATGGCCTAATTTTTGGAGTATCCATTGCTCCCAAGATGCCATGTAGTTCATCCATGCAACATAGATTGTGTACTAATATACCCCCCAGCAGCTGAACCTCTTGCTTTGTGAGAAGCATGTGAGCAAATCTTTGGATAAGTCTGTGATGGATAGACTCGGTAAGTGTTCATAATCGTAGCACTCAATGATTACATGCATCTAAGACCACATGATCATTTATCTTCTAGAGTCTCTTAATCTTTGTAGTGGAATTAAATATAGTTAATTGATCATAGATGTGATTATGTATCAATTGCATTCTTGCATGTACCATCTAGTTATAGAAATATTACAGCATCATTCAGATGCTAGGATTTGCTTGTTGCAGTTGGCTTGCATATTAGTCTCACATGGCACATTATAATCATCCTAGGACTAGGGCCCTATAATCCATCATGCATGATTGATTTTTCATTAGTGCCGTATCTGGTTCTTGCTTAAGTGAAGCAATTTTTGAAATACATTTGGACCTCTAGCCAAATGGATGAATGCACCAGTTGGGTAAAGCAATAAGTGGACCCTATCAGTAAACGGACATGTATGCAAGTGGGACAATCAGGAGCTTGACCAGTGGTAAAGAAAAGTCACTATTGTTTGGCCACACACAGGGACAAAGTGGATCCTGGCATCAGTGTTGAAGGGGTTTGTGAGATTATTTGGCCGCATTCAGGACATACTTGGACCCTGGTAAGGATATCCCAAGTGGTATTATGTGACTCATGGGTATAAGCGTGCCGGTCTGAGTATAAAACAACGAATGAACAAAGTGGACATTATGACAGTGTTTAAGGGAGTATTGGGTTTGACCCATGTGAGGGCAAGATTCAATTGGGATATCTGGACTGTGATGGAAACATACATGGAGTTACATATGAATCATGGAAATAAATGAAATATCTGAATAAAACCAAGGGGTAAGTGGAGCTGTACAATAAATAAAACCAACAGAGTTAAGGGACCCATTTGAATAAGACTGACGAGGTAAAACTATCATGTAAAACCAACAGGGTATAAATGGATCCGTTTAGATAAAACCAATAGGATTAAGTACACAACTATGGTAAAACCAAAAGGGCAAGTGTGGACTCATTTAAGTAAAACAAAGAGAATTAAGTTTGACATCTTCGGTGAAACTGAATGGGCATGAACTCATTCAAGTAAAACTAATGGGTAGTACGTACAGAAACAGTGATCTAAATGGACATGAGGCCAGTGGTTAAGAGAACCATGAGCATTGTCAAGCCTATGTGAGGACATAATCGGATTCTAGCGGAGAGGTTCCAGGGGTAAATGGATTCCAGTAGAGATGTCCATGGAGATATAATGTGAATCATGTATACAAGAGGGGCCATCTTGAATAAAACCAAGGGGTAAGTGAAATTGTTCACTGGATTCCAGTCGAGACATCCATGGAGATATAATGTGAATCATGTATACAAGAGCCGGGCCCAACTTGAATAAAACCAATAGGTAAGCGAAATTGTTCAGTAAAATCAACAGGGTTAATGGGAGCGCTTTGAATAAAATTAGCAAGAATAAACTATCTGGTAAAACCAACAGAGCAAAAGAGGACATGTTTAACTCATAGTTTGCAGTATCGGCCGATATCGATCCGATACGGCCAATACCGATACAGTTTGGCATGTCCCGATCTGATACCGACTTATACCCAATACTGACCGATACTGACATTAGAGGTCGCTTTTCTGGTCAATTCGACAAAAAAAAATTTGAATAAAAAAGACCGATTAGTAAGGGTATAAAAGCATAGTAAGATTGTAAAAGCATATAAAAAAGGAAAACTTATCTATCGCATGTAAATCAATCGACAAGGGTGACTACTATTTCATTCAATTTCAAAAATACTAAGAAACAACACTAGAAATACTTAAAATTATGCATAAATGTATAAACTATGTTTTCTAAAATGTTAATAATTTACTATGAGTTATTTGTTTTCCAATACCAAAAAATATGATACTCCGATCCGAAACCGCCGATCCCGATATTCATAGGAATCCATTTATGCCCTTTTTCCTTTACCGAAATTGTCTACATAATCCTATTGGTTTTAGTTAAAAATGTTCAAAGTATCTATGCTTAGATCCATGTTTGACGCGTATTGGGCCACTACTTCTTTGACACTCATGTCGAATATGGCTCAACCATGTCTAGGCTCCAAAGAGACCCAAAACATAGTTGAAAGTAATTTTGACATATTTGTAATTACGCCAAAAACAATTGAGATATGAGAAAGTACCATTTCTTTGCATTGAATTTGAATCATTTCTAGAACATTCTCGAACCTAGTTACTACACAAGATATGCTTAAATATAAATATTATTAAGATGTAATATAAAAAGTATGTATAGAAATATGATTTTATGTGTATATCAAATTGGCGTATCTATATTCAAATATGTATAACATTCGTATCTGAATCCATGTCTATGCAACCTAGAGTAAACCAATAGCGTTAAATAGACCTATTTTATAAACAAAGAAAGTTAAGTGAACTTTTGTAAAAAAAAAAATTGACTGGATATATGGACTTCCAGTAGAGGGGGATTGTTGATTTCAGTTTCTACTGAAAAAATGAAAAGTTTTTCATATTACATATGATTTTATTCAAGTTGAGCATGCCCCCAAGTCTTGGCATTTTTCTGTTACATAATTGAGTAGTTCTCCTTTAAAAGTTTTTATTGAGATTTTTTTTGTATGGCATTTCATTGATTGGCAATCTTGATCTTGATTGTAGTTGTACCTCTGGACTTTGTAAGTCGCTCCTTATATGTGAAATGTCTCTACCAAAATTGGCTTCATGAAAATGAGTACTACAATATTTTCTCCACCAACCCTCTCTTCTCAAAATCCATCACGTTCCGAGTCTTCTTTCTCCATCCACTCCGAAACCACCACTGCACCTTCCCTCTCATCCCACTCCCACTTGGTTCACAAACTTCTTCCGGCTTCTTCCACCTCTCTCCTAAGTAAGCCGCTCAATCCAACAACTCTTCGCGTGAACCCATCTCTACTTGTTGAAGATGTTTTCAATAAAGACAAAGTAGGGTCTAGAAAAAGAGAGGAAAAGGAGGAATAACAAGGATATTGTAATCTTTAGTCACATCTGATTCACAATAATCATGGAGATGTTCTAACTAATCATGGATTAGCCTACCTTTACAAGGGTAGAGACAAACGGTGTCCCTAAAAATAATAGCACTTCTAATTTGAGGCACCTCTAAGCAAATGACAAGGTATACGGCACTTAACATGAAAGCCACAATATTTAAGGAACTTATATCTAAGAAACCCTTGTATTTATTGGTACCTTCTTTAATAGATCTTCAATCTTCAAAGTCCAAGCAGGATATTAGATTAATATCCAGGCTAAAAAGAATCACATACATATAACAGATATTTGACAAGGTACACACAATAAATGTCGAATATTCTGCAGAGTATAGGTTGAAAGGGGAAAAAGTTTAAACAATTGCAGGCACACTTTCCACGAGCAGTTAATTTAACAATAGAGATATGCATGAGGATACAAACATGTCTAACTATAAAGTAAGAAAGATCAGATACAACTTGTAAAGTTGGTAAATACCTGAAATCCACCAAGAAGGGTTTCCATTTGCGACAAAATATTGTCACAATCACGAATTTGATCATGTAGTAATACTAAGTTATCACTCTCTTTAATGTAATCCTGAATGATCAAAAAAAGTTTTAAAAAAAAATTAACTAGGGAATAGCAACATACTGTTATATGTTATGAGAAAATAAGGAGTAAAAAGGATGTTTGTGACAATAACTAAATTGCTAATATGATCAATCCGACATAATGCAAAACAAAATGGGAAGTAATACAATTATGGAATAAATATCTGCTGAGATATCGAATTCTGTACGAATCAAATCAAGCATATCAAAGTTCATTCAAAGTTCTAAAAGACATGTTACAAATAGCTATTAAGAGAAATTCCTCTGACCTGGATTGAGTCCAGTTCAACTTGGCGAACATTGTTTTCTACACCTTTTGCGTACTCCCGCAGCTTGGTTCCTTTAGCAAGTATGTTGGCAACCTCCTAAATTAAGAATATATAACAACTATTATTACCCGAGAGCGATAATCTCGTTAACAACTGGGCAATTCAGAAAAACAAGAGTTGTATATATATGTAAAGACTATAAAGTTCAAGCAAATAGTTACTGCTGCTAGCAAAATCAAATACTGCCTCATAAGTCCCTTTAGATAATTTGTAGACACAACTTGATCTAATTTGAAAACAAAAGGTTCATTATCAATAGTTTAATTGAAATATTTTGCTTCCTGTGCATTTACAGAAGGACGATTTGAGTAACTTGTGAAATTCTCAAAGAGTAGTATGTATTTATTGATCTCATTCCCATGTGCAATATTAAAATCTTACAAGCCATGGGAACCAGTCAGAAATTTTTGATGAATTTGTAATAGGAGTTGGTATTTATCATGATTTCGTTCTTTCACCACCAGTTGACAAGGTACAAGCATTGTTCTAAAAATCCGCCTAAGCAACAGTCTAGGCGCCTGTTGCCGACCCCAATATCCATCTAGGCGCTTGTTGCCCGCCCCAATATCCATCTAGGCGCCCACCTAGGCCTCCCACGACCCCCGACTATGCATGTTTTGGATTTTATGGACTTTTTCTGCAATTTTTAGTAGAATATTTTTTGGGGGGTGTTGGAGGTTTACCCGCAGCCGCCTAGGTGCCCGCCCGACTAGCGCCTTTTACAACCTTGGGTACAAGCTATCCTATCTGATTATTTTCATAGATAGTTTTCATTAATGAGATAGAAAGCAAAGTCTTATATATAATTCTTTCATTTAGAGTTCGGCCTATAATGCAAAAAAAAACTTAGTTAGGATTGTAATGAAATGTATCTCGAGTTTTTAGAACCCTTTATTCGAAGGGTTCCCAAAAACCCGCACAAACTTTCGTTATATATGGGACGATGTTCTTATGTGTTCCCCGTGGAGATTATTTAATTAGATTGTAATGTGAATGAACCACAACTATGTAGACCTATTCCTAATAGATTGATTCCGAAATAACATATCCAAATTATAAAAAGTCCTTCCTGGCGTCGCTCGCTGGAGGTGTGTGTTTCTAGTGCCATTCCATTGTGTCTCATTGGAAAAATAAATAATAAAATAATAAATCTAAATGTTCCGAAACTTTTAACAGTTCAAAGGACCATTGTTTTTTTTTTTTTTGGCAAGGAAAATTATCAGGTATTCGAAGCTACTCACATGATCATTTTTACATTCCTCCAGCTCTTCTTGCAGTCCTTCCAATGATATGTCATCACTAGACATTAAAAATAAAAAAAAATAGATGCATAAGTAAATATTGAAATAACAGATTCAGATTCAATTGTGGAAAGGAAAAAAAAAGGATAAACAGAATAACAATGTCCTTTTCTATTCTGTCACCTGCTCGCGTCATCCTCGTCTAGAGCCAAATCGCCGACGAATTCTCCCAAATATAATGCTTCCATGGCCTGAAATGATAACGGTTGAATCGGTTACAAACGCAGAAACTATGAATCCAAAAAATGATAATTGTTGAATGATTCATCTCCTCTTTTATAGATCCCTACGATCCAAAGCATTATTTCCAAACTCAATGAACCCAAAAAATATAGGAAAATAAAATATTACAAGAAAGGGCCTCACATAGCAACTCCTCCTAGGAGGATGTGCATGTGGCCATTATTTCCAAACTCAAATATGAGATCAACCCAAAAAAAATATAGGGGAAAAAATAAAAGATTAGAACCACATGAAGACTTTGGATCTGAACATAGCAACTCCTCCACGAGGGTGTGGAATTATTTCCAAACTCAAATATGAGATGAACCCAAACAAAATATAGGAAAAAACTAAAGATTAGAACCACATGAAGACTTTGGATCTGAGGCTCACCTCCTCCCACTGAAGACTAAAAACTTTGGATCTGAGAGGGAGAGAAGGAGGAACTGAATGGAGGAGAGAGAGAGAGGTGCGCCGGTGCGCCGGAGCGAAGTCGGGAGAACCTCGAGACTCAGAGACGAAGCGAAATCGGGAGAGAGTGAGAGGTGGAGCGTCGGAGCCGGAGAGAAGTCGGGAGACACTCGAGACTCGGAGCCGGAGCGAAGTCGGGAGAGACAGTGGAGCGCCGGAGCCGGAGCGAAGTCGGGCGGGAGAGAGAGAGAGAGAGTAGGACGCCGGATCGGAGTCGGGAGGACTGTCCTGGAGAGACTCGAAAGAAAGAGGGGAGATGAAAAGAAAAAAGAAAAAAGAAAAAAGATTCTAAAATATAACAAATTAGAAATAACAAATAACATAAGAAAGTTAACCAAATGTAAAATGAGATATATGTCGTAAATTTAAATGGCAACTTTAACCTTTTTTATTTTTTTTTTATGTTCAGATTTTTTTTAATGTCCAAAAGGGTGATTTAAAAAATAAAAATAAAAAAAAAAAAAGTCAGACCGCCAGAAGAAGTGGCCAATTGGTAGCATAGGAGCAAGTCACCACTTCATCTGACGATTTGGTAGCAAGTATTCTAAAAATATGAACTTGACTTGGTAGCAAGTGTTTGATTGCTCTCAAGTGTTTGATTGCTCTGTGTTAAAAAAAATTTGAGTGAACTTGACTTGATAGCAAGTGTTTGCTTACTCTGTGTTTTTTAAAAAAAAAAAATTTAACTTGACTTGTTAGCAAGTGTTTGCTTGTTTTTTTTTTTTATCGCTTTTCAATTTTTTTTTTAAATTACATTTATGTCGAAGCTATGCTATTATGTCGCCACTTGAAATAGCAGTCTTAATGCTTGAAATTTTTTCGCCAGTTAACCTGGCGGTCTGGTTGTTTGTTTGATTTTTTTTTAATTAGCTTCTACGGAGCTTAAAAAAAATACGTTGAAGTCGCCAATTGAGCATTCATGTCGCCACTTCAAGTGGCGACTTATATCTTATCTTGCATTTTGCAAACTTTGTTATGTTATTTGTTATTTCTCTTTAGTTGATTATCTTTTAGGAAATTTTCTAGCAAAAAAAATTAGAGAGAGAGAGAGAGAGAGAGAGTGTGTGTGTGTGTGTGTGTGTGTGTGTGTGTGTGTGTATAGGGTTAAGTTTTTTTTGGCTAAATTATAACATGTTACCCTCAAGTATTTTAGTTTTTTAAGTTGATACCCTCAACTTTAATAGGTACTAACTTAATAGTTTTTATCGAGGTACTTCATTTCTTACTTGGGACTATCAAAAAATAGTTGCTTTTATTTACAAGTTTACCACCATAAAAACTTACTCGGGGCTAGCCCACTACATAGTATAAAAGCCAACTTTTATGTTTCTTTTTCCTTTTCATATTTTGCTTCTTTCCTCTCCCAAATTCCAAATATGTTAGGGTTCCATCTTCATTCATATATTTCATCTTCTATGGACTAGAACACGATTTATGATTAATTTTTGGGAGATTTCTAAAGTTTTGATCCATTTCTAGGATTTTGAACTTCGAAAATTCGTGCACAGTTACGACCGAAACGATGATGTTCTGTCAATAATTTTGACAGTCCTATATAAAGTTAGGATTGTCAAAAAAAATTGACGGTCCTATACTACACAGCAAATTGCAACAAAGGGTTGAAAAATTCAAGTATAGGACTGTCAAAAAAATTGACAGTCCTTTATGAAGTTAGGACTGTCAGAAATTTTGACAGTCCTAAGTATCCAGTAGGTTAAAGTTATGACTGTCAAAAAGTATAACAGTTCTGGCTAATTTGAGGACTATCAAATTCACTATTGTTAGGTATGTCAAAAAATTTGATAGTCCTAGGCATCCATTATGTTTAAATTAGGACTGTAAAAAATGTTGACAGTCCTGACTATTGATTGGACTGTCAAAAAAAGAATATATTAGGTTTTAATTATAGCTGCCAAAAATTTTGATAGTCCTAGGATACTAAATCAGTTTCATCATAGTCCTGACTCAAATTTTGACATTCCAATGGTGTTAAAAAATTAGCCAAAATACTTGCTAGAAGTATGATACAAAAGATATCAACATCAATCTCACAATCAGCATCACATTTCAAATAGTATCACACAATTGATCAAAGTTTCACTACCAACAAAGTTTCGCAAAATATACAGTCAAAGTTTCAAGTACTAAAAAAGTTATGCACCGAACAAAGTTCCATCAACCTAAAACGTTTAATTACAAATTTAAAAGTTTCTAATTATCATGTCGACTCTTTGTACGTAGCTCTCTATCTTCGAGGAACGAAAAATTAGTAGTGTTGCCGATGTTCTGCAATTGCTCACCAACTTCAACATAGTTCTCGCCCTTGCAACTAACGAGACTTTTTTCCAACTTTTTGGCTTTCTTAGCATGTATGAGAAGCACACAAAAATCAACAATATTAATAAACAAATTAAAATCTTATAATTTATTTCTCAGAATCTTCATCAATGCAGCATACAAGACTGATTTGGGTAGAAGAGGTGCTGCTACTCGGACATTACAACCTATTCGATTATCAGAGTTCAACAACATACCATGTTCGGCCTCCGTATAGTATGTCATGTAGTCCTTACTATAATCCGACATCTCAACCACTGGGTATCATTTTGTTGCACCAATAACATGACATTGTCACTCAGAGAAGAAGTATGAGACCCAGTGATACACCGACGGGACATGGTTTAACGGTTTCATCCCTCTTGCAGCAGTCACCAATTTTAATGTGTGCTTCGATAACATTTTTACGTAGCCAAATTGACGAAGCACTCTATGAGGCATGTAAGAGTCCTCGATATCATGACAACTTATCAGACCATAAAATAAAGCGACCGGTTGCAATGGATGAGTACTATTTATCATATCCCGATATGGATGCCAAACTATCTATAACACAGTATAATGATCATAATTTAAGTTAGTAATTAATACTAAATAGTACAATGATAATAAAAACAAAAAATTAAGGTACTAGTCATAATTTAAGTTAGTATCATTTTACCTCCTCTACTGGCATATCTTCAATTGCAATACGTATGGCGGCTAACGTATGCAGACGTTTGGCATCTTCCTTAGTCGACTTCCACCTGTACATTCTAGGCAGGTGCTCGTCATAACTGCTATTAAGGTTAGCCCTCTTCAGCATCGAAAAGTGCTCGTATATCTATGCATGTACATAGAATAGTATCATATTAAACAACCAATTTTATATTATGTATAAAAAGTATACAAACATATTTTCTTACATGAAGTAGAGTTTGGCATCATGTTATTGTCTTTGAACCGACACGAGATATCATACCAAGCTCGTAGTAAAGATATGCTAGTATACTATTTTTCCAAGATATCTGTTCCATCATGGCTAGGTCCGCAAAGTTGTAGAGATATTTGGCATGTATTGACATTCTAGACTTGTCTGAAATGCCGCCGGCCCCTAAGATGAACTGCATGTACCCCCTGGAAACTGCATCATGATTGTCATCATCGTCACTATCATCATCGCCATTATCATTGAATGTCTCCTCCAAATATCTTAAAGGAATTCTGTACGACTTTTTAAAGTCATGAATGGTTGTAAAAGTCTTAGCCTCAACTCCAAGATAATTTAATATATGTTCCATAATCTCATAGTACATCTCAAATTTGCCTGCAGAATAATCATTCATCATTGCATGACCATCAATCCTAAGGTCCAAAATGTGATGGACGACATATAGGTTGATCATTATCTCCCCTGTGGGGAGATAAAAAGTATTGGTTTCTGGATGCCAGTGCTCTACAAACGTAGATATGAGTGTGTTGTCCACCATTTTATATGAGTATTTAGCCAAGTTTTGCAAACCAATGGAGTTGATTTTGGCCTTGACGGATTTCCCCAATTTGTCAAACCCCCATACATTGCACTTCTTTCTGTGGTTGATGACTGTTAATGTACGCTAGCTATCCTGATAATTAAACAATAGAATGAAACTAGAAATATAAAGTATAATTATTCAAAACAAAAGTTAATTTACAATAACATAATGAACTTGCCGGATCGTTCCATATTTGATATGCAAAGTGGTTATCGATGAACGACAACAGAGAGCAACCAGTTGGACGCGTCTGCTCAGCTGGATGAGAAGGTCTGGAACCATCACCCATACTTCTCAAACAATAGGTATGTCATCATCGGAGAAGGAAGAAGAAGTACTGATAACCGGTTTCTTCGAACAAGTTACATTTTGTTTTGTTCCTCATTGTCTAACTTGAGATGAAGCATCGGGTTCTGTGCTAGTTATTGATTTCTCAATAACTCTTTCATCATGGCGTGCCTTGTACTCCGATAAAGTAGGGCATTTTTTTAGTACCTGCATCAATGTCCTTCTTCTTCTTTGGGTTGTGGCTATAAAATAAAAATATTTAAAGTAAATTGACAGAAAATTAAATTGAACATACATGACTGTAGAATTTCTACAGTCCAGGAATAATACAGGACTGTAGAAATTTTCTACAGTCATGTACGTCTTCAGGACTGTAGAAAATTTCTGCAATCCTGGCAATATACAGGACTATAGAAAATTCTACAGTCCTGTGTTATTCTAGCCCGTGGCTGTAGCAAAAATTCGAACCCTAAAATTGATAGAATAATCAAAAACACGATATTAGTTCTTCCAACACCTAGATTATGATACTACACTATGATATTCAGATATAACAAGAATTAGGATAATTTTTTTGATAATAGTTCATCCAAAACCTATATTATGATACTACACTATAAACCCCCTCACCCAAAATTAGGCCAACTTGACTTAGATAGTGAAATTAGGGCTAGTTGAAAACCAATTAGAATTTAGAACACAAAATTTTATTTAATTATGCACTATTAATATCACTTAGCGCACCTTACCGTACGTTGCTTCGATAATTGGAGCACTACACTAGCCATTGCCTTCCTACAAATTTCACAACCTTGTCCTAGACATGCCCGCCTACCATGCTGACCTTTGTGTAACTTATAATTATACTTTCTTGTGCTATATTTTAGTCGCACAACATTCGTCGCAGACGTTATTATTTAATTCTAAATAATATTATGACTTTGTACCCTTGTGCGTTCCAATCGAAATTGGAGACACAATCTTGACCGTTTTGTGCAACTCAAAATTATGATAATATTCTACACTGAATCCTCTATGTCCATGACACTTATGTCCCACCTAATTTTAATCCCAGGTACTTCTAATTAATTTAAGAACATCATGCGCGTTCAATTTAATTAATTGAATCCAATTTCCATCTTTGTGCAATTTTCCCAATTATTGGGCATTTTTATGAAAAAATGCATTGAGATGTCCACACCATTGAAAAATACATGAAGAAAACCAACTTTTTCCTTCATAGTAATTTTTTCATAATTTTCGAAATGTGCAACGCGCAACATTGCCCCTTTATTTTAAACCTATTATTGCATTTAAACAATGCAATTATGGTCCTCCAAACATTCCCATCTAAGCCCAAGGCCCAACCCAAGAGGATGTTGACCAAAGTCAACTTTTCCTAGGTCAAACCAACCCTCTTTACATGTATATAAATACAAACCTTCCTTCCTTTTTCTTTATTTCTCAAAACCAAAACCTAAATTGACTTCTCAGCCGACACTGTTCATCCCCTTCAAACCATCCCTTCACCCCGGCCGGAGACTCCATGATGACAGTTCGCCGGAGACCGAAGCCTCCGACCACCCAGCGCCGGACCTCCTCTCCTTTCGTCGGAGGAGACCGGACCCCGACCGCCGCGCTCACCCTCGCCAAGCCGACCGACTTCCTCCTTTCCCTCGAACCCGCCGGAGCCCGGAGCCCTGCCTGCATCTCCTCCACCGAGATACGGCAGATCCCGACCTCGACCGTTACTGAACCCCCCCCCCCCCGCAGCGCCGAGCAACCACCACTGCCCACCATCTCCCTCCGTCTTCCTCCTCCTCCCTTCGACGACGGCCCACACCCCGCCGGACATCCCAGCCACCGTCCACGACGACTTCATCACCGCAGCGGCCTCCACCATTGCCTCCCCTCGACCTCCTTCCTCCCTGCTCGACTTCGCCACGGCTGCCTGAGCATGGCCAGAGCAGCACCGGGCCACCTCTCCTCTTCCTGCTCTCCTCCTCGACCACCCCCTCCTGCACCACGACTCCCTGAACCCTCTCCTCCTCCACGAGCTCCTCCCTGCTCCTCCTTGGCCGGACCTCCCCTGGCCGGAGTTCGTCACAACCACCATTACCATCACTTTTATCATCACCTTCACCATCCTTTTCACCTTGATCATCACCACCATCATCGTAGCCATCGTCGTCATCATCACCTCCATCATCATCGTCGTTATCATCGTCATCACCATCGCCATCGTCGTCGACATCGTCATCATCCCCATCATCAGGATCATCAATATTATCTTCATCCCTATCATCCTTATCATTGTCATCATCATCATCTCATCATTGTCATCATCATTATCTCATCATTATCGTCATCATCATCATTAGCATCATTGCCATCACCATCATCCTCGTCATCACCATTATCCACATAACCATCGTCTCATCACCATCATCCCAGCCACCATCTACAGCATCCTCCTCACCTAATCCCCATAGTCATTATCACCCTTAACCATTACCCTTAGCAAACCTCAATCATCGTTATAACCCTCGTCATCGTCGTTATCATAGACACGTCACCCTTGCCAGACAACCCGCAGCAGTCACCCCCGATTCCTGTACCTGTGCACGCTGACCCCGAAGATCTGTTGGATTTATCTGCGCGACTTCAGGAGCAGGTTATTGGGACTGCGCAGCTTCCTTGCCAGGTAAGTATACCTTACCTTGTTGTACTATTTAAATTCTGTATTATTAGCTGCATGTTTATTATTTTAAACTGTGCGCATCCGAGAGAGACTCGGGTGCAGTCAACGGAGGCGTTGACGTTAGGACTTGTGTCTGACCTAGTGTCTAGTAGACCCACCTAAAGTCATGAAGTTATTGGTATGACTCCCCAGGCCTTGACACATTTCTTACACGTGTTGTGAGTCTCATGTAGGGCACGAACTCGCGTATGCGGTTGGCCACCTGTACGTGTAAGTCGTACGACGGATAGGGTATAACTGCTACTAGTGATGCATGTTAGAGACTTAGCAGTTATTAGTAGTCGGAGCATAGACCATTGTAGTACGAAGGTCCAATCCTTGTCCTTGTTTGGTTGTGAAGTTGGACTATTGTTATAACGATAGACTATGAGCCAGAGTTACGACACCGATACTTGCACTCTGTCTCGGTGTAGTAGCTATTGCGTGTTGTGGATACAACATGCATAGATTATTGGGCGGGGAAGATAATTAGTAGGCGTATGGGACAGACATTTGGTTGTCGTAGTTTCAGAGTAAACTGCGGGGCCGTGAGCCTCAGTGTTACCCGGTTATGGGCCAGTGTTACCCGATTATGGGATCAGTGTTGCCCGGTTATGGGAGTATATGCTTGTCGATACATCCGACAGAGGTTACTAGCTGCGCGCTATCATGATCGGTGATGTAGTCAGCACATACATCTGGCATCCAGTTTACAGCTAATGCTAGATACTTAGCCTCTGGCTCGATGCTATGCTTTATACCTTTCACCTACCCATACGTGCCAAGGTTGTCTTCAAAGTGCATTTCACTTAGCTGGTTAGGTCACCCTTGAGTTTTCACAGTATTTACTTTATGGCATACTTTTATGTATCTTGTTATGTCCCTCTGAGGACCTGGCCCTTTTCAGGTGTATTGTTCATAAGTATTCGCAGGAGCGCAGATCCGGACTTGCTACGTATATTGTGATGAGGACTTCTCTTCGAGCCGTGGCTGTTAGTTGATATTCTTATATTGTATTTATCTTGTTTATCTATATTCTGGTTTGGTAGTAGATTTGTTTCCATCTGACTACCATCATTAGATGCTTTATATTGAGATCTAGTTATAGATATTGATTATTCATTTATATATGATTTCTGTGGATGAAATTTAGTTATGCCCTGTGACATATATGTTTACCACTTGTGAATTGTTATTCATATTACAGCGTACGTATGTTATGGTTTCCATATATTGGAGTACCATATTTATACGGCTGGCATGCTTAGGTGTCCAGGTCCTACGTATTTTGGGACTGGGGCGTGACATATTTTTAGTAGTGGCCCATGCAGGTCAAGAGCATATTATCTCGGTTACGTTACTATATCGAGCAAGCATGCACCTAGGAATAGAGTATAGGATCTCATCCATAATTGACTATGATTCACCTCCCTTCCAACCTGTTCTATTTGAATAGCTGCATCCTGCTTGATTCATACGCTTCCCTAATAGATCCTTGAGTGTAGCCTTCTCCTAGAATATAGAAGTCCCTGTTGTTAGATAATAAGTAGGGTAACCTTCCTATTAAGAGTACAACTAGGATAATGACACATCACTGAGTTAGAATACTTAATGAACCCTAGCATTCCTTACTACCTAATGAACCCTAGCATCCCTTACCTATAGGTTGATTTACCATTATCTCTTGATATATTTAGGGATAACTTGAGAGTAGTATAGACACTACTAGAATTAGTTAGAAGTTTGATCATATTGTTTGACCCTAGTATTAAGGAACCAATAAAAATCCAAGAATAAAGATTAGGACTAAAACCTAACTTTCGTAGTGAAATAGTATTATAGAAATATACATTTAGATTCTTGTCTTGAGATTAGCAGGCGTACTTTAGAAAGCCAAGAGCAATGCTTAGAATATTTTCCTCGATCAAACCTCGAACACAGAGATTAGCATACCACCTTCCCCTTAGAAAATCATGATGTTATCTAGAGTCCTTCTATTTAATTTTACATTCGTTCCTCCGAGACCTTAGCGCTTGCGATTTATGCAACGACTAAATTATGACCTTCTATTTTCATCTTTCAATTCGTACCACCTGACACTTCTGATTGTAGGTCAAGTGATTTTAATTGGTGTTAAGGACATATAGTTGCAAGGATTATAGTTGTTAATGTTAAATTTTGAATTTATCTGCTTGGTAGTTAGAACTTGATAGTTGAGTACTCCTCTAGATTATAATTTTATGATTATTCTTAGTTTTAAATCACGTAACATGTACCCCCACCTCGATTCAAGTTATATCCTCTTTTCCCTTGAAGGCTAGCAACTTTTCCGTTCATACTCTTGACACTTGTTCTATGAGCACTATGACTAAGACTTAGGATGACCATGACCTAGAATCACATAGTCCTCTTGACACACTAATAAAGTGCAATTGAATGACATTAACTATATACTAGCATAAGACGATAGTGTTTATTCAAACTGTAACGATTGTAGAGTCTCACCTTCTTTGTGAACTTGAATTATTTGTACCTTCTCTCATCATAATCCAGCGTATTTATATTTTCTAAATTACCTTGACTTATACTGCTATTACAGCCTAGTTTTACAAGCTTATTCCTTATCGAGCTTGTTTATGACATATGTGTTATTGGGGCCTGATCAACCACACAATGATACAAATGTCTAATCAGAATCAGTGTATTACGGTCTGGACAACCTTAGTACTCTTGGTTCACTCTTCGCATGACTACTTTACTTGGATTGAGATATATAGTAGTGGACGAATATACTTGCCTCTAGACATGTCTGAGCATATCGTATCAGTTACATAATTGTACCTATACGAGCATGCAAATAGGAATTACCAAAATAGGATTTCAATCCACAACTGCCCTGACAACTCTCTTTTTGAATTCTTTAATCCCCTTTAACCTCGTACTTATATTCTATCACCTTCGCCTTGAACTCTTTATCATTATTTCCCGTATTCCCTTATTTCGGAAAGACGAAACCTCATGCTTGGTATAAGTTGATACCTTGATAAGTACTAGATATACCCCTTAGGCTAATCATATGACTTGGTGACCCTCTTTTAAAATTGATTAAGGGCATGTCATAGATGATATGTTGGTATTAAAACTTTGAGGATTAAATAACATAATTAAATAATTGGAGGAATAGCTTTCTTAGATGTATAGTCTTGGATGATAGATGAGTAAATTCTAAGTTGGGTAGAAACCGCATTGTTAAAACTTGAGGTGGATTATTTAGACTGTGACCAAGTAAGATTAGATAGAGAGACCCTACCCTATTTTAATTTCGAGGACGAAATTATTTTAAGTTAGGTAGATTGTAAACTCTCTCACCCAAAATTAGGCCTACTTGACTTAGATAGTAAAATTAGGGCTAGTTGAAAACCAATTAGAATTTAGAACACATCATTTTATTTAATTATGCACTATTAATATCATTTAGCGCACCTTACCGTTGCTTCGATAATTGGAGCACTACACTAGCCATTGCCTTCCTACAAATTTTACAATCTTGTCCTAGACATGCCCGCCTACCATGCTGACCTTTGTGTAACTTATAATTATGCTTTCTTGTGCTACATTTTAGTCGCACAATATTCGTCGCAGACATTATTATTTAATTCTAAATAATAATATGACTTTGTACCCTTGTGCATTCCAATCAAAATTGGAGACACAATCTTGACCGTTTTGTGCAACTCAAAATTATGATAATATTTTATACTGAATCCTCTATGTCCATGACACTTGTGTCCTACCTAATTTTAATTCCAGGTACTTCTAATTAATTTAAGAACATCGTGCGCATTCAATTTAATTAATTAAATCTAATTTTTATCTTTGTGCAATTTTCTCAATTGTTGGGCTTTTTATGCAAAAATGCATTAAGGTGTCCACACCATTAGACAATACATGAAAAAATCCAACTTTTTCCTTCATAGGATCTGATCACCAGAGAGGCTCGAAGAAAGACCTCCTCGAAAGAGAAAGAAGTAGCAGGTCCTGGTTTACGCTCCTATAAGTAGTCATGAATGTCTACACCTGGAAAGGGACCAGGTTCTCAGAGGGACATAACAAGATACATAGAAGCATGTCGAATGTTCAGTAAATAAACAATATCATAAAACTAAGCAAGACTTGATTATACAAAGTTTACAAAGTTGGAATTTATTTAGAAATTAAATAAACGTCCGCGACGAATATTGTGCGGCTAAAATGAAGCACAAGAGAGCATAATTACAAGTTGCACAAAGGTCACGAAAGATGTAGTCTGGATGTTAGTCTTGGACCCTTTAATTGGTTCGGCTAAACGGGTTGAGTTGGTGTCTCAAAATTGATGGCAACGACACGGGTGCGCGACACAGAATTAAATAATGGATTTCAGATACGGGAAATTGTGCAATTAAATTAGGGCAGAAAGGATTATGATTTTGAGTGATGGAAAAGTCCAGCGCCTAAGTTGGCGTGTCAAGTCTAGAATGCAATAACTTGTTGGAAATTATGGGCTAAGGCTGGGCTCCGAATATTGCAACAACGGTAGGGTGTAACAATTAAATAAAACTACGGCAATAAATTACAACCTCAAATAATTAAATCCTAAATAATACAATAAAATTTATAACCCTACATTTTGGTCAGGGGTTCATTTAGTGGGTTTCTAGGTCAAGTCTACTAGCTCAACATTAAGAACACAGTACATAATATATTTATAAATACACATCTCATACAATTATTTATAAATTAATACACACAATATTAATAATATACAAAAGTCAAAAATATCCCTGTTTTTGGAACGTGGTAGTGACACGCCGTATCATGGTATCTTAACCCGTATCACATATTTACTAAATACCTTAACCTGTATCTCAAATACCTTAACTATGGATCAAAACCTTGCTAATACTAGATTTTAAAGTCATACTAGTTAGCTTTGATATAATAATATCATATATACTATATAGATATAATAATAGATATAATAACTTAGTCTAACACTTAATACATAGGTATTACCTTAGTATTACCTTATTACCTAACCAATACCTTAACATATTATCCCGTATTCTAGTTTCTAGACTAATACCTTATCTAATACTATTACCTTGAGCAATACCCAATACCTTAACTCATACCTTGGTACCTAACTCATTAGCCAAGCTAGACACTACCCTTACCATGGTATCTTAGTCCAATACCTAATATCATAACCTTACCTTAGTATCCTAGTATTACCTTATACTAGTTGTAATATTTAGTATCTTGGTATACATCCTAGGATACTATACTCTAATTTAACCTACACATATCCCACTTGTTTGTATATGGTACTATGGTACCACATTAAGTATCATATGATACCAACCCCCAAGATACTAACCTATGACCATAACCTATACTTACCTTACATCCAAGATACTCACCCTACTCTTGGCACTTGACATCTTGATATTACCCATTACCTAGTTCTAATATCCAATATCTTAGTATCTTGACCAATACTTTATCCTCCTAAATACTTACCCAACTAACTTTAACTCTAATACATGATACCAAATAGGATACTTACTCAAGCCCCAATACTCACTTACTCTCACTCATGATACTTGAATGTCATGATACCAATATCCTCATGGTACCCAACTATCACACTAGTACCTTGCCCCAAACTCTAATACCTTGACACATAACTTACTTATACTTGGCTCACTTGATGACCACTTGTATTAACACTAACACACACACTAACTAACACCTATTACCTAACACACACACACGCACACACACATACATATATATATATATATATATATATATATATATATACTGGACAACCTATGATACCTACACTCACTTGTTATCCATACTACCTAGGCTTATAGGATAAAAAAATGCCTATATCGTATAGTCAATTCTCTACTTGTAACCAATACTGTACCTAATAGACCAACTCAATCAACTCTAGGGTTAAATTACGTCATAGCCCTTAGTATCAACTTTCCGAAACTTCAAACGGATTATATTTTCGTGTTTGGAAGCTCCTGAAATCGCAAAAATATTGAAACACGTTCATCTTTAGGATACCTGATACTCAAAAAGTTTTACAGAAGGTTCCAGAATAAATTTGGCATATTAATTTATATATTTGAAAAGCTAACTTTGATACGGTTCTTTTAAAAAAATAAAAGATTAATCGGATTCATGAGTTAGGAGTTTTTGAATTTCTAAGTTGCTATGGCTGCTAAAATAAGGCTAAATATTTTGACGAATTTCGGCTATTTTGGACAAAAGAACACATGTATACACCCAATTTATCAAATTCACCTATATGTATCATAGCGTATCATGATACGAACTCTATGTGTCCAATTTTGGACATAAGAACACCATCAAATAAATATTAATAGTCCTCATTAGGACATAATACATACACTCAATGGACACAATTGGGATTTTCTTCAAATTGAGCCACAATGACACCAAATTAAAGCTACCAAATTGAGGGTTCCTAGATCTACTATAGGGAAATCAAATCTAATCATAGAAATATTCCTACATGACCAAGGGGTGTTCCTAACCATGAATTTGATCAAATTGAGATAATTACTTAGTACTTTGGTAGCCTCCTTGGAGAATTCTGAACACGGAATAGATAAGCCGGACAGGATCTCCTAGCAAGCTCCTCTCATATGAATCTTCTTATGCTCTCCAATGCTCTAGGCCTTCATCTGGTGACAATGAGTGTAATTGGAGGTGGATTGAGTAAAATTGGTAGGGAATGGGTTCGCTTGGGAAGAAAGAATTTTAGGGAAAATGAGGCTAATTAGTGAAATAAAATGAATGGATAAGCCCTAAATTGAACTTATATCTTATAGTAAGGTTTGTTCATGCCAAAATATTAAGTTTGCCCCTCTTTATTTGTCATGAATGGAATCTAATTAACTAAAGGAAGGAATCTCTATAACTAATAGGAGTATTCTCTTTATGACAACTAAACTTAATTAATTCTAATTACTAAAGTCATGACTAACAAAAATTAGTACTAACTAACACTTACAAATTCTAATTGACTAGCCACTAACTAACACTAATATAATTATAGGCAATCACTAATATAAAAAATTTAACAACATGCAAAATTACCAAAATATTTGTATGGTGGAAAGTGGTAGTTATAACACCCTTTGATCCTCATCCTGAACTCGTTAAGCCTTCGCATGCATCCTCTAAGTATCCACCATGCCTTGGATCAATGCAAACTGTCACTACCATATTTCTATATGAGAGTATTTTTATTATTTAGCATATTTATTGATTAAATATTTATATATTGTGCTACTAATTAATTAATATGTGTTGTGCTATTTATTTAATAGTTAGTAGGCTAGCCCAATCATTTGGACTTGATATTGGGGGACCTAATTCGGACTTGTCATGACATATTGAGCCCAAATTGGACTAGGCCCATTAGACTCATTCACTTTAGTTAATTAAAGAGATTATATTAATTTTTATTAGAATTAGATGCTTCCTAATATAGCCCTCCTAATTAATTTCTCATAACTAACTAGTAGGGGTATAATAGACATTGTGTAGTTGCTTGGAGGAGAGAAAAGGAGGCCGACCACTATAGGAGAGGGTTTCTCTCTCTCTCTCCACTTTATTTTACTCCAAATTTAGATCCCCAATTATGTTCTTCCCTAAATTGACTTATCCCTCCACCAAATTTATCTCAATGTACTCATATCACTACTAGAAAAAGTGGGATTAACGACGCATTTTAGCGACTCCGAACAAAAATGTCGCTAAATCAGCGACTCCGTTAAAAACGTCGCTAGACGTCGCTGAATGGCGATATTTAGCGACGTTTAGCGACTTTTATTAAGATTTAAAAATATTAGTCGCTATAAGTTTGATTAAGGTCGCTAAACGTCGCTAATATGTATAATTTAGTGACGGTTAGCGTCGTAATTAGCGACGTATGTATTAAAAATATTTAGCAACGTATTTAGCGACGTGTTTGACGTCGCTAAATTTTTATTTAGCGATATTTTTTTTACGTCGCTAAACGTCGCTAAATTTTGGTTAATTAGCGCTCAGTTTTCTTTTCCCCCATCTGAGAAAATTTCGAAAGTTTTCAAAACCTTTCGATTTCCCCACCCTCCCTTCTCCGGCGACCGGCTCTCCACGGCTGCGGCTACTCCGGCATCCCCCTCCTCCTCCTCGAGCTCTAGGTAAACCCTAACTCTCTCTCTCTCTCATATGTGACACAACACACACTTGACAAATATGACACACACACACAGACACTGACAGACACACACGACACACACACACAGACGCAGACACACACACACACACACACACACACTAACAGACACACACGACACCTAGGGTTAGGGTTAGTTTTTTTGACCTGGGGTTATGGTTAGGGTTAGGTTTAGGGTTTTTGATCAGGGGTTAGGGTTAGGTTTAGGGTTAGGGTTAGGGTTAGGTTTTTTGACCTAGGTTAGGGTTAGGGTTAGGTTTTTTGATCTGGGTTAAGGCTGGGGATAATAAGGAAAAAAATTAAGGTTTACATAAAACAAGAAATGTACAAGGAGAAAGCAATAAATTTTGTTTATGTTTCAAATTGTTCTAATGATGGATTTCTATTTCCAGTAAACTAATAACTAATTAGACAGTGATCAATTTGGTGGCTTGTTATTCCACTTTTTAGGTCTCTCTTACATGCTTCATTCCAATATACAACTTTACAGGCTGATTAATAATGCATCTTAATAAGTCTGTGTATGATCTATAATTCTTTAATAGTATCGTTCTCTCATGTTTCGATATTGTGTTTTGCCAATTGTGATGTTCTCACATCATAAGTCAGAACATTACTTGTACTTGATGTTCATGTTTATGGTTGTCCCAGTTGCATTAGTTGTTTGTGGCACTTCCTTCCCCACTAATACAGTACAACTTAGTCCAAGAGGAAATGTGGTAGTGAGAATGAAATTATTATTATGTAAGAAAATTAATAAATGATCTAATGGGATGATGAATCAGTATTATGCATAATGATGTATAGTACTAACAATATATGGACAGTTCTTTTTTTTGATTATATCTGAGAGGAATATGTGCCTGTCCTCTGACAAAGATGTAACAATAAAAGTGTTCAGTAGACATGAAATTGATTGAACTCTCTTTATTAAGAGAGCCAAAGTTGTGGGCTTTTCATATTATTGGTATGATATGAATCGACTAGTAGTTTCAGCTTGATTTGAATATGAGGAACCTATTGTATCCAGTTTTGTTTTACTACTTTTTCTAATGTTATGAGAAGTCACTACTAATAAGTTTGATAGAGCTCTAGTGATAGTTGACCAAACAATTTATTTAGCGAAGTGAGATGTAGTTAATTTTTTTTAGTCTTAAAATCATTAAGAGAATGTTGCACATTTCTATTTACCAAATTGAAGGGTCAAGAATGAACAGTACAGGAGATATGAGTTCAACTTTTTTAGTCTGACAAATATATTTTCTTCCAATTACATCATCTAAGGAGCATTGGAGCTTGGATTACAAGAAGCACTTGGAGAAGGAGGAATTGACTATGAGCTTGTGTCATAATTGTGTCCATTGGAGCAATTCATTGGGAATCCATCTCCCAATAGGTAAAATTTTAAATTATCCAATAATTTAGACTCTAATTCATGTATTTGACCATTATAAACCCTCCCATGACTTAGGACTACCCATAGAAAAGAAGTTATAAGTCCAATTGACCTATATTATGACTTCTACATAGATTTTTGTGCTCAATTAGGGAGAATTACGAGATTGATGCATCAAGTGTGTGTTATGAGATCAATTTGGTCTAGTTAAACTTATATCAAGTGTGTGGGACTAGCTACGTGTCCATAATTCGATACGAGTAGACCATATCGCAATATTTTGTGATATGCTATGATATAGGGAGCCATTTTGGGGGATTTGTGCATAGTAGCGTAATTACTCTTCAATTTTCATTATAACTAGTTGCATTAGTTATGTATAAGTGTATTGATATGTGTGAATATAATTATGGTAAATTATGTATTTTAGTATTCTATTTTGGTGCGTATCATATAGTATCTTGCATACACATACCAAGTGTTTGATATAATGCTTTACTGTGGGATGTGAGCTTAATTAGAGTGATATCCTTATATATATACATATATATAACCTTGTGATCGTGTGTGTGCAGTTGCCTGGTGCTAAGTGAATTATTGTGTCTTTGTTAGTTAAGTGTTATGGTGGTGCATGTAATGAAGTTGGGTGCTCGGATTGGGATGTACAGGTCTGTCCAAGGCCTGAGTTTAAGAACACAAGCGGTAGCAGATGTATAACAAGTGATAGGGAGTCGGGTTTTAACAAGCAATAGTTGTAGCAACAACATGATGATAGCAGCAGTAGCAAGAAGCTCTAATAGTAGTAGTTGCAACATCGATAATTTAGAACAGAGCAGTAGTTGCAAGTAGCAGATAGGGTGTAAGTTATAGCTTTACTGATGTCTATTTATACCAGGTATATTGAGGTGAGTGTGGTATTGGTTCTTGTGTTTGAACATTGTTGTGATCTCGTGTCAGTATTAGGGGATATGATATCAATTAGTATATGGGTTAGTATATGAGCAAGTTCAAGTGTTTCAGTAAGTATCATCTAGTATCAATCATTGCCTTAGTGTTGGGGGAGATGAGGAATGACAAGGGAAGCCATAGGAACAAGCAGCAAAAGCAATGAAGAGTGAATTATGAACATGTGTGCACAATTGTGACACTGAACCTGGGAATAGGGGTCTGTGTGTGCAAGAGGTATCAGTGGATTAGTATGTGAGCAATATAAATTCTTGTGAGAGTGTCCTAGGTGTGTGTGCTCAGAATTGCTGTGTCCAGATTAAGATAAGGTGAGGTGTCAACTATCACTACCACTTTCCCAGAGAGGGGTATTTTTGACTTTTTCTATTTCTTTTTATTATTGTGAAATTGGCATTTCAAATTATTGTTGAGTGATAATTTTATTTTACAAAACTAGCATTTATATTTTTGGATTATTTTATTCCAATAATTAGTATAGTTGCATATGTTATTATGTATTGTTAGTAGTTAGCCATTAGTTAGATTAGTTGTTAGTGATCCTAGTGGACCTAACCAACCTGACTAGACTATATAATTGAACCATTTGGTTAGACTCTAGCTAGACTAGTGTTTTAATTAGAAAAGTTCGGCTAAACACTTTTAGGAAGAGAAGCCTCTTCTCTAATTTCTGTCATGACTAACTAGAAGGTGTTTTAGATACTTTATATTAGCTTTAAACCCTAACCCTAATGACTAAATGGCAGCCCCCTCCCCCTATAAAGTAATAACTTTATCTTCTTTCGTCCACCATTTCAAGGAGAAACCCTAAATTGGAAGCTTCCCTTCCACCATTCCTCCTACCATCAAATCTTCACCAAATTGACCCCA
Source organism: Iris macrosiphon (assembly GCA_036927795.1). Classification (NCBI taxonomy): domain Eukaryota; kingdom Viridiplantae; phylum Streptophyta; class Magnoliopsida; order Asparagales; family Iridaceae; genus Iris; species Iris macrosiphon. The sequence goes on along the minus strand of JAYESA010000001.1, from coordinate 79,375,260 downwards.
ACCCATGTCATTCTCTTCCCCAAGAAGTTTAGAAGCCATTGGAAGCAAGAGTTTTGGAAGAGGATCCCTTGGAGCTAGAGTTGGAGTTTTTGGTGCTTCTTGAGGCTTTGTATTAGAAATCCATCTCATAATAGGTAAATCTGAGAATAAACCATATATATTACATTTAAGTAGTATAATTAGTCATTTGGAATCCACCGTTGCATTAGGGGCTACCCATGGAGAGAAGCTTGGGCTTCATTGGATCCATTTAGAGTTTTCTACATTGAGTTTTATGTATTTTGGGAGGAAATCCGAGAATGAAATTTCTAGGGTTTGTGAGTAGGTTATTTAGGTCCTAATTTTAATTTAGAACATGTAGGTGTGCTTCGGGTCGAGTTTGGATCCATTTGGGACGCGTATCATGGGCGTATCCCAACGTATCGTGATACATACACAAAGTGTTTGACAAAATGCCCAATTGAACACACATTGCTATAATCTTAGTTTTAATACTTGTTTCTAGTTATATGTTATTTAGATAATCATTTATATATATATATATATATATATATATATATATATATATATATATATATATATATATGTGTGTGTGTGTGTGTGTGTGTGTTTACATGCATTTACATATATCTGTGAGGTGTTGATTAGTGGTTGTGTGCTGATATATGTTCCGTATGCACTGATATGGAAGCATTGAGGGCCTGCACACAGAAGGAGATAGTCAGCAGGTTGATAGTCGGGTAGTAGTATGCATTAGGCTATAGTACTGCAACAGTGGGGGTCGTACTAGGTTGAGATCAGTGAGTGATGTAAGGAATCAATGGAGGGATATTGGCAGCAAAAGCAGGGGAAGTTCTTGGAAGTTCAGAGCATTTAGCAGCAACTCAGGCATGCATGCGCACTTGGTGGTCAGTGAGTATTTATACATGTGTGTTTACATATTATATAAAGTGTATAGGCAATATTCTATAAACAAGGGGGTTGCTCGAGTACTACTTACTGCAGCAGTTATCTGGTGGTTGTAATATGGTGATGTTGCTATCGTAAAGGAGAAGAGAGAAAAAAAAAAAGGTCTCTACCAGACCTGATACTCATAATGCAGCATCGGGATACTTGACTATGTGCACAGTCCAAGCAGTTGAAGTAGAGGGAAGGGGAAAGCAAAAGATCTAGAATGAGTATTAGTTTACGTAGGGTGGTGTAATGTTGAGGTCTGATACTTAGTGTGGTGTGGGTGGTTGTTGCTGCCACTGTCATAACTTGTCCTACAGTGTGTCATTAGTTGCTTGTGCACACATTGGTGCATTGCCAATGGGTTAAGGGCTGTGTAACCATGGTGTTAGCAAGTGCAGGCCAGTGTGCATGGGAAGAGAGGTAATATCTGATATGATAACCAGTATGTGTGTCTATATTTGGGGTATAACTAGTGAACTAGTGTGCACATGGTTACTCTTCCAACACTCATGGGCAGTGTAGTGTATAGTTCTGTCCAGGCCAGACAACAGTAGAGTGTGAGAGGTATCATGATATAGTATGAGTGTAAGATGAGTTCATAATAGTATGGATTCATCTGCACATCTAGTGCAAGTGCTGTGTTGATGCAATAATGCAGTGATAAGAGCTATGGTGTATTGTTGTGTATTGTGAGAGTGGTAATTTTGGTATTGATATGAATTTGGGAAGTTAGTATTGGACACTTGTGTATCATACCTGGGAGTGTTATGGAGGTGAGTAGATATCAAGTGAGTAAGGGACTAGGTATTAGATATAGTTAAGGTATTAGTAGGATATTAGTATATAAGTGAGGTTTTGAGTATATATAGGCATTGGGGTTTAAGATACTAGTGTAATGTGTATATATATGTATTTTAAGTTTTGAATATATAGATATTAGTAATTTTATAGAATATGAGTATCTACATATCCATGGGGAATTGATACTAGAGTAAGAGTTATGATACTAAGTATTGGTATCCCAAGATACCAAGATTTTGATACAAGGATTGGGTAGTGGCCCTATGGCCTAGTTAGGAGTTAAGATATTAGATAATTAACTAGGGTATTATTGGGTACAATCAGATACTAGAATATAAGAGTTATAGGGGTATATAAATATACATTAGTACTTAGTACCTAAAAGCCTAGTATTAGTTAATATAGCCTAGTCTAACCTAATATACCCTATAATTAGCTGGTGTAGAACTAGTATTACTCTAGAAACCTAACCCTTGGATAAACATGGGCTCCAACCTTAGTATTGACCTAGTTTAGATACCAAGCCTCAGAATTTACCTAGAATCATTATTATAAGCTAGTTTAGCATGTTTATAATTCCAAAATACTATTTTGACTTGATATTCATATTTAGGTCTTTGAGGCACCGATACAGACTCATTTTAAAATTCATTACTCTGGATCGCAGGCGAGTACATTCTCTGATAGTTTTTTTTATTTGATATCTACTATGATTATGGTTTATAGCATTATTTTACATGATTCCTTGACACTATGGATACACGGATTAGTATTATATGGATTCACTCTCTTGCGATACGTGCATCATACTTGTCTGGCCTCTACTTCTGGACTCACCTACTGGCGTCACTTATTTTATCTGGCTGGACTCTTATTTTGATTTACGTGTCAGGATTTGGATTCATTTATACTAGTCGGGGCGGGAAAATACTCGAGTAGACATGTAAATACTCCTAAATCTGGAATTACCCCTCTGGTCGAATCTGGAATGATAGCAGCCGCACACCAAGTATACGATGAGCCGTACTTATCCCTAGTCGTTTACATGTCGAAAGCAGTATTTCAGAACACACTAGTTTAATGCTTTCTTACTTGATTCATATGATACTTGCTGGACACACATCTTATTTATCTAGTTCAATTCTCTTCTATTCACAGTCTTATTTACAGTATTTTCTTGATTCACCATGCTTATCTTCCCATGCTTCTTAAATTAACTGTGACTGTATTTTTATTCTTTGATTCATTTCTTTCCCTTGTTCATCATGTATTACTTACTATAACAATTTAATAGTCTTTGTTAATTAATTAGAATTGCTAGTAGAGGTGTACTTCCCTCCATCCTGATTAGATTTTTTTCAGATGACTCTTTAGATGAGGACTAGTATCCCACTTACTATGGGGCAGAGGAGGGAATAGCTACCATGGGCCCTGATACTCGGGAGTGATTATGAGAAGTTTTAGTTACTCTTTATGGCATGGTGTTAGATTCATTTAGAACTATGTTTTGTTAATTTTGAGACTTGAATATTGTTATATTGGAGACTTGTCATTGTATTTTGAGATTTGGTATTGATGTTGTATTTATAAGTTATAAATGTTTAGACTTTGTAGTTGTTAGATCTCTTTGATATCTTATCGTGCTTTAGGTCATGATTGAGTATTTAGTATTATCTTTATATTCATGGCCCTCCTTTAGAGTTGAGATACTGTGACAGGTTCATTATATACTTACTGTGTGAGATTGATAGTTAGTGACCTAAACAACGTTCTACCGCTGATGCTGCGGTGTAGGCAAGACGTACCCACGTACTCGTGACCTTATTCCGGGTGCGGGTTGTGATACATTTTTGTGGTAGCCCATGCAGGTTTGACTTCATAATTAGTGCGAAGTCATGATAGTGCGTCGACATAGTTGTACTACTGTGGGCCTGCGATAGATTATAGGATATAGGCTGAGAGTATACTCAATCACAACTAGGAAACACTTCCAAATTATTTGCTTGCTATCTTTATCTATCTATCTGAATGCTTGCTTTACTTTGAATAATCATGTCCTTCTTTGATGATTTCGTATCTTACTCAATATTGATTCTTTATTTTGATCTATCTTCAGGATACCGCCGAAGACGTGTTCCCAGTGCTCAGGTGCAGTGTCAGCGAGGTCGGTCACTTTGTCACCTCTGAGGGCAACACTAGCAGAAACTGTCCCAGTAGCTTCAGTTCAGAGGTCCTCTTCACCGATCCAAGTAGGCATTTCTGCAGCAGCTTTTAGGGGAGCTCCACCTCCGGTATAGAGGGCAGCGCTGACAGTCTCAGAGGATTTTCCACCTTCAGCACCTGCAGACAATCAGACGTAGATATTTGTGCTCTTTCAGCAGATGATAGAGGCACAGCAGCGCCAGTCAGAAGTTATAAGGCAGGGCATTAAGAATGCCCACCAACTTGCTTTTGGCGCAGTTGAGAGAGTTGCCTTAGTCCATCCACAGATGGCACCACCTCAGTTTACCCTGCAACAATCAAGGTCGGGGACTATCATACACTTCAAGAGGATGGGATTAAAAGACTTCATTGGTACAGAAGGGATCTTATATACAGATGATTGGATTTGGACATGGAAAGGAACCTGCGACTGGCACAAATTCTGGAGAGTCTACGAGTGGTGGCAGTAGGTAGCCAGATAATCGACATAGCATTGATATGGTTTAGGATAGACCCGAGGATCACGGCGGCATGATTGACTTGGGAGGCTTTTAAAGATCTTTTCAAGAAAAAGTTCTTTCCGGACGTGGCTCTGAGTGCCTTAGAATGCTAGTTCCTATACCTCGTCCAAGGGAGTATGACATTGGATGAGTACGCTGCAAAGTTTTACAGATTTAGCAGGTTTTTGGAGGGCAGAATCCCTAAGGAAAGGCCAAAAAATTCTGGAAGGGTTTGATCAGGGAGATCAAATCCCTCACTAGGGAGCACCACACAGCTACTTTTGAGGAGATCATGATGGATGCACAAAGAGCAGAGGATGACTTGAAACTCAAGTGCAAGAGAGGTAGAGATATTTCAGATAGTATTGGTAGAGGTGCGGGTCCAGCTAAACGTCCCCATATCTAGCAGCAGCAGGTTCATGCTCTAGTTCAGCAGCAGCCGCAGAGGCAGATTCAGCCAGTGCCCACTTCTGCTTACTGCAAGAAGCAGGACACATGTGGGATATTTGTAGGAGAATGCGGAAAGTGTGCCTGTTTTGTTGATCCGCAACACACTAGATAAGGGATTGCCCTACAACACCTCCATTTAGTGGAGCACGGGGTCAGAAAGAAGGAGTTAGGCCACCTGTGGCACAACATCATGTCCCACACCGGCAGAGGGAGATACCCTAGCAGGGCAGGGCTTTTGCGTTGACGGTCGAGGAGGCCGATCCTATAGGTGATGGGTTAGCAGATTTTGTTTTGTTTTGTTCTGTTTCTTCTTCCTGTCCTTCCATCTCTTGTTGTGTGTTTTATTAGTACCTTTTGGATTGTTTTGTGTTGTGGTAGATAGTGTAGTGACCCCGATTGAGACTCTGATATCACGACCAATATGACCATGATCATGCATGTTGTTAGTTAGAACTTATTGACTGTGATTGCAGGGGGGTTTGACCTAGAAGAAGTATGACCAACTTTAAATTTTGAGGACAAAATTTTTCCAAGGGGGTAGATTTGTCACTACCACTTTCCAAGAGAGGGGTATTTTTGACTTTTCCTATTTCTTGTTATTATTGTGAAAATTGGCATTTTAAATTATTGTTGAGTGATAACTTTATTTTACAAAACTAGCATTTATATTTTTGGATTATTTTATTCCAATAATTTGTATAGTTGCATATGTTATTATGTATTGTTAGTGGTTAGCCATTAATTAGGTTAGTTGTTAGTGACCCTAGTGGACCTAACCAACTTGATTTGACTATCTAATTGAACCATTTAGTTAGACTCTAGTTAGACTCTAGCTAGACTAGTGTTTTAATTAGAAAAGTTCGGCTAAACACTTTTAGGAAGAGAAGCTTCTTCTCTAATTTCTGTCATGACTAACTAGAGGGTGTTTTAGATACTTTAAATTAGCTTTAAAACCTAACCCTAATGACTAAATGACAGCCCCCTCTCCTATAAAGTAATAACTTCATCTTCTTCCTCCCACCATTTCAAGGAGAAACCCTAAATTGGAAGCTTTCCTTCCACCATTCCTGCTACCATCAAATCTACACCAAATTTACCCCAACCCCTCTTATTCTCTTATCCAAGGAATTTAGAAGCCATTGGAAGCAGGAGTTTTGGAAGAGGATCCCTTGGAGCTAGAGTTGGAGTTTTTGGTGCTTCTTGAGGCTTTGCATTGGGAATCCATCTCCCAATAGGTAAATATGAGAATAAACTTTATATATTGCATTTAAGTAGTAAAATTAGTCATTTAGAATCCACCTTTGCATTAGGACTACCCATGGGGAGAATCTTGGATTTCATTAGATCCATTTAGAGTTTTCTACATTGAGTTTTGCACCATTTTTGGGAGAAATCCGAGAATGACATTTCTAGGGTTTGTGAGTAGGTTCTTTATGTCCTAATTATGATTTAGAACATGTGGGTGTGCTTCAGATCGAGTTTGGATCCATTTGGGGTGCGTATTATGGGCGTATCTCAACGTATCACGATATGCACGCCAAGTGTTTGACAAAATGCCTAATTGGACATACATTGCTCTAATCTCAGTTTTAATACTTGTTTCTAGTTATATGTTGTTTATATATATATATATATATATGTGTGTGTGTGTGTGTGTGTGTGTGTGTGTGTTTACATGCATTTACATATATCTGTGGGGTATTGATTAGTGGTTGTGTGTTGATGCATGAGTTTCATGTGCACTGATATGGAAGCATTGAGGGCCTGCACACAACAGGAGATAGTCAGCAGGTTGATAGTCGGGTAGTAGTATGCTTTAGGTTATAGGAGTACTGCAACAGCGGGGGTCGTACTATGTTAATATCAGTGAGTGATGTAAGGAAATAATAGAGGGGTATTGGTAGCAAAAGCAGGGGAAGTTCTTGGAAGTTTAGAGCATTTAGCAGCAACTCGAGCATGCTTGCACACTTGGTGGTCAGTGAGTATGTATACATGTGTGTTTACATATTCTATAAAGTGTATAGGTAATGTTCTATGAATAGGGGGTGCTCGAGTACTGCTTACAGCAGCAGTTATCTGGTGGTTGTAATATGGTGATGTTGCTGTCATAAAGAAGAAGATAGGAAAAAATATAAGGTCTGTATCAGACCTGATACTCATAATGCAGCATCGGGATACTTGGCTATGTGCATAGTCTAAGCAGTTGAAGTAGAGGGAAGGGGGAAGCCAAAGACCGAGTATTGAGTATTAGTTTAGGTAGGATGGTGTAATGTTGAGGTCTGATACTTAGTATGGTGTAGGTGGTTGCTGCTGCCACTGTCATAACTTCTCTTACTGTGTGTCATTAGTTGCTTGTGCACACATTGTTGCATTGCCAATGGGTTAAGGGCTGTGTAACCATGGTGTTAGCAAGTGCAAGCCAGTGTGCAAGGGAAGAGAGGTAATATCTAATATGGTAACCAGTGTATGTGTCTGTATTAGGGGTACAACTAGTGAACCAGTGTGCACATGGTTACTGTTCTAGCACTCATGGGCAGTGTAGTATGTGGTTCTGTCCAGGCCAGACGGCTGTAGAGTGTGAGAGGTATCATGATATAGTATGAGTGTAAGATGAGTTCATAATAGTATGGATTCATCTGTACATCTAGTGCAAGTGTTGTGTTGATGCAACAGTGTAGTGACAAGTGCCATGGTGTATTATTGTGTATTGTAAGGGTAGTGATTTTGGTATTGATATAAATTTGGAAAGTTAGTATTGGACACTTGTGTATCATACCTGGGAGTGTTATAGAGGTGAGTACATATCAAGTGAGTAAGGGACTAGGTATTAGATGTAGTTAAGGTATTAGTAGGATATTAGTATATAAGTGAGGTTTTGAGTATATGTGGTATCATTTATGGTGCGGGTCATGACATCAACACAGTATTGATGTGGTATCAGTGTTAGGAGGAAGTATTATGGATAAGTGTTGAATGTAAGTTATAGTTATAGGACTTAAGGCAACTCTAGAGAGGGGATAAATAGAGTGTAGCGGAATAATCTACCCATTTTAAGATTATCAGAATGAAGGCAGTTGATAACTAATATTGTATATAAAGACAATAAAGTAAAGCAGTAAAGTAGAGAGAGAAAGCAAACGCAAACACCAAGATATATACTAGTTTTCCTTTGAGAGGAATAGTCCAGTCCTGAGAACTCAAGCTCGGAGTTTTCTCCCCTATAATCACCAATAGTGAATCGCAAGCTTTGATCCGAAGGCTTGCCACTTCTTTACACCACGAGGTTTGATCCGAAGTCTCGTAACTTCATAGCTTAGAGAGAGAGTAACTGATCAAATAAAGCTCTTTACAACTCAAAGGACTTCTAGACCGAGATCGCACTTGGCACTAGAAAGGCTCGGGAGTTGCTCTTTGAGATAGAAAAGTTAAGGCTTTAGGGGTTTGCTCACAATAGGATAGAAGACTTAAGAATGGTTGAGTGAGTATGAATGAAGAATTCTAATCCTATTTATAGGGTGTAGGCAAACATAATTCGGCTAGAATTCATTCTGGGTTTAATTCAAATTTCTAACCGTTGGGCCAAGAAATCATGAGCTATTGAACTTGTTGATTTTATACCAAAAGGATAACCGAGTTCTGTCTGAGTTCGGTATGAGTTTGGCCCGAGTTTGGTCTCTAAGTATGGTAGACTTTGTAAATGAATGTGGCCTGATTTGGTGGATAGGTTCTTTGGTTCCTTTGAGTGGACTAGGTGTCTGAGTATAGTATTTGGATTTTCCCAGTGTGACTCAGCTTACATCCGTCCTAGACTCAAATAAACCAAAGAGTATATTTGAATAGACGAAATACAGAAGACATGTAATAGCAGTATTGAGGCTTCAGATCGCGATATATTAATGCATGGTTTAGTTAACTATCAAAATCAAGTTGACTGAGACCAGATGGGCCAACAATCTCCCCTATTTTGGTAATTGACAAACTATGAATGATACTGCAAGTCTTTGATATGCAAGGCTCCCCCGTAACTGTGGAGCAGTGATATGCTGAAGACAACGTCTGTCAAGTATCATCATGTATGCTAGTATTATGTATGTCTTTTTCCTCCGTTGTCATTTGATCGAAATGGCATGCTCCTCCGAAATCGGTGAGATGACAACAAAAACAAGTGTATGCAGGATAATATATAATGAAAAAAAAATTTCATTTAAACTTTTATTCATTTAAAAAAAAAATACAAAAGTGGATGTGTAATAGAAATATTATATTAGAACATCTATAAGTAAACTTTTTAAACATGTAAATCTATTGAGTAACTAGTTGTCATGTTCATCATCTTCATCATCTGGTTCAACTATTATGTTTGGATCAAAGAAGGCATCAGTTGGATCCAAATGTCGCTGAATATAAGGGTGATCAATACGAAATCCTTGTTGATTTGGATTCCGGAGAGTCGAAAAAGGTTCGACTAGGTGCTTCGATAGTGTGTACTGGACGTCTATCAAAGTGTTGCCAAGAGCCTGAGTCTGAAGAGTTTGGCGATGATCAGTAGCACGATTGCATATATCTTCTTGGTTGAAGCGATCATGCAACAGTTTGAAAATAGACTCTAAGGTTTGTGGTTGTTCCTCAACAAGAGGGACGGAATCAACAGGATGAGTGTTGGAGTTTGATGATGAGTTATAAGGTAGAAATATAGTTGGCTCAAATCTTCGAATTCTATTGAGGTATAAAGGTTCCTCAAGATTTGGATAAGTTTCAAAAGGAATATCGAAATTGCTAAAAATGGTTGGCAAGTACATGGCGTATAGTAGTGGACGCCTTTCTTGCGATATTGAACCATTTGAGATAAGATGGTCTGTGGAACATTAAAATTAATGCCGAAATGCAAGTGATATAAGACTAATATTTCTAGATAAGAGACCTCATCAAAGTAAGTCTTCTTAGGTAAAAAAGTTGAAAAGATAATACAATACATTTTAAAGAAGTGAACATTCAAATATCTAGCATAAAATTTACCAGGGTGACAAAGGATATTCTTGAAAGAATCTAGCGTTAAGTCATGATCGAATTGAACTTGTGTGATGTTGACTAAGGGTTGTCCATCAGTGATAATGTGTAGGATTTTACCCAAGTCATCTATATTGAATTCAATTAGAATGCCATAAACTCTAGATGAAATAGTATCATGTTCTTATGTTAAGTTACAATAGAACATTTGAATAGCATTGGTGTAAATTTTGGTACGGGTTGTAACAAATTCTTCAAGTTGAAGTTTTTGAAGAGTAGGTAGATAGTCTATGTGTTGGGAAGTAAAATCAATAAGATGGCCAAAACAGATGTATCCCTTGCAGAAATTATTAAACCAATCATTTAAAATTTCTAAGCTCCGAAAAGTGAAACCGTCGAATTCTCCTATGTTTGGCATAATGGGACAGAAAAGCGAGTCGAAAAAGGAATCTTGTTTCCTTTTAGGGGCCATTGGGAGAGGATGTAGGAGAAAATGCTAAGGTTGTATTTATGGAGGAGGAATGATTTTCGTTGGTCTGAATGAATGAGCAAAGAAATGAACTATATATAGAGTAGCAAAAACCTAAATTAGGAAGAGAATTGAATGACATAGCATATTCTGGAATTAAACTAATCGAGTTCGATCCGAGCTCGGCCCAAGTTCAGTCCGAATTCTGTTGACATTTATTTTCCAGAATCTAAATATAACTTTAATCAATATTATGCCTTTCTAGACTTGATATAAATACAGAATAATAAGTGTTGAACTTAAATCGTACATTTTTAAGAATTTAAATCATCTCGGAGTCGCTGTAGAGGTCGGATCCCAGCTAGAAGTGGTCCGAAGATAGTCGCTTAAGGTTATTTATACCTTTTTGACAGAAGGGCCCTTTCGGCTTGTATCCAAAATTTTCAAAACTTCTAAAAAGTGTGACAAATTTTTTTTAAAGCATCTTATGATTCTTATATTTTATCAGAATGTAAAAGTGTCACGCCCAGTCCCAAAATACCGAGGGACTAGCCACGTGACAATAGCCAGCAGCACAACTCCAATGGACAAACCTAATTTAAAGGACTTGTTAGAGTGTACTTAAGCTGTAAAACAAATACAATGGTCTACGATACATGTCACAGTCTAATTCTAATCTCATGCACAGAAAGTAAACAAATATAATAGACTAATCAATGTAAAGAAATATTGTCCATAAATATATCCCAAATAAAAGTGTCTCGGGGAACAACCCGATAATAAGTTAATACAATAATCCAAGAGCAAGATATAGAATAACTGGAAGTAGAAATAACTGAGTATATAATAGAATACTCAAGAGAAATCCTCTGGCACAACCTCGTCCTCTGGTGCCAGTACTGCTCCAACGTCAGCTCCTATCCCGTATATCTCGGGATATTTCTCTTCTGCTACAAATCTGATGTAACGCTACAAATCCGATGGCACAAGTTTTATTACGAAAAGACAAGCACACACAAAATTATGACGAGTGTCAGAACAGGTCGATACGGGGCTTTTCGACGGATACACGTTGATTTTGGTGTGCACGCACATCCAAATCAATTTTTATGAAATCCCATACGTCCATATTGGCGATGCATGCCTTTTGATGCAGTTCACATACGATAAAGTCGCTTCGTTTAGTTGGACGCACCCCATTTTAGAAAATTTTGGGTTTAGAAAACCAAGTTTTTGGTTAACTTCAACCACGAATAAAACATAGCATACAATAAATTAGAATAAACTAATTAAAGGGGTTTAATTTTGGTTATGTTATCTAAATTAATGTATAAGTGAAATTTAAAAATATTAACTAGGTTGGAAGAAAAATAGCCATGAACATGGGTGTTTGGGACAGTTTTCTGAACTTCAATTTGGGTCATTTTTTCCTGTTTTGCGTCACAATTTGCGACCGACACAGGACACGATACCCCGAACTAATTATACAGGGTTCGAGAGGATCATGTGGTCTTCGCATAGGATTTGACAGATCGATATTTGGATTACTGTACATAGAGATACGAGAGTGGGAAGAAGGGTACCTCACTGCTTGCTGCTGGTCGGGAATTCAGGCGACTTGCAGTGGAGACTTTGCGACGGTGGTACGCGGCGGTACGGCATCGTTGTCGGCGGTGGCTTATCGAGAATGGAAGAGGGTTTGATAGTGGATGAGAGGGTGGGTCTGGATATTTATATAGGGGTCGGAGTGGGCTGTTATAGGGAGGTGAAAGGGGGGTCGGCCACCGGTTTTGGAAGAGAAAGGGGATCAGTCTTTGCTGTTACAGTGGGTTGGGGTTTCAGGTCGGGTCGAGGGTTGGGGGTTTGGTTTTGGGTAGGATCCGGATCAAATTAGGTTTGGATTGGTCTAGGATAGTTTGGTTTGGTACAGTTTGGTTTGGTTTGGGTTTGTTTAGGTTGGTTTAAGTTGGTTTATTATATATAGGTTATAAAAAATAGTTTTTGAGCCCAATAAATTCCAGAAAAATTACACAATACTCTATTATTAATTATACACTCAAAAATATAATATTTTGTACTATTTTAATAATTAATTTAATGCACAAAAAAATAATTTTATGAACGAACATTTATTATAATAAATTAAAAATTACAAAAAAATCTCCAAAAACTCAAAAATTTATAATTACAATTCTAAAATTAAATTCTAAAAATTTGGGTATTTATAATCCACCCACCTTAAAAGAATTGCGTCCTCACAATTAAGAAAATGAAACATAACCGGTCAAGAAAAGGTTTGCTCTAGAAGAGATGACACGGTTGCAGGACATGTTTGTTGAAGCACGACACAAAGGATAAGGAACCATGAACAAGGAAAAATCGAGAGGTAGGGTGAGGGTTTCGTTCAAGTAGAACACGTAGGAAAGAAATAAAAACTTTTCCTAGGCAATGAGAGATAAGTAACTCAAGAGTAAAGGGAGCCTAGTTAGAGCGAAGATCAACTACAGCTTATGAAAACTTGGGTACCAGTGACATATTACTAATCTAGACGAACAAGTTTATGCTAACATAATACTATATTTAGGCTAGGGAATGAAACTAACAGGCACATGCTAAAGTATTACTAGGATTATTCGCTATTATAGCTAGCTATGATAAAACCAAATCTCACTCATATTCGCTACTCCTTGAGTCTGTGCCTCCTCCACTGTCATCGCAAAAGTCTGTCCACGTCCTTGTGGTGGTGGCCTCTGCTATTTCTGGGCTTGCTGAAAGAGTGCTGCCTATGGTGCCAAGGGTGGCCTCGGCTGATATCCTTCCGGTGCTGGTAAAACTTATCGGTTAACCATCGGTGCTCCTTCTTAACGCTCAGGATAATCCTTGGCTGAATGTTGGCTGGATCCGTAAATCAAACATAATCCTAATTTGCGTCTGCACTCGCTCTCGTAATAACCTCACTTGCCACAATATTGACATGTAGGCAGTGCCTTCGGAGATGCTCTGGGTAGCTGGTGCATGTGAGGTCTTTTTGCGGCTTCTCCATGTGGTGCTCTGGCTGGTGTTGATATGAACGACCATTTCTGGCTTGACTCTCTCCTGGTGATGTACTCCATGCGTCGGGCTGCAACAAGGACGTCCGTATAAGAAGTAGGTGCAACAGAGCCAGTTTATCTCTATAGCTCAAAGTTTAGTCCGTCAAAGAATTTTTTAGCCTTCTCTTCTTCTGTCGAAATTAGTTTAGGTGCGAAGCGGCTCAAACGGATAAACTCCGCATTATACTCTTCTACCGTTATATTGACTTGAGTGAGGCGATTGAACTTGTTCCAAAGTTTCGATCGAGCAGTAGATGGAATGTATATCTCCTGAAAGAGTTTAGAGAACTCCTCCCAAGTGACTCAGTCTGGTCCGAGCCGCCTCTCCTCAGATAGCCACCAGTGATGTGCATTGCCCGTCAACTATATTTTGATGGCAGTCATCCAACGCTCCCTCGGAAGCTCAGTTGCTTCTAATTGGTGTTGAGTGGTTGTGAGCCACTCATGAACTTCAGTGGGCTCCTCCTTGCCAGAAAAGATACGGGGCTTCAGCTGGAAAAAATCAGTGATAGATCCCGTTGATGGTTGCCTCGCTGGTAGGTTTGCCTGCTCCAGTGTAGTTATTAGGATGTTCCTCAAGTTTTTTGCCTCGTGGCGCTTAGCCTCTTGATGAACCTGCTATTGGGCTTGCATCATTGCGTAGAACATTTGGAACAACAGTTGTCTGTCCATAGCCTGTCCTGGTGGAAAAACTGGCATTAGTGGAGTAAACTGCGGCGGTGGTGGAATATCGTCTCGCCGGAATCTCGAGGCGTGCTGATCTGCTTGATTGCTTTGTTGAGTAGAGGGATCTCCATCTAATGGTGTCACCCTATCGTCGTAGATGACCACAGAACCTTGTGGTGTACCTGCGGGAGTTTCATCACTGGCTTGTGGATCCATTACTCTGCATACAAAGTAAACTATGAGAGGCACATAGAGGAATCAAGGCAGGATGTAAGTCAAGAAATTATTTTGAATCCGATATAAAGGTCAAGAACAGATCAACAAGTAAATGAGATCCTATAATTATCCTAATCGCAGGCTTGCTCTGTTCCTTAGTTGAAACCAAAGAAATATAGTCGTAGACCTGCATGGGCCACCATAAAAACTATGTCATGCCCCAGTCCCAAACTACCGAGGGACTAGCCACGTGACAATGACCAATAACACAACTTCAATGGGCAAACCCAATTTAATAGACCCGTTAGAGTGTACTTAATCTGTACTTAATCTGTAAAACAAATACAATGGTCTACGATACATGTCACAGTCTAATTCTAATCTCATCCACATAAAGTAAACAAATATGATAGACTAATCAATAAAAGAAATATAGTCCATCAACAAATCCTAAATAAAAGTGTCTCAGGGAACAACCCGATATTAAGTTAATACAATAATCCAAGAGTCAAGATATAGAATAACTGGAAGTAAAAATAACTGAGTATATAACAGAATACTCAGGAGAAATCCTCTGGCATAATCTCATCCTCTGGTGCTCGTACTGCTCCAACGTCGGCTCATGTCCCGTATATCTCAGGGTATTCCTCTTCTGCTATACCTGGGGACATAATCCGGATCCAGGTCCTCAGGGGACATAGCAAGGTACAATAATAACTCAGGCCAAATAAAATGCAGTAAATAAAAATAGATCCTCAAGTCAAGCTGTATAACCAGCTATGTGAAATACAAGTGAGAGCATCACTAGTACTTAAGCTGAGACCACTACAAGCTCTGTATCAGAGAGCCGGTAGCATTAATATCACGTAATGGGCCAAGCTCTGGAACAGAGACTAAAGCACCACAATAATAAATATATATGTATGTAATCAGCTTGTAGCCTGTGTATCTCTCCCCACCCAATGTAATCACATGCCTCATGTCCATAACATGCAAGATCATGACCTCTAGCTAGTACAACGAGTCATAATATTATCTATGTAAATGCAAGTCTTATGTCACAAATCCTGTAGCCTATACAGAATCACCACGAATAACTCAGGAAAGATTTTATCACATGAATAGTGTCAAGTGTCCTATGGTATATCGTATTTGATAAAGCAAGCACGTAAAAATATATAGGATCGTGGTATCAACTCTCTAAGTGACGTTATACGACTCTGCGTACGTTGTCGACACCAGAATCTTGTTCGGACGCTAAGCAACGTCTCACGGTCCTAAGTTGAACAGGTACAATACAAAAGTATATATATATATATATATATATATATATATATATATATATATATATATAAATAACTCAAGATATTAATATCATAGGAACTACTGTATGTTTGGCAAGGTACACTTGCATGTGTTCTGAACTCCTTCAGTTGCTCCGATAATAGTAGAATCTCCAAGTACGTCTCTGGATCTTGAAACAAACATTACCATCGCTCTAAGAATACATGAAATAGCTAGGATTGATTATCCATAAGTCCAATTTGGACACATGGGCAAAATTGACAGTTTTTGGTCAAAGCGGTATCCACATGTGGCCCACTTCGCACCAAAAAATATGCCAGAGACAAAGTTCTTCAAATTCATTAAACTTAGTGTCTATGAGTCCAAAATGATGATAGGAACCCAATGGAACATCCAGTTGATTCTGATGAGCCGGTCACAAAATTGTCGGTCAAGTGGAACCGTAGGGCCCACGAAAATGGGGTTTCGTCAACTTTCTCAGAATCGAACCAAACTTGGGTCACAGGACCAGCGTAATGCTATGAATCCGATGGTGCAAGTTTTGTTATAAAACGACAAGAACACACAAAATTATGACGAGTGTCAGAACAGGCCGATACGGAACTTTTTGACGGATATGCGTTGATTCCAGTGTACACGTTCTTATTGGCGATGTGTGCCTTTTGGTGCAATTCACACACGACGAAGTTGCCTCGTTTAGTGGGACGCATCCCATTTCAAAAAATTCGGGTTTAGAAAATCAAGTTTTTGGTCAACTTCAACCACGAATAAAACACAACATACAATAAATTAAAATAAACTAATTAATGGAGTTTAATCTCGGTTATGTTGTCTAAATTACTGTTCAAGTGGAATTTAAAAATATTAACTAGGTTGGAAGAAAAACGGCCTTGAACATGGATGTTTGGGACAGTTTTTTGAACTTCAATTTGGGTTATTTTTCCTGTTTTGTGTCGCGATTTGCGACCGACACAGGACACGATACCCTGAACTAATTATACAGGGTTCGAGAGGGTCATGTGTTCTTCATATAGGATTTGACAGATCAATATTTGGATTACTGTACACAGAGATACGAGAGTGGGAAGAAGGGTACCTTTCTGTCAGCTACTGCTTGGGAATTCAAGCGACTTGCGGCAGCGACTTTGCGACGGTGGTGCACGGCGGTCCGGCGTCGTCGTCGGCAGTGCCTTATTGGGAATGGACGATGGTTTGATGGTGGATGAGGGGGTGGGTCTGGATGTTTATATAGGGGTCGGAGTGGGCTGTTATGGGGAGGTGAATTGGGAGGTCGGCCGCCTGTTTAGGAAGAGAAAAGGGATCGATCTTTACTATTACAGTGGGTTAGGGTTTCGGGTCGGGTCGTGGGTTGGTGGGTTTGGGTTTGGGTAGGATCCGGATCTGATTAGGGTTGGGTTGGTCTAGGATAGTTTGGTTTGGTTTGGGTTGGTTTAGGTTGGTTTAAGTTGGTTTATTATATATAGGTTATAAAAATAGATTTTGAGCCCAATAAATTCCAGAAAAATTACACAATTCTCTATTATTAATTATACACTCAAAAATATAATTTTTGTAATATTTTAATAATTAATTTAATACACAAAAATATAATTCCATGAACAACATTTATTATAATAAATTAAAAATTATAGAAAAATCTCCAAAAACTCAAAAATTCATAATTAAAATTCTAAAATTAAATTCTAAAAATTTGGATATTTACAAAAAGACCTAATTCTCGACGGATAAAGTTGAATCAATCTTCAGCTAAAGGTTTAGTAAAG
The DNA here is from genome assembly GCA_036927795.1 of Iris macrosiphon. NCBI lineage: Eukaryota > Viridiplantae > Streptophyta > Magnoliopsida > Asparagales > Iridaceae > Iris > Iris macrosiphon. The sequence continues at coordinate 79,357,814 of JAYESA010000001.1, read as the reverse complement.
ATGTCTGTTAGTTGATGTTTTGTGTCCACATACTCTAAATAAATATCTCCGTATGATTGATGATCCCTTTAAAAATGATGACGGATATCTATGTGCTTAGTGCGTGAGCGGCATACTAGATTTTTGGTGAGATTAATGGTGCTAGTGTTACCACAGAAAATATGAATGTTCTTATAGTGCAGATTGAAGTCTTCTAGGGTTTGCTTCATCCATAAAATTTGAGCACAACAACGTCCTGCGGCGATATACTCTGCCTCAGCTATTGATAATGCAACAGAAATTTGTTTCTTGCTAAACCAGGATAATAGAGACTTTCCTAAAAAAAATTATACGTGCCGCTGGTACTTTTTCGATCGACTTTCAATCCAGCAAAATCAGCATCCGAGTAACCAACAAGGTCAAAGGACGTGATTTTAGGATACCATAAGGCTGCCGATAAAGTACCTTTAAGGTATCTGAAGATACGCTTAACTGCGCACAAATATGATTTCTTAGGATTAGCCTGATATCTAGCACAAAGACATACATCAAACATAATGTCTGGGCGACTAGCAGTTTGATATAACAAACTACCAATCATACCTCGATACTTATGTATGTATGTTGGTTTACTGCTTTCATCAAGGTCAAGCTTAGTGGATGTTGCCATTGGAGTTCTGATAGTGGATGTTGTTATTGGAGTTCCGATAGGCTTTACATTGTCCATGTCAAACTTTTTGAGCAAATCTTTCGTGTACTTAGCCTGATGGATATAAGTTTCTTGTGAATCTTGTTTGATTTGCAATCCTATGAAGAAAGTCAGTTCTCTCATCATGCTCATCTCAAATTTATTCTGCATATACTTAGCAAACTCGTTACATAGTATCTCCTTAATAGATCCAAATATGATATCATCAACATATATTTGCACTAACAAAGAATCAGCAAAAGTTTTTATAAAAAGGGTAGTATCAATTTTTTCTTTTGAAAAACTATTTCCAAGTAGAAAGAGGCTATGACGTTCATACCAAGCACGAGGGGCTTATTTGAGTCTGTATAAAGCCTTTTGTAACTTGAATACGTGGTCAGGGTGTTTAAAATCTTTAAAACTAGGGGTTGTTTAACAAAAACATCTTCTTTGATAACACCATTTAGAAAAATACTTTTAACATCCATTTGAAAAAGTATGAAGTTATAAAAACTAGCAAAAGCGCAAAGCATTCGGATAGATTCGAGTCTAGCAACAGGAGCATAAGTCTCATCGTAGTCGATACATTCCTCTTGGTTATATCCTTGAGTTACGAGATATGCTTTATTACGTGTAACTGAACCATCCTCATTTAATTTATTTTAGAAAATCCATTTAGTACCAATGATCGGATAATCATTAGGTTCAGGAAGAAGTTCTCAAACTTGATTACGTTCAAATTGGTTGAGTTTCTCTTAGCAGAAATCCAAAATTTATCAGCAAAAGCTTCATCAGTATTTTTAGGTTCTGTTTGAGAAATAAAAGCAACATTTGTAATGATATCTCTATTTGAGGAACGTGTACTTACACCTTTCAATACATCACCTATTACCAAGTCCTCGGGATGATCTGTGGAGAACTTTAGTCTCCTTGGCAGACTTTTCAGATGACTTGTACTGTTTATATCTTCTGATGTCCTGTTGGTTGCGGGTTGACTACCTTCATCGTCGCTTTTGTTTAGTGCTTGAGTGTTGTGTTCATCAAATATAACATTGATTGATTCTTCAACAGTCAATGAGGTTTTTTTTGAATACTCTGAATCATTTACTTTTGACGGCATAACCTAGAAAAATATCTTCATCGGTCTTGGAGTCAAATTTTCCTATATTATCTTTGATATTAAGAATAAAACATTTGCAGCCAAAAACTTTAAATTAACTAATTGTGGGAATTCTACCAAACCAAAGTTCATAGGGGGTTTTCTTCGATATAGGTCGAATAAGCACCATATTCAAAACATGGCATGAAGTACTTACAGCTTCAGCCTAATAGTCTTTCGGAAGGTTATACTGATTTAATAAGACTCTAGACATATCGCCAAGAGTTCCATTCTTCCGCTCTACAACACTATTTTGTTGTGGAGTTCTAGGACAAGAAAATTTATGAGAAAAACCATTTTTATTGCAAAATCTTTTGAAATCACTATTTTTGAATTTGTCTCCATGATCACTTCGGATACGAGTAATCATGAAACCTTTTTCATTTTGAACCTTTTTGCAAAAAGTGACAAATTCAGAAAATACTTTATTTTTATTTGCAAAAAAATAAACACATGTGTATCTAGAAAAATCATCAACAATAACGTAAGTATAAAGATTACCGCCAAGACTGGCGACTCTACTAGGTCCAAACAAGTCCATATGCAAGAGTTGGAGAGGTCTAGAGGTACTTAGAGTTGATTGAATTAAAATAAGATTTATTAGCTTTATTCTTTTTACAGTCACCACATACCATATCTTTCTTGAAAGTAATCTCTGGTAAGCCTCTTTCGAGTTTCTTTGTAGATAGTCTTGCAATAGTGTCCATATTTGCACGTCCTAGACGCATATACCATAGCCAGTTGTCATCTTTGTTGGCGTATAGACATTTGTCTACATTGTTAGTGTCTTTTGCAAGATAGAATATATATATATATTGTCTTCCCTGATCCCTTTAAAGATAACCTTACCAGTGGATCTTTCATAAATAAAATATTTGTTTTTAACGAAGTTAATACTATAACCATGGTCAGCTACATGACTGATGCTGAGTAGGTTATGTTTTAATTCCATTGACAAACGTCTTTTATGATAGGATAGGAAGGAATACCTATATTAACATTACTAATAATATATCCTCTGAAGTTATTGCCGAAGGAGACATAACACTCTTTCTTTATCGATAGCGTTGCAAATAGGTTAGCATCACCAGTCATATGTCATGAGCAACCACTATCGAGAATCCACTTGCTTCTAAAATGAGAGGGTTGGTCTACCTACAAAATGAGTTGTAGATGTAACCCGTGGTATCCATTTCCTTGATGGTCCTGCTGTGTTAGTTTTTGGTACCCATGCATAAACATTCATATCTACTAATTTCTTTGTTCTACAGAATCTAGATATGTGTCCTTTATTATCACAGTAGTGACATATAGCTGTGTGATTGATGCTTGGTGCAGTATGATAGATATGATTGTGTAAAACAGTTCTTTGTGGTATATGTGGATAGAATGCATGATTGTGTGTAATATTTCTTTGTGGTCTTCTATAATATAATGTATGATTGTGTTTGGTTCTATGTGCATAATAATTGTATAAACTGTTATGCATGTAGGTGTAGAAGCATAAAATACGCTGGGGAATTGTACGCGTATTATACAGTCAAAAACCCCAACATATATGAAGTCCGCGTAAAACAGAGCTTCAAGACTGTGTGGCATAAAATATAGCTTCAGAGCTGTCCGCGTAAAGCAGTGCTTCAAGACTGTTCCGCGTAAAAGATTGCTTTACCCTCCTGCGTAAAGTTCAAAATACGTTTGTTTTTATTGCAGCGTAAAGTTGTACGAGGAACTCTTTCGTATTCCTCGGATGAATTTGTCAGACAAAATAGTGAACCAGACTCCTGACAAAAGTACTGCACGATGATCGAGAGAACGGCTGTGATGATGATTTTGCACAGAGACCCAGGCTATCGTTTAGTGACATATTCTTGATACAAGTCATTTTTACGCATTCAAAGAATACGTGGCCTATTCTACATGGGCAGAAATGAGTTTTACGCTCAAGATAAAGACAAAATCAGACGCCATGTCAAAAGCTGTTTCTCGTACAGAGCTCGAGGCATATCTCTGTATTTAATGCACGAGATGGAGGCATATCTCTACATTTAATGCACGAGATTTGGTTCTATTCTTTAGATTTTGTCATGACTGGAAGAGCTAAAACTGTGACTAATACGCTCACATCACCACCATTGTATTTTATGCCAACTAGGCTATTTTCAACTATAGGAGTACGCCGTATGCTATCTCCTCGAAATATGCCAACTCGGTTATATTTGCAAAGGTACGTAATAAGGCTGTTTGGCCCAGAATACGCTCAAGACCTCAGTCGTGATGGATAATTGACTGGGAAAGCTAAAACTGTGACTAATATGCTCATATCACCATCCTTGCATTTTATGCCAACCAGGCTATTTTCAACTATAGGAGTACGCCGTATGCTATCTCCTCGAAATACGCCAACTCGGCTATATTTGCAAAGGTATGTGATAAGGCTATTTAGCCCAGAATACGCTCAAGATCTCGGTCGTGATGGATAAGTGGCTATTTTATGCTAGTTATCTATTATTCATGAACCATCAAGCTTTACGAAGAATTTGGCTTTTACACCAACAAGACAGCTATTTGGCTTTTACGCCAACAAGACAGCTATTTGGCTTTTACACCAACAAGACAGTTATTTGGCTTTTACGCCAACCATCTTTACACAAGGTGCAGTTACCTACGTGGCTTGCATGCCATGATCTTAGAGAAGCAGTTATACGCGTTACCTTATAAAGGGATACGTGTCACATGCAAATTCAGAAGATTATTCGAACGTGGGTAGAAGTTATTATAACCGCAGCGTAAAGGAGGCAATCTTCTTCACAGTTTGGCTTTTACGCCAACAAGATAGTTATTTGGCTTCTACGCCAACCATCTTTACGCAGGGGCAGCTACCTACGTGGCTTGCATGCCATGATCTTCGAGAAGCAGTTATACACGTTACCTTATAAAGGGAAACGTGTCACACACAGATTCAGAAGATTATTCGAACGTGGGTAGCAGTTATTATAATCGCAGCGTAAAGGAGGCAGTCTTCTTTACAGTTTGGCTTTTACGCCAATAAGACAGTTATTTGGCTTCTACGCTAACCATCTTTACGCAGGGGCAGCTTCCTACGTGGCTTGCATGCCGTGATATTCGAGAAGCAGTTATACGCGTTACCTTATAAAGGGATATGTGTCACACGCAGATTCAGAAGATTATTTGAACATAGGTAGCAATTATTATAATCGTCGCGTAAAAGATGCAACTTTCTTCATAGTTTGGCTTCTACGCCAACTGGACATTTATTTTTGAATGATCTCTATAAATAGAGACCCCTGATCACAGGGACAAGGGGATCGAAGATCAAGGGATCAAATAATCAAACAATCAATCAGACGATCAGGAGATTATCGATCAGAGAGAAGAGAGAGCACAGACAGAGAGTGTTGGTTGACAACTTTGGCAACAAAAATTCAATCCCACTGGCAACCTTTGAAGCTTCTTCTTCTACAACACTTCTTCGTCATTGTGTGGTCCAAGGGACAAAGTGATCGACCGCAGATCAGACTCCTATAGCAATACTTTCCCAGAATTATTATTTTTGTACTTAACATCCTCGTATAGGATTAATTATACTCTTTTTCTTGTTTGTAAGCAAAAAAGAAAGGTTTCATATATACCTCTTCTTTCTTAATATTTTGTTTATTCAAACAAAAATGGCAACTCTGCTGGGGACGACTTTCTCCTCTGACAAGAAAGCAATTGCTCAACACGATGCTGTATCCATCGGATTGAAGAAGAAGACTTTGGTCATCCAGTTTGACCAATCTGCCTATGAAGACATGCTTCATGCAGGGGGGTAGCTCTCATTCCTTCTCTGTCCACAACAACAGGAAGCTGCGTAATGTATGGATGCCTAAGACGTCCTCTACCCTTCCTGCAAGCTCTCACTCTCTGATCAACAAAGTTGCGCCAACACGCCCTGTGTGTGAAAATTTGTCTTCCGTCTGTGACATGGTAGACAACACTTCTGACAATGCCTCAGTGCCAATACAGAAGTCTCAAATACACCTTGTGCGTAAAACTTTGTCTTCCGTCTGTGACGTGGCAGACAAGACTTCTGGCAATGCCTCAGTGCCAATCTAGAAGTCTCAAATATGCCTTGTGCGTAAAACTTTGTCTCCTGTCTGTGACGTGGCAGACAAGACTTCTGGCAATGCCTCAGTGCCAATCCAGAAGTTTCAAACACGCCCTGTGCGTAAAACTGTCTCCCGTCTATGACGTGGTAGACAAAATTTTCGACAATGCCTCAGTGCCAATTCAAAAATTTCAAACACGCCATGTTCGTATAATTACATCTCCCATCTATGATGAGGCAGATGTACCCTTTGATCATATCAAAGGAAAACAAGTGGCGAATCCTTCAAAGAGAGTTCCCACTTTACAGATTATGCGAACTTTCCCTATTTTACGCGAACCTGTGCAAAACTCCAAATTGTGCCAGGAGAGGTCTGTCCGCATAAAGAAGACTCATTTTCCGGGAAGATACGCTCCTCAGACAGATGATGGATCATATGCCACTTATATGGGTGAACTGTTGTATTCCTATGGCAGAGAAAGGGTTATAATTCCTATTCTACACCTTCCTACTAATGTAAAAAGGCAGAATAAGCCTTCTTCTTCTTCTTCTTCTTCTTCTTCTTCTTCTTCTTCTTCTTCTTGTAATCTCCCTGATTTGCGTAATTTCTTGATCCAGAAATGCAAAGACAGGGGATCTCCTAATATGTCTATTACACCTCCTAGAGGACATTGTTGTAATAGTCAGGAGGTTGTAGTTAACTGTTGCTGTTCTAAAGTAAAACGGTCAGTTTTCGACCGATTGAACTATTCTTTGCCATTACAGGAAGAAGAACCAGACGACGACATGTCTGGGGGTAGTCTCCCTTGACAAAACAGAGCAGCATCCAAAGCTGGGGGTAGAATTCCCTCCGAGTCCGAAGATAATGCAACTATGACCATCTTCCCTGAGGACTGTACGACTCAGGTATCGAAAGCCCAAAAGCCAAAGGGGACTTTCTCCTTCAATGATGATGACATCATTAAAATCTTTAATGTATTGATGAAGGAAAACAAACTTCGGCTACCCAACATCAGATACCCTGAAAAAGCCGGCAAGGTCGATGACCCAGAATATTGTCTCTTTCATCGGTACATTCATCACCCCACAAAGGCATGCTATGTACTGAAAAGGAAAATCCAGGAGTTGATTGACGCCAAAGTCATCACTTTGTATTTATAATGAGAAGACGGTCACTGCAAATTATTCTCACTCCAACGTGGCAATTTGCCCCCTCAAGAAGTATCGGATAATGAGTTCCTAAAATCTCCCCAGATGAGCAACCTTCAGGTCTATCCCCACTCAACAAATCACTCCCCAGTGAATTTTTCGAACATGGGTTCACGGCCAAACTGTTTTTCCCCCAGCTGAGTTTGCCATGTCCAAGTGACCTCTGAGCAAACCTCCCAAGTTGTTGCTATCGATCAGTTCACGTCCATATTACCTCTGAACTATGTCTCTCCACTTTCTCCAGCAGAATAAATCTATCACCATAAAAATGGTCATTCCCATATTACCTCTGTCCTGTTTTTCTTTATCCCTAGTCATATCTTACCACGTCCACCTTACCTCTGAGTAAGATATTTTTAGAACTTTTTCATGTCCACATTACCTCTGAGTGAAGTTCTTTTCTTCGACTTCCTACTATCATATATCACGCCCCATTCCCAAAATATGTAGGACTAGGACACGTAAGCATGCCAGCCGCATGGATATGGCAACTTCAATATATGGAAACCAAATCCATACGTACGCTGTATTATGAATATTAAATCCACAAGTGGTAAAAATGTAATACAAGTCACAGGGTAAAATCTAAATCTCATCCACCAAAATCATATAGAAATAAATAACCAGTATCTATGAAACTAGATCTCAATAAGAAGGATCTAAAGATAATAGTTGGGTGGAAACAAATCCACTACCAACTCAAATGGGAAAAGTAAATACAATATAAGTACAACTCACTCAAACAATATAAGTACCAGCTACCAATCACGGCTCGAAGGGAAGACATCTACGAAGCTTCTATATCCTTCCAATCTGCGCTCCTGCAAATACTCAAGAACAGGTACACCTGGCAGGGGACCAGGTCCTTAGAGGGATATAACAAGTATACTTAAACACATGCCAATAAAGTACTGAAATAAATATCCAATGGGTCGCCTAACCGTCTAAAGTGAATGCAGTTAAGAACAACTTTCCCCACAAGTGAGCTATCTGGCTGAAAACCTGGGATTTGGCATGGTTCTCTATTGGAGATCCAGGGGCCTACAAAGGCACGACGACTTTCGAACGCCGGAGGCCCGCTTGATAATAATATAATATATAGTGGTCATCACCACCCGTATCTCCAGAGGAGAATCCTGGTGCACAATAGAAAAAGTGTAAAGGAGCTCAAATGCGATACTTGTTGTTCTCCCCACCCCATGCTCTAAGCATGTCACATCCATGACACGATTTGGTCCATAGCCTATTCTTAGTACCTAGTCCAATCCTGCAACCAGACAAGGACAAGGATGGGACCACCGTACTACAATAGACTATGTCCATAGACCTCTAATAACTGCTAAGTCTTCTAGCATGCAAAGTTTCTAACAGCAGTTATTCCTAACGCACGTCCCACACGTACCGATGATCAGTCAATATGTGCGTCCGTGATCTATATGAGACTCACCACTCGTGTAAAAATATGTGTCACAGTCAAATGAAATCTAATGGTGCTACATGATAATAGGGTAGTCTCATGAACAAGGTCAATGCAATACATAAATAAAAACATAACGCGACAACACCGTCGCGCGCATTTTGTATAACAGTTAAAATATATGAACTAAGGACAGAAAATAAAGATGCATGCAACATATGGAGTATAAATAACAGTACAATGGTAAGGTATACTTGCCTGGCAAGGAAGCTGCAATGTACCAATAACCTGCTCCAGAAATCGCGCAGAACAATCCAATATCCTATGTACACATAAATATAATATAATAGAATCATTAGTCATTACACTAGCACATACTCAACCATATTTACACTGGAATCAGGGGGTATACTAGGGGTAACACTAGTCATCTAATACGGTCAATTATGCATTGAATTACGCGGGTGTCGCGTCTTCAAGTACTGTACGAAATCAGTCAGTCAACTGACAGGTGTCTATGCCGGTACGTTAGTGTACGCAAGGCAGACAAATTCACAAGTTCTTAGGGTCAACATGGTCAAGGTAAGTATGGGATAGTCCACGATATCCTAGGGTCATACAGTCTGAATATTTAGTCATAATTATCAATTAGCATTTACTTACATATATATTCATATAACTATATAATAATATAACCATTAATTTATTTTAATTTATTTAATTCTGGAATAATTACTCTAAAATCCTATTTTAATCTTATTATTCTGATTTTTATGTTAATTCCTAAATTTTGTCCAAAGAAACTGAATTTTATCAACTCGAGACTCATGGCACGCAAATCGAGGCGATCTGTTGACCAAAAAGTCAACCGATATAAACTCGACTTTCATGCATGATTTCCTGTAGATTTCAGCATAAAAAAATATACTGGAATTTACGGCTCGTCTAAATTCAAATTCGTTTGGGAATTATGGCACATACAAATTTTGTATTGTGCACCGATGGTTAAATTCTAACCTAGAAGTTCTACAGAATTAACAGTATGTAAATACTTAGAAATAAATTCTGAGAAAAATATATGTCGATGATCTTGACATTAGCTTTCCGAAACTTTAAACGGTTCATGATTCTGATTCCTGGTTCTCCCGGAATCGCAAAAACATCGAAATACGTCTATTTTTGGACATGCTGTGCTCTACGAATTTTCCAGAATTTAATACTAATAATTTAGAAAAAAATTTATATTATCAGAAAGCTAACCTCATTATCGTTCTAAAAAAAAAAACTGGAGTGTGTTTGGAGTCCGGAGCTAGGAGATATCGTCTTTTTAATTCGTCATAACTAGTAGAAAATGTGGCTGAATTTATGACGAATTTTGAATATTTTTTTTTTGGACGAAAAAGAGAGGAATTTGGGAAAGAAAAATATGAAGGATGAGGTATATATAATGGTGGACACTACTTAATTAAATAAGAATAGGATTGGTTAATTTGCATAGGATTATAATGAATTTAAATAAGGATAGGATATGCACGAAGTTGATTTCCTAGTAGGTTCAGGATTTGAATTAATTTAAAATAGAGTTTGAATTTATCTCAATAATTTATAATCTTAAATATAATTAAAGATAGTACAAATAATTTATAAAATCTTATTAATATCTATTAACTCTAAATTAGTATATATCTAATATTAAGACTATATATATCCAAATAAATCCTAAATAATTTTAAAATCTAAATAAATTTCTTAAAATTCTAAATAAATTACAAAAAAATATAATTAAATATTTTAAACTAAAATAAATATTTGGTAGGAACGACATGCAAGTATGGTCGTATAGTAAATCATAGAAGTCCTAGAAATTTATATTTTCTAAGTTTTAATTACCAAAAAAATTCTAGAAAAATCTCCAAAAATCTAAAATAACCTAAAATAATTCTAAATGAATATTTATATAAGTAAATATATCAAGAAATTTATTTTCTAATTAACTAAGAGCATATTCTAAATAAATTCAACATATATAATAAATATAATAATATAAAATATACACAAAATACCTATTTTGGGTGAGGGAGTTTACAATCTACCCAACTTAAAATAATTTCGTCCTCGAAATTAAAATAAGACATAATTTGTTAAATCCTTCATATTCGTACATAAGGTATGTCAATCGCAATCTCTTCCAAAAATTTAAATAACAAAATCTATTCGAATCTATCGCGATCACTTCAAAATTAATATAACCACTGTTTAAATCAAAATTCAACCTGTCGTAATCTCTTCTCGATTTTTAAATAATCAACATCCAAATCTGACTCAAGTCTATATGACATCTCACATCAAAATTTATATCATAATTTCCAACTATCATAATCTCCTCTAGACTTTGAACAATAAACAATTCTAATCAAATCTTATTCCTATTCTTAACTTAAGAATTTTGTACTATTCGAATATTTAAACTCAATTTACATCCTCAATATTTCAAATAGGTGACCCAACAATCAAAATTAAACTTTTAATTCAAATCATCAAATTATAAAATTTAAATCTAATTAACCAATTGTTCAAGTCTAAAATTATATATTTATCCTCAAAATTTAAATCGATGATTCATCCTTCAATATTCAAAATTTAAATCATGTGCTCAAAGTATAAATATTGGGTCCTCAATATCAAGATTTTTAAAATTCATTAAATCCTCATTATCTTAATCATCCTTCTAAATTTCTCAAAATTATAATGGCTTGAACCTCTCCCAATCTAGTCTTACTCGATCATAATCTAAAGAAATTCCTCCCGAGTTGATAATGCACTACTACCCAACTTAGAATTTATCCACCTATCACCTAAGGCTATATACCTTAAGAAAATATTCCTTAATTTATTTGCTCATGTCGTTCAATCCTCGAAACTTCAACGCCGATCATATCACATATGATATGTCCTTAATTACGAAAGAATAATCCTCAAGTATGTGATCGGCCTATGGGGTATATCTAGTACTCTCTGTGTATCAAACTTTATACCCAGCACGAGGTTTCGTCTTTCCGAAATAAGGGAAGACGAAGATCAATAATAAAGAGTTCAAGGGCAGCGTAATAGAATAGAAGTATTGGGATCAAGGCGTTTAAAGAATTCAATTGGGAATTATCAAAGCAGTTGTGGATTGAAATTCTATTTTGGTAATCCTTTGTTTGCCTGCTCGTATTAGTACAGTTATGTAACTGATACGATATGTCAGACATGCCTAGGGCAAGTATATTCGTCTACTAATCACTACGTATCTCAATCCACGTAAAGTAGCGTTACGAAGGGCAAACCAAATGTACTAAGGTTGTCCAGACCGTAATACACTGATTCTGATTAGACAATTGCATCAGCAGGCGTCCCCAATAATACATGTCTCATGATCAAGCTCGATAAAAATAAGCTTGTAAAGACTAGGCTATAATAGCAGCATAATTCGAGGTAGCACAGAAAATATAACGCTGGATTATGATGAGAGAAGTCACAAATAATTCAAGTTGCAAAAACAAAACAACATAAGCAACAATAATAAAAGACTCTACAATCTCTACAGTTATCATATTAATTTCTTGTCTAAGTCGATAGTCGACAAAGTAGGGGTGTGAGCCTCTAAGTTCTATAGTCTGAATAAACACTATCATCTTATGTTAGCATACAATTAATGCCATTCAGTTACACTTCATCAATGGATTCACAAGGGCTATATGATACCAGGTGGTGAGGTATACTACCCAACTTAAAATAATTAAACTAGTACTGTGACAGCCTTAAGAGGATCCTACAAAAATAACCTTGCACATGTACATAGAACAGAAACTCTTATTAGGGTATATGAGGAAAGATCTTGGTATTGATTAGGGTATCCTTTTTATGTAGGTAATGGTCATCCTAAGTCTTAGTCATAGCACTTATAGAGCAAGTGTCAATAGTAAGGATAGAAGAGTTACTGGCCGTCAGAGGGGAAAGAGGATATAGCCTACATTGAGGTGGGGTACATGTTACATGATTTAAAACTAAGGGTTAATCATCGGTCACAATCTACAAAACAACTTAAACTTATCAAGTTCTAACTACCAAGCATAAATTTTTTTTTACATTCAAGGCTACAACTATAATCCTAGCAAACTATGAGCCCTTAACAAAGAATAATTACTTGGCCTACTATCCGAAGTGTCAGATGGCACGAGTTGAAAGATGAAGAGGAGAAACGTAATTAGCCGTCGCAAAATAGCGAGTGCTATGGTCGCAGGGAACAATATATAAAATAAAGATAGAGGGCTCTAGATAGCATCATGGTTCTCTAAGGGGAGTGGGGTGTTGGTTGCTATGTTCGGGGTATGATCAAGGGAGAAGTGTTGATTACATTCCTCTAGGCTTCCTAGGGTGCTGTCTACTAATAACAAGATAATGATATAAGTTTATAGTTCCAATATCATCTAACTATGAAGGTTAGGTTCAGTCCAAATATTAAGTTTTTGGTTTTCTATGGGTTCCTCAATGCTAGGGGCAACATTATGGTAACCTTCTAACTAACTCTAGTAGTGTCTATACTACTCTCAAGTCCTCATATTACATCCGGGGTAATGGTAAACCAATTATAGGGATAAGGGATTCTAGGGTTCGCTAGATATTCTAAGCTTAGTGGTGTATCTATAATCTCGTTGTATTCTAAATAGGTGTGCTACTCTAATTATCATCTAACAACAGGAACTTCTATATTCTAGGAGGAGGTTATACTTAAAGAACTATTAGGGAAGCACAAGAATCAAGCATGATGCATTTGATCAAAATAGAACAGAGAGGAGGAAGATGAATCAGGGTCAGTTGTGGATGAGATCCTATATTCTAGTCCTAGGTGCAGGCTTGTTCGGTACAATAACGTAACCGAGACAATATGCTCTTGACCTGCATGGGCCACCACAAAAACATGTCACGCCCCAGTCCCAAAATATGTAGGACTAGGACATGTAAGCATGCCAGCCGCATGGATATGGCAACTCTAATATATGGAAACCAAATCCATACGTACGCTGTATTATGAATATCAAATCCACAAGTGGTAAAAATGTAATACAAGTCACAGGGTAAAATCTAAATCTCATCCACCAAAATCATATAGAAATAAATAACCAGTATCTATGAAACTAGATCTCAATAAGAAGGATCTAAAGATAATAGTTGGGTGGAAACAAATCCACTACCAACTCAAATGGGAAAAGTAAATACAATATAAGTACAACTCACTCAAACAATATAAGTACCAGCTACCAATCACGGCTCGAAGGGAAGACATCCACGAAGCTTCTATATCCTTCCAATCTGCGCTCCTGCAAATACTCAAGAACAGGTACACCTGGCAGCGGACCAAGTCCTCAAAGGGATATAACAAGTATACTTAAACACATGCCAATAAAGTACTGAAATAAATATCCAATGGGTCGCCTAACCGTCTAAAGTGAATGCAGTTAAGAACAACTTTCCCCACAAGTGAGCTATCTAGCTGAAAACCTGGGATTTGGCATGGTTCTCTATTGGAGATCCAGGGGCCTACAAAGGCACGACGACTTTCGAACGCCGGAGGCCCGCTTGATAATAATATAATATATAGTGGTCATCACCACCCGTATCTCCAGCGGAGAATCCGGGCGCACAATAGAAAAACTGTAAAGGAGCTCAAATTCGATACTTGTTGTTCTCCCCACCCCATGCTCTAAGCATGTCACATCCATGACACGATTTGGTCCATAGCCTATTCTTAGTACCTAGCCCAATCCTGCAACCAGACAAGGACAAGGATGGGACCACCGTACTACAATAGACTATGTCCATAGACCTCTAATAACTGCTAAGTCTTCTAGCATGCAAAGTTTCTAACAGCAGTTATTCCTAACGCACGTCCCACACGTACCGATGATCAGTCAATACGTGCGTCCGTGATCTATATGAGACTCACCACTCGTGTAAAAATATGTGTCACAGTCAAATAAAATCTAATGGTTCTACATGATAATGGGGTAGTCTCATGAACAAGGTCAATGCAATAAATAAATAAAAACATAACGCGACAACACCGTCGTACGCATTTTGTATAACAGTTAAAATATATGAACTAAGGACAGAAAATAAAGATGCATGCAACATATGGAGTATAAATAACAGTACAATGGCAAGGTATACTTGCCTGGCAAGGAAGCTGCAATATACCAATAACCTGCTCCAGAAATCGCGCAGAACAATCCAATATCCTATGTACACATAAATATAATATAATAGAATCATTAGTCATTACACTAGCACATACTCAACCATATTTACACTAGAATCAGGGGGTATACTAGGGGTAACACTAGTCATCTAACACGGTCAATTACGCATTGAATTATGCGGGTGTCGCGTCTTCAAGTACTATACGAAATCAGTCAGTCAACTGACAGGTGTCTATGCCGGTACGTTAGTGTACGCAAGGCAGACAAATTCACAAGTTCTTAGGGTCAACATGGTCAAGGTAAGTATAGGATAGTCCACGATATCCTAGGGTCATACAGTCTGAATATTTAGTCATAATTATCAATTAGCATTTACTTACATATATATTCATATAACTATATAATAATATAACCATTAATTTATTTTAATTTATTTAATTATAGAATAATTACTCTAAAATCCTATTTTAATCTTATTATTCTGATTTTTATGTTAATTCCTAAATTTTGTCCAAAGAAACTGAATTTTATCAACTCGAGACTCATGGCACGCAAATCGAGGCAATCTGTTGACCAAAAAGTCAACCGATACAAACTCGACTTTCATGCATGATTTCCTGTAGATTTCAGCATAAAAAAATATACTAGAATTTATGGCTCGTCTGAATTCAAATTCGTTTGGGAATTATGGCACATACAAATTTTGTATTGTGCACCGATGGTTAAATTCTAACCTAGAAGTTCTACAGAATTAACAGTATGTAAATACTTAGAAATAAATTCTGGGAAAAATATATGTCGATGATCTCGATATTAGCTTTCCGAAACTTTAAACGGTTCATGATTCTGATTCCTAGTTCTCCCGGAATCACAAAAACATCAAAATACATCTATTTTTGGATATGCTGTGCTCTACAAATTTTCCAGAATTTAATACTAATAATTTAGAAAAAAATTTATATTATCAGAAAGCTAACCTCATTATCGTTCTAAAAAAAAAAACTGGAGCGTGTTTGGAGTCCGGAGCTAGGAGATATCGTCTTTTTAATTCGTCATAACTAGTAGAAAATATGGCTGAATTTATGACGAATTTTGAATATTTTTTTTTTTGGACGAAAAAGAGAGGAATTTGGGAAAGAAAAATATGAAGGATGAGGTATATATAATGGTGGACACTACTTAATTAAATAAGAATAGGATTGGTTAATTTGCATAGGATTATAATGAATTTAAATAAGGATAGGATATGCACGAAGTTGATTTCCTAGTAGGTTCAGGATTTGAATTAATTTTAAATAGAGTTTGAATTTATCTCAATAATTTATAATCTTAAATATAATTAAAGATAGTACAAATAATTTATAAAATCTTATTAATATCTATTAACTCTAAATTAGTATATATCTAATATTAAGACTATATATATCCAAATAAATCCTAAATAATTTTAAAATCTAAATAAATTTCTTAAAATTCTAAATAAATTACAAAAAAATATAATTAAATATTTTAAACTAAAATAAATATTTGGTAGGAACGACATGCAAGTATGGTCGTATAGTAAATCATAGAAGTCCTAGAAATTTATATTTTCTAAGTTTTAATTACCAAAAAAATTCTAGAAAAATCTCCAAAAATCTAAAATAACCTAAAATAATTCTAAATGAATATTTATATAAGTAAATATATCAAGAAATTTATTTTCTAATTAACTAAGAGCATATTCTAAATAAATTCAACATATATAATAAATATAATAATATAAAATATACACAAAATACCTATTTTGGGTGAGGGAGTTTACAATGTTCGCATAACCCCTGATAGTGCTAGTCATTACAACTTATTATCTGTACTTAAGGGACGCCATGGGTAATAAGTCCATAACCCAGATGTACAAATCAACTCTTGGTTCTTCATCCCCAGCAAGCGCCTATGTGCAATATTTTCTCGATCGTCGAAGATCGAGAATCATATTCTATCATGTTCATATGACCTATGTATAGATATGTTCAGCAATATGGCATCCCCAGCAAGTGCCTATGTGCAACATTTTCTTCTTCGTTACAAATTCTTGTAAAGAGCCAGCATCCGTATCCAAGAGTCCCGGGTACGCAATAGATGATGGATCCTCAAAATCCTCCCCAGTGGAGCAATCCTTAGATCTACTTGCACACTACCACAATGACTATTCAAACCAACCTCGTTAGACGCTAGCCATGTTCATACTACCTCTGAGCTATCGTCCCATCAATCTCCCCAGTGGAGCGATCCTTTGGTCTATCTTCATGTTCGGATAGACCACACTCAACAAATCACTCCTCAATGAATTTTTTGGACATTAGTTCACGTCCATACTGCTGTCTCTCAGGCTGAGTTTGTCATGTCCATATTACCTCTGAGCAAACCTTCCGAGTTTTGGCTATCGATTATCATGTCCATATTATCTCTGATATCGGTTGTCATCTCAACTTAGCACCCGTACTTAACTCTAAGTACGCCAGTGGTGTTATTTTTACAAAAACTGTCACGTCCATATTATCTCTGGCAGGGCTTGTCTTAAACTTATTACTTGCACTCTCGTGCACAAGAAGTAATAGGTCCACCAAAACCCCCCTGGTGGGATGCCTGCAATGGAAACGAATTGTTCGAATCCATATTACCTATGAACTATCCTTATTTTCCCCAGCAGAGAAAAAGTCAGTTCATGTTCATATTACCTCTGGACTATGTCTCTCCACTATCCTCACAGAGTCATATTTTATCGCGGCTATATTACCTCTGGCAGGACTTGTCTCAAACCTATTACTTGCACTAATGTGTACAAAAAAGTAATGGATCCACAAAAAATCTCCCAGCAGGATGTCTTTACTAGCCACAAAGACTGTCACGTCTATAATACCTCTGATAGGGCTTGTTTCAAACTTATTATTTGCACTCAACGTGCGCAACAAATAATAGGTCCACCAAGGATCCCCAAGTAGGATGTCCTCAACAAATACGGTATCGTACTACGTCCATATTACCTCTGGTATGATGTCCCAAGTTTGCACAAACAATTATAAAGAAATGGAGGGCCCTTATATGATTTCAAATGGCGCTTACAGATTAGCCAAGCCTAATGAAAATTTGGTGATGGCTCATATCAACGGAAAATTCCTGAAGAAGTACTATACTTGATCTCCTTGGCTTAATAGAGTATGATGAAGATCTCATTCTGGCGATACTACGTACAAAGGTTACCTGAATCATATTCTATCAGGTTCATATGACCTATTAATAAATATGCTTAACTAATTTATAAACCTATCATGTTCATATTACCTCTGATAGTGTTTTGTATACAAATTTAGTTGGATTATATTCTATCAGGTTCATATTATCTCGGAATAGATTTACATTCAGCTAAACCTTACCGAAAGTATATCATGTTCATATTACCTCTGATATCACTTTCATCTTAGCCTATCATTTATATTCTAAAGTGATGGGTCCACAAAGTCAGAAAATATATCTTTATTATCTCTGAGAAATTACAGGAGAAACAAAAAAGTACATCATTGGGGAGGAGCAGTTAAATCCCTGATCTGTTGCGCCAAAGCAGCCATCCTCTCATTCCTGGAGTTTAAAATGTTTGTGCGAGCCAGCTCCAGCCTTGCTTCGTCATTGCTCAAGAGAGATAGTTCGGACAGAGAATCAATAAAACTTGCATGGATGACACCCACATGTGTCAAGTTCTGTTGAGCTGTATCCACTTGGTCCTTCAATACATCACGAACTAGCGATGCTTTGAGAAGCCTCTCCTTGGTTTGAGCAAGTTCAGCTTCCAATTCTTGAACCCTCACTTCATATCCCTCACATTCAGCACGGCATTGAGCCAGCTGAGGAATACTCTCCACCAATACTTCTTGCTCTTTCTCCATCTCTTGTTGATGTTCCTGGATGGATTTATTTAAAGATTCTGTCTTCTGAGCAAGTTTAGCAGTTAGGGAGTCATACTCAGCCTGAACTAAGTCATCGATGCTGCCTCGGGATAGTTGCAAATATTCGTTAATCGGTTGTTCTAAACCATTAACCATTTGCTCTAGCGCATCAGCCCTTTCAACGTCATTAAAATTTCTAATTGGAGCTATAGTAAGCTTGGAGGACGTCTTCAGAGCATCAAAGCCTAGATTCTTCTCCAGCACCATGGATATCAATTCTTTCAAAGTGAGGTAGAATATGCTAGTGTATTGTTCAACTAGCATTGCAAAGGTCTAATAGATGCTGGGAGTGGCCGCAATATCGGTAAGTCTCCTTTCTGGAATGACTGCAGAGGATGTTGCCAGAGTCGTTGCTTCAACAGATGGCACGACAAAAGAAGAGACACCAACAACAGTTGAAGTTGCTGGCATACTCGACGAAGGAGGCACAGTCGAGATGGTGGGTTCATCCTCCTCCGATATTATTTGAACTGCTGCTGGCTCGGTTATATCCGAAAATGTTGCGGATGAAAGATCAACGGCTTCAAGGTATGCTTCTTCGACGGTGGGCACCGCCGTTTCATTAGCTGGATCTGCAACAAAATCAGAGGTTGTTTAAGCTCCGCCCTCCCCCGAGATGTCTTCGCCTAAAATTAAGATAAGAGAAAGTTAATATCAATTTGATGTTAATTTTTCCTGAAAAAAGTATGAAGACAACATTTACCCATGGCCGATGGTAGGTATATTGCGTCTGCAGCCTGTATAGCTAAATTATTTCTTAATGATGCTAAATAAGCTATCATACCTGGAAATGAGGGTACACCAACTGACACTTGAAGGTAGTCATTCCAGTCATCACCCAGATCTACTCGAGGCTCATCGAGTGGAATCTCGCTTGAAATACTTACAGATGAAGGAGGGGCTAGTCCCATTATTTGTCTTATAAAAGGTATATAGATTATTAGCGAGCTCGTCCTCGAAGGCGATATAGAAGCATCAACAGCAACGGTGGTAGCGGCAGCAGTCGCTGGCAAAGAATCTCCAGCACTTTCAGCTGGAACTGTGGAGGCTCCTTCTTTAAAAGGTAAAGATCCCTAATTAAAGAATCATCCCTAATAAGGGAAATAATAGGTTCACTCCTGGAAGAGACCCCCTTTGTGGAAGTCCTTTTAGGACCTTTTGTAATCTGCTTCTTCTTACGAGGGGAAGGCTCTTTCTGAGTAGAAGCCTTTCGTTTATTGGAAATTATGAGAGGCTCTGCTGGGGGAGCTATTACGCCTCTCGGTAAAATCAACAAAAAATTATCTGCACCAGTAGCTTCATCACCTTCGTTAGAGGAGACATATGGTATCTCCTCTCTTCCAGTGGACTTATGGGAGGGCATTCTGAAACTTCCATATACATTAAAATCATGATGGAAGGTGTTGATGGACACATAAAACTGTGCGTATGAATGAAGAATACGCAACTCCATGGAGAGAGAAGTCACGGGCATAGCAAAGGTTGCTCTAGTACAACCCACGATGAAATACCGCCATCCTCTAGCTCCATCAATAAGTCCACCTTTGAATTTGAAGCTGGTGATGGAATTTCCCACGTGCAACTGATCATATCCAAATTGCTTGGCAAAACGGCTAGGCAGATAAGGCTCCAAGTAGCAGTGGTCCTTACTTCTGTATAGCAGGTGGGAAGGTCTAATGCAGACCAACCAGTATAAGGCTTTAGGAGAAAGAATAGTCTTCCCCTGACCTACATCCTGAAGTTTAGTCCCCTGTTGATTGATATGTACGGGAGGGATGGTGCAGAAGAATTTCCAACTATGGGCAAAATTTAGTGCTAGTCGACAATCTATGACGCTAGTCACATTCCAAGAAGAATTCTTGTAATTCAACAAGAAGTTATTATCCGAACCACTAGCAGATCCGGGAGGCATCACTCTGGTGTTGTAAAGGATTAACCATCCCATCAGATATAAGAATGGCAGTTCTACTCTGGGATATCCTTCACACTGTGTAGTATCGGCCAGCAGTCCATCAGTAATAGCCCTCAGGCCAGCTTATATCCTGCATACCATGGCAGGGAGCATACCCAATCTTGCTCCAAATACCAAATGCACTGCGGGCCATAAGGTGTTGCGATAAATGCGATCCGCAGATGCGATGCCAGGTACCACCCATCGGCGTAGCCAAATAGAAAGGAAGCCAGCCAGTTGAGCTTTTCTTGACAGAGGCTTTCAGCAATGCCTCATATAACTGTAGGCTTTGGTTCCTGCAGGATAACCCCCTATCTCTTCATTAAGAACACAATCTTGAGCCCCTGCATCTTCAATAAGATCATCGATTATGTTGGCATTAAGAATGCTCAGAGGGTTCAAAGGTTTATCTTTGTTATCTACAACCTTGTCCTGCTTGGCATCTCTAGTCTGATGGAAGAAGAGATAGGATACCCATTTATTAATATGGGCTAAATCAGAGGGCTCTCTGTAGAAGGTGGTGCATGCAAGATAGTGGCTCATCAGCTCTTGGTATACTTCCACTACTCGAGGGTTGGTATCCTTCAACTCTCTGTTGGTGGGGACATATTCTTCATAAGGAATGTCTCCCATTGGCAGCTTTGAGATATCTGCCATCTCATGAAGGGCTAGGCCCAACTCACCTATCGGAGTGGCAAAAGTCCCGGTGAGCAAGTTATATCGCTCCATCAAAGCTAAGAACAAATTGGGGTTGATAGGCAACCCAACACTAGTAGCACTCACAGCCTCAAATAAGTTAATACTTTCCAGCTCCACTTGAAAGTACTTCAAAGCCCATGTAGTTAATCCGACCCATCGAAGATTGTGGGGGGTAAGCCATCCACTCGTGCGAGGGTTAACCCTGGGATATACTCCTCCCTGCTCCATGAATTCATTACAGAAAGTTGCCATTTGAAATGGCTGGATCAAGGAAGAGTCTTCATTCGGGACGCTGCCCGGTAGTAATCCTCTGAAGGGCATGACAGGGCCGGAGGGACTACTTACAGAGGATCCTTGGATTAATCCTTTCTTATAAAAGATCTTCCCTGGCTGGCCATGAAGATCAGGAGTCAGAGTCCATGACATCCTTTTGGGATGTGTGGCATAGAAGAATGCAGAGATATGGTAATCCCTGGACATCTTTGGCAGGAACATGACCGTGCCCTCAGCAGAAAATATCTAATCTTCCTTCTTGGGCTTTGTCTGGGATTGCTTATCAATAACATCCCCAAATAAGAAAGCTGGTTTCTTATATTCAGTCCCATCTATGTATGTCAAGGGTTCCCCACTGATCATACTTAGCAACATTCTTTCTCCTTGGGCCGAGATCAAAGTTCCCCTTTCTTACTCGTTTTCAGAGATGGGGAGAGTTACGTGGGACAAGTCTTCCAAGTAGTTGGAATTCAACATTTCAGCAGCAGAGCCCATTACTTCAGCCAGAGGAGGGATCTGTAGGTCCACTACAAAAAGCAAGAGAATAAGTCAGTTTTACACTAGAATTTACTTTCAGCGCGTAAAACGTAAGGTGCTACACTCTTGCAGTATACGCCAAAACTTGATAGTCTGAGTTTTTACGCAGACTATAAAAATTTGAGTTTTATACTGGAATTTACTTCCAGTGCGTAAAATGCAAGGTTTGCAGTATACGCCAAAATTTGACAGTTTGGGTTTTTATGCCAGACTGCAAAAATATGGAGTTTTACGCTGACACATTAAGAATGTAGGCATATTCACGCATACACGTACAACGTGTACGGAGGGTTTTTATTTCTCTCAAAATTTTACCTGTGATGCCCGGTGCACAGCTAGACGGCGGAGCACTTCGTTCAGAACGAGGCCCGCTTGGCCTAGTAGGATTCGCTCGTGCTTGAGCAGTGGAGCGAGATGATGAAGTGATTTTCTTTCCCTTAGCGATGGAGGATTGTTTTTGTGCCATGGCGAGTCTGAGATCTTTTTCAGAAAGAGACGAAGAGTTTTCAGAAAGAGACGAAGGGTTTTTTAAGAGAAAGATGAAGGATTTTTCTCTCTCATGACCTAGGCCTATTTATAGAGTTCAAGTGACTCTCCGAATCCTTAACCAAATTCGATTTTTAATAGTCGATTATGATTTGGGACCATGTCAGCCGATCATTTGAAAAGGAAGACAGATAGTCACGCTGCATAACGGATCCCTGATTTTATGCTCAGATTTTTACGCGCAGAGCAAGGATCTATGATTTTACGCTCAGAAGCTACAGATCTACGATTTTTCGTTCAGAAGCTTTTACGCTCAGAAGTTACAGATCTACGGTTTTATGCTCAAAAGCTACAGATCTATGATTTTACGCTCAGAAGCTACAGATCTAAGATTTTATGCTCAGAAGCTTTTACGCTCAGAAGCTACAGATCTACGGTTTTACGTTCAGAAGCTTTTACGCTCAGAAGCTACATATCTACGATTTTACGCTCAGAAGCTATATATCTACGATTTTATGCCCAAAAGCTACAGATCTACGATTTTACGCTCAGAAGCTTTTACGCTCAGGAGCTACAGATCTATGATTTTACGCTCAGAAGCTTTACTCAAGATACTACAGATCTATGATTTTACGCGCATCTTAAATTACGCGGAATAGATCAGTAAGCAGAATACGCATATATATTGATAATATGGGTTTTACGCTTGAAGAAGCCGGTTACAAGAGTTTACGCAGAAAATGCTCTTCTTATTAGCGTGTTCTCTTCTTTTTCATTCGAGAGGACTTCATCAGACGAAGGACCAAGGGGTTCCCTGAAAATCTCTGTCTTCACTGGAGATGACGTTTCTCCCTTGGCCATTGATAGTTCATTCAAAGTCTAGTTCAGGGATAACCTGTTTGGCGGACATTTCTTGCCCTGTCTCGAGAATCTTTCGAGAAGCCATTTTCGAAGATGATGTTCTGAACAGATCTTCTTCACATTTCGAAGGAGAAAGAACATATCAGAATTCTATGTGACTCCTCGTCATAAATAGCATGACAATTGGATCTTGAAGACAATTTAAATGCTAAAGAACTTTTTACGTATCTTCCTCTACGCGTAAAAGTTGGGACATGACTGGAGGCATATTTGTCAGAGTCAGCATAAAAAATTACTTATTGAAGCTGCGTATTATCAGACTTCCTCACAGCAATATGGCAAATCAATAGTGCGTAAAAGAAGACAAGTTTATTAATCATGATTACATATGATGGAAATCCATTTTACAAAGGAATTTTTATTAATATTCAAAATCATGATTACATATGATGGGAATCTATTACGCTAGGTTCTCGTCTGATGGAGATCTTTATTTCTTCTTCTACAACACTTCTTCGCTCGGGGGCTAAGAAAATGGTGAATGGAGGGAGGATACAAAACTGGGCCTGTTTAAATTATTCAAGCCCACCCGCCATACGTCATCGGCGGCCATGCTCAGATTTGTGCTAGGGATTCAAACCCAACATAATATTGGAAGACATGGCCAAGCTGTCCACCAGGGTCCAGCTTCATAAAAGGGGAAAATACAGCTAACAAGCTGTGTGGTCTAATATGACCCTTCCTCTTTCTTTGGCGAATCGCCATATAAAATTGCTGATTATCTCGAGCAAAGGAAGCTATGATATTCTTCCATGGTCCATCATTGCAGGGAATATTTGCTCAAAGACGTCTCTTTTTATGGCTCCTTACGTGCTGGAAGAGCATAATCTTCTTCTTTCTCGGTTCAGCCCGATGAATCTCAACAGCCATCTTTTTGGTGAAGGAAGTATGAAAAAATAAGTTTATTTGCTTGCCCTTATATAGGCAGAAGAGAATATACAAAATCCCAACAACTTCTTAAATATTGTCGCAAAATCAGCCTCGAAGAATGAGTCAAATTTGACCATTTTATGCTTCATTCAAAGTATTTCAAATAACGAGGAATTTGAAAACTTTGAAGGGGGTCTTATAGAAGAATAAAATACGCTAGGGAATTATATGCATATTATACAGTCAAAACCCCCAACATACATGAAGTCTGCGTAAAACAGAGCTTCAAGACTGTGTGGCATAAAATATAGCTTCAGAGCTATACGCGTAAGACAGAGCATCAGAGCTGTTCGGCGTAAAGTAGAGCTTCAGAGATATCCGCGTAAAGCAGTGCTTCAAGACTATTTCGCGTAAAGGTTGCTTTACCCTCCTGCGTAAAGTTTAAAATACGTTTGTTTTTAATGCAGCGTAAAGTTGTACGAGGAACTCTTCATATTCCTCGGATGAATTTGTCAGACAAAACAGTGAACCTGACTCCTGACAAAAGTACTGCACGATGATCGAGAGGACGACTATGATGATGATTTTGCTGTCACTACCACTTTTCCAAATAAGGGCATTTGTGTAATTTCACTATTTTGGATAATTATGTGTTTAATTAATTTGCTGAGATTTTAAAACTATTTATTTGATGATTGTTTTAGGTCAAGCCCTAGAACCCATTAGGTCAAACCCTAATGACTAAACCCTAATTGTAAACCCAGTTCTAGTGAAACCCTAGAATTCAAATTTTAGGGTGAACCCTCAAACCCTAGACTGGCTAAACCTTAGCTAATTAGGTTCTACATGACCTAACCTAGGGGTTAAACCTAGGCCATACACTAGAAACCCTAACTGGACCTTAATATATATAAGGAACCCTCTCCTTCTTCATATAGAAGAAGAAACCCTAGCCTCCACCAAGAGAAACCATCTCCCCACCCCAAAAATTTCGAAATCCTAAACCCTAGGGTTTCCACCTTCCTCTTCCAAGCAAGGAAAGCAAGGAACTTGGGACAAAAAGCCTTGGAGAAGAAGAACTTCCTTGAAGAAGCCATAACCCTAGGTAAAACCCTATTTCTATTCATTTTTAATTCTGTTTTCTGTTGTTCATGGCCATTAGGAACCCACCCTTGCTGTGTAGTTCGATTTTAGGGTTTTGTTTTGGGTTTTGGTGACCATCATGGGGTTTTCCCCAATTTTCGTGAACCCTAACCCTAGGTATTGGTTTGTAGATTGATTTCATCACCCATGTGTAGGTTGAACTCGATTCTTAGGGTTTTGATCGGGAACTTAAGGGTTTGTATGTGAATTCATTTCTGCACTGCATATGTTTGATGAAATATTATTAAGAACTTACCTATCTAACTTATTTAATTTCTGCATAGTTGATATTTGAATCTATATGTATATATATATATCTATTGTGTTGTAAATAGGTTATGTACAGTCGGGTATGTGTATTAGGGAATTCTGGGCAGTGTGTTCGGGTTGTGTGTTGTGTGCACTGTGGGGGATCTTCCCTGTGCACAGTCGGGTAGTGTGGCTGTGTGAAACTGTGCATAGTCGGGCAATGTGTGGCTGTATACTTGGGGAGTAAATTCTATGTGATTTGACTGTGTATCTTTAGGATAATAGTGTGTGTATAGCCTAGGTAAATCAATGAATAGGGTTTTAAATTGTTCAGTGTGTAAGTGATGAACCAATGTGTGAACCGTAGCAGAATTAGTAATTTATGTATCCTGTGTCAGTGTAGAAGAACAGGGTATCTGTTAGTTTATAGGGTGCATTGTGAGTTCAGTGTGTGTCAGGGTGAAACTCTGTGTGTGGCTGGGTATTTGGGGAGAACTGTGGTTGTGTGTATCCTAGTTCCCTTAAGACTAGAGAACATGTGAGATAATGTTGTGTAGAGTGTGCACCCTGTGTGTATTTTGAGAGGGAGTTAGAGAGGGAGCAGTGTGCAGTGACTGTGTATGTGATGTCTGTGTGTGTGTGTATGTGTGTAACTAGAACCTGTGTTCAGTATTTGAACTGTGTCAGTATGTGTCTAGAGTATCAGTGAGTAGATATCTGTGTGTCAGTGTAGGAGAACATGGCATTACAGTTTCTAGGATTTGTAGGTACCTAACTAACATGATTACTTAGAGCTAAGATAAGGATAGTATTAAGTCTGGATTAGTTGAGGTAAGTGAGAGTATCAGTTCTAGTATGGTGTTCTCAGGTTGTTCCTTGCCAAGAATGACAATGTACAAGTCCTAGTGCTAACTGCAGATTTGTGCACTGTCAATGCAGTTGTAAGGACTTATGTATAGGTATAGTGAAGGCTCAAGATTGGGGGAGAATGTTCTCAGTTACAATCTTAACTACAATAAACTTATCGTGCACCCATACCCTGTAAATCATTTGAACAGGTGGAGTGAAGGGTATCAACAGTAAGGTGCAGGCACTACACTGAAGAGCAGTGCAGTTCAAAGAGGGGTACTTGGGTGTACTGAGGTCAGGTAGGAAGGAGCTTTGGGAGAATATCTGGGCTGTATCTGACTGTGTGAGTGTGAGAGAGAGTAGTGTCTCAGTGAAATTCTGATGTGTGTAGTTGTGCAGATGCCTGTGTGATTGTCTGAGTGTGAGAGTGTATCAGTGGGGAGTTGGGGTAAGTGTTTCAGTGTTTAATTGTGTGTGAGTGTCTAGAGTGTATTCTCTGTGTGTCTAACTGTGTGTGAACTGAGTGTGTATCAGTAAGAGAGGGATCTCTGGGTGTAGAGAGTAGGGTGTTAAGCTAGATGTGCAGCTGTACAAACTAATTAGAGTGTGTGAAATGTGTATGTGCTAGTATGTAGATACCTGAATGGGTATCTTGAAACCTATGACTTATCAGTTATCTTGGTCATTATGGCTACCTTGATATTGTAATGTCTGGTAATAGGTGTCAGTGGGTTTCAGAAGGTCAGTAAGATACAAGGGTAGGGATAATGTAATTAATTGCCAAAGTTTTGAGAACTAGCCTAGGGATATGAAATAGTATACATGTATGATATAAATAGCTAGTATAAGATTAATACTAAATCGTATGGACTAATTACCTTAGTATCATTGACAATTATAGTTAATATGACTAGTATGGTTAAGTATGGCATAGATAACTTACCAAAGACCTAGAAATGACTAGTCTAGTTAGGTTTTGTCCAATATGGACTATTATAATATATATGGGCTAGTAGTGACCAGTAGATTTTAGTAAGACCTAGAGGCCTCATATTTAATTATTTAAACCTGTTATTTCTTTTTCTGACATTAATATTCCATAAATAGGTCATTGTGATTTTATCTTGGACATCGATCCTCACACCTTGCTCAGGACCACAGGCGAGTACATTCTCTGACAGTTTTCATTGTTGATTACTTCTATAAATTGTAGTGTATTACATACTTGATTCCGACACTGTGGATACACGAGTTAGCACCCTAGATCCCCATCATGAGGAGTCGTGATTGGAATCCACCGTGCTAGCTGGGGATGGGGAATTATTAGTAGATTATGTGATCATATCCAAATCCTTACCATGCATCATAGCTCACCCCACTTCTCACGTCGGGTGCGGCCTGACCATCATCATGCTTCATAGCTGTTATATATGATTAGCCTGACCATTATCATGCATCATAGCTAACCATATGGTTAGCCTGACCTTCAAGAATCATAGCTAATCATATATAACCAGCCTGATCTAGTCCCAAGCCGATCACATAATAAACTAATATTTCAAACACTTAGCTAGATGTTTATCTTTATTCAGATTTACTTGTTCTAGCATTCACTATTATTGTTCATTGCTAGATGCTCTTTTGTCTATTTCCTTTTCTCCTGTACTTCTCAGTTTCAGCATTTATTTCCATCTTGTATCTCTTACACTGTTTATAGTTTTTGTCAATTTAATGAAACTGCTGTTAGTGCTTGTGCTTCGCTCCAATCCTGACTGGATAACATTTTTTAGAGGACCTGGAGGATCTTTGCCCCACTCATTATGGCCCAGGATTAGAGGGTGATTTTACTCCAGAAACCCCAGAGGAGTTGCCTAGCCTAGAGGAGAACGTACCTGGCTGCTCTTAGACTACTTTTTCTGCATTATTGTTTTAGACTGAGACTGAGATGTATTTTATTATTTTGTGACTTTGTGAGGTCATTTAGACCCAGGATTTGAGTTGGATTATTGTGGTTGGTTTTTATTAGAACTCTTTTCTATTCTCATCGTGCTATGATTTCTATTAGCTTGTGATTGAGTATATCATAGAACTGTGGTTTATTTATCATTGTCCTCCGTACGGAGTTGAGATTTTGACAGGATATATTATGTTTAGACCTAGACAGCGTTCTACCGCCGATGCTGCGGCGTAGGCTGGACGTACCTATGACTCATGCCCAAATTCTGGGTGCGGGTCGTGACACGTTTTAGTGGTGGCCCATGCAGGTCCAGCTTCGTAAGTTGTGCGGTGTCGTGGTAGTGCGACAACTTAGTTGTACTACTGCGAGCCTGTTTTAGGAAATAGGATTTAGGCCGAGGATATGCTCAATCACAATTAGGAAATTCTGATTCTTATGACATTACTCTTAATGATTTTCCTTTAGAAATTTACTGTCCTTCCTTGATGATATCGTATCTATTGCTTTAATTGATTCTTTCGATCTGTCTTCAGGATGCCGCCATGAAGGTCCCAGAGACTCGGAGCTGCAGATTCAGAGAGGTCTGCCACCTCTCGCGCTGCCGGACAGACATCAGCAGCACCTCCTACATCTCCAGTACATGTGGGAGTGTCTGCAGCATTCGGGGGTCCTCCACCACCAGTTCAGAGGGTCCCCACAGCTACGACGGCACCACCACCACCAGCTCAGCATCCAGGAGGTGTGCCCGTCGATGGAGCACAGATGTTCGCCTTGATTCAGGGCATGGTCGATGCCCAGAGGGCGTCGGCAGAGGCCCAGAGAGTGCAGGCTGAGGCACATCAGGCCCAGACAGAGATGATGAGGGTGAACATGGAGAATGCTCACCAAGTGGCTCTCCAAGCTGTGGAGAGAGTCACTCAGCAGCAGCAACAACCTGGTCAGCAACAACAGAGGCCGGGCACCATTGTGGACTTCAAGAGGATGATGCCTCGGGAGTTCAAGGGGACAGAAGGGATACTCTACGCCGATGATTGGCTAGAGGACATCGAGAGAAACTTGCGTTTGGCGCAGATTCCCGAGGCGCTCCAGATCGAGGCCGCTGGCAGCCAGATGTTCGACATTGCCCTGACATGGTTTCGCACGGAGCCGAGACTCTTGCGCGGAGGACTCACTTGGGAGGATTTCAAGGAACTCTTCAAAGAAAAGTTCTTTCCTGATGTTGCCCTGGGAGCTTTGGAGAGTCAGTTCCATGACTTAGCCCAGGGGAGCTCGTCCGTCGACGAGTATGCCGCGAAGTTTTCCCACCTGAGCCGCTTCGCGCCATCGATGATTAGAGATCCGGGGGACAGGGCCCAGAAATTCAGAAAGGGGCTGACAAGGGAGATCAAGTCTCGCACGTCGGGACGTCGCACAGCTACCTACGAGGGCATATTGATGGATGCCCAAGTAGCCGAGGACGACTTGGGCCTCAGGCCTAAGAGGGGACGCGATGGTTCCGGAGGAGCAAACAGTAGTACGGGACCGGGCAAGCGTCCACACTTTCAGCAGCAACAGCAGAGACCCTTTCAGCAGCAGCATCAGGCACCAGCCCGAGGGCAGGCCCAGCAGCAGCAACAGAGACAGAACCAGCCCGCCATCCAGTGTGCGTACTGCGGAAAGATGGAACATACTAGAGATATCTGCAGGAAGAGATTGGGCTCATGTCTATCCTGTGGATCGACGACACACCAGCTGAAGGATTATCCTACCTTTCGTCCAGGTCAGGGTGGAGCAGCCACCCAGAGAGGATCAGACAGGGTGCCTACCGCACTAGGAGGCCAACAACAGAGGGGACCACTTCCACCGCAACATCAGAAGTTCGCCCAGCATCAGCAGCAGAGAGGTGCACCCCAGGGGCGAGCATACGCCATGGCAGTCGAGGAGATCGAGCCAGCAGGAGACTTGATCACAGGTTCGGTTTTTCTCGATTGTATTCCCGTATTTACCTTATTTGACTCTGGCGCTTCCCATAGTTTTGTGTCTGTATCATATGCACTTCGACATCATTTAGACACAGAACCATTAGCTAGGACTTGCAAGATCATGACTGGTGGAGGTATTATCCTAGTTCGTGATCACTGCAAGGACAGGAGAGTGTCAGTAGGAGGCCGAGACTTGAGCGTGAGCTTACTTGTCATGCCACTTCCGGGGTACGATATTGTACTCGGAATGGACTGGTTGAGTAGGCATCATGCTACTATAGATTGTTATAGAGGCAGAGTATTGTTTAGACCGCCAGGAGAGCCAGAGTTTGAGGTCGTCAGAGGAGCAGCGGAACAGAGCAGGGGCACATTTTGCGGAGCCAGGGCAGAAGAAGAGGAGTTGCCACATCCTCTGATAGCGGAGTTCCTGGATGTATTTCCGGAGGAGTTGCCAGGCTTGCCGCCAAACAGAGATGTTGAATTCTCTATAGACTTGGTTCCAGGAGCGGAGCCCATTTCACAACATGTCTATAGAGTCAACAACAGCGAGCTGGCAGAACTGAAGAAGCAAGTTGAGGAGCTGCAGGACAAAGGCTTCATCAAATCCAGTTCATCACCATGGGGAGCTCCGGTATTGTTCGTACCGAAGAAGGACGGCACGGTGCGTATGTGCATTGATTATAGAGCTTTGAACAATATCACTATCAAGAACAAGTACCCGCTGCCGAGGATAGATGATCTTTTCGACCAGTTGAGCGGGGCGAGGGTGTTTTCAAAGATAGATTTGAGATCAGGCTATCACCTGGTGAAGGTGAAGAGGGAAGACACGCCGAAGACAGCCTTTCGGACCAGATACGGCCAGTTTGAGTTCCTGGTGATGCCATTTGGTTTAACCAATGCACCGGCAGTATTCATGAACCTGATGAACAAGGTGTTCCACCAGTACCTTGACAAGTTCGTGGTGGTGTTCATCGACGATATTTTTGTGTATTCCAAGACTCCGGAGGAGCACGAAGAGCACCTGAGGTTGGTCTTAGAGACTCTCAGGAGGGAGAAACTGTACGGGAAACTCTCTAAGTGTGAATTTTTCCTTGACAAGGTCGAATTTCTTGGGCATGTGGTATCAGGTGACGGAATCTCGGTAAACCCAAAGAAGATCGAGGCAGTGGAGTCGTAGGCTACCCCCAGTTCGGTAGCTGAGATCAGGAGTTTTCTCGGGCTAGCAGGATACTACAGGAGGTTTGTACAAGACTTCTCCATGATTGCAGCGCCGATGACCAGGCTGACTAGGAAGGATGTGGATTTTGTATGGACGGAGGAGTGCCAGGCTGCATTTGATGAACTAAAGAAGAGGTTGACAACAACTCCAATTTTGACGTTGCCAGCAGGGACAGGTGGTTTCACCATCTACAGTGATGCTTCAGGGAAGGGTCTGGGATGCGTTCTTCAGCAGCACGGGAAGGTAATTGCCTATGCTTCCAGGCAGTTACGCCCTCATGAAAAGAACTACCCCACCCACGATTTAGAGTTGGCAGCAGTTATCTTCGCTCTAAAGCTGTGGAAATATTACTTGTACGGAGAGCGTGTGGAGATCTTCACAGACCACAAGAGCTTGAAATACGTGTTCACACAGAAGGAGCTGAACATGAGGCAGAGGAGGTGGTTGGAGTTGATGAAGGACTTCGACATCTCATTGCAGTACCATCCAGGGAAGGCTAACGTAGTCGCCGATGCCTTGAGCAGGTATCCGACGGCTATGTACTTGACGACAGATAGGCATTTATTGGCTGATTTGGAGAGCTTGGAGATTGAGGTGTTAGTTCCCGGTACTGAGATTCAGATGTGGGGATTGCAGATACAGTCCGAACTGATAGACAGGATCAGAGCTGCGCAGTACGAGGATGAGGCTCTGAGGAGTATCAGGGCACAGGTTCAGACAGGATTGTCGGACGACTTTACTATCGCAGAGGATGGTTCCTTACGGCACGGCACGAGGATGTGTGTGCCGAGCGGGAAGCTGCGCGAGGAGGTTCTACAGGAGGCACACCGCTCTCAGTACTCGATGCATCCCGGTGCCAACAAGATGTATCGAGACTTGAGGGAGCACGTATGGTGGTATGGAATGAAGCGCGAGGTAGCACGCTTCGTATCTCGGTGTCTAGTGTGCCAGCAGGTAAAGGCAGACCGGCAGAGGCCAGGAGGTTTGCTTCAACCTTTACCGATTCCAGAATGGAAATGGGAGCACGTGACCATGGATTTTGTTTCAGGGCTTCCACGTTCTCCAGGAGGGAAGGACGCGATTTGGGTCATCGTGGACAGGTTGACCAAATCAGCCTATTTCTTACCTTTCAAGGTGGGCACGTCGACAGAGAAGCTAGCAGAGATGTACGTGCGACAGATTGTTAGGCTTCATGGAGTTCCTGTGAGCATCATCTCGGATCAGGATAGTCGTTTCACTTCCCACTTCTGGAGGAGTCTGCAGGCTAGCTTGGGCACTCAGCTCAAGTTCAGTACCGCATATCACCCCCAGACAGACGGACAGTCTGAACGGACTATTCAGACTCTCGAGGATATGCTACGCACTTGCGTTCTAGATCTTGGAGGTTCTTGGGAGGATCATCTGCACCTGGTAGAGTTTGCTTACAACAACAGCTACCAGGCCAGCATCGATATGTCACCATTTGAGGCTCTTTATGGACGGAGGTGTCGTACACCGTTATCGTGGGACGACGTTGGAGAGAGAGCCTTGTTAGGACCAAAAATGGTCGTGGATTCAGCAGAAAAGGTGAAACTCATCAGAGACAGACTGCGAGTGGCGCAGGACAGACAGCGGCATTGGGCCGACAGCCACCGTAGACCCCTTGAGTTTCAGGTTGGCGATCTAGTTTTCCTACGAATTTCTCCGACGCGTGGAACGATTCGTTTTGGCAGAGGCGGGAAGCTTAGCCCACGCTACATCGGACCCTTCGGTATTCTTGCAAGGGTAGGTGCAGTGGCGTATAGATTAGACTTGCCGCCTGCATTGGAGGGAGTGCATGATGTGTTCCACGTATCGCAGCTAAGACGGTACGTGGCAGACCCTAGTCACGTACTTGATTACTCAGAGATTGAGGTTGGTCCGACGCTAAGCTACCCCGAACAGCCCGTAGAGATCTTGGACCGCAGAGAGAAGGTGTTGCGGAACCAAACTATTCCTTTGGTTCGTGTTGCATGGAGACACCACTCTCCAGGGGAGTCGACCTGGGAGAGAGAGGACGAAATGCGCGAGCAATACCCGTATCTCTTCTAGACTTGAGGTATATTCCCTTTCTGATTTCACTCTTGTTCGAGTTCAGTCCAATTTCGAGGACGAAATTTCTTTTAGGAGGGTAGACTTGTCACTACCACTTTTCCAAATAAGGGCATTTGTGTAATTTTACTATTTTGGATAATTATGTGTTTAATTAATTTGCTGAGATTTTAAAACTATTTATTTGATGATTGTTTTAGGTCAAGCCCTAGAACCCATTAGGTCAAACCCTAATGACTAAACCCTAATTGTAAACCCAGTTCTAGTGAAACCCTAGAATTCAAATTTTAGGGTGAACCCTCAAACCCTAGACTGGCTAAACCTTAGCTAATTAGGTTCTACATGACCTAACCTAGGGGTTAAACCTAGGCCATACACTAGAAACCCTAACTGGGCCTTAATATATATAAGGAACCCTCTCCTTCTTCATATAGAAGAAGAAACCCTAGCCTCCACCAAGAGAAACCATCTCCCCACCCCAAAAATTTCGAAATCCTAAACCCTAGGGTTTCCACCTTCCTCTTCCAAGCAAGGAAAGCAAGGAACTTGGGACAAAAAGCCTTGGAGAAGAAGAACTTCCTTGAAGAAGCCATAACCCTAGGTAAAACCCTATTTCTATTCATTTTTAATTCTGTTTTCTGTTGTTCATGGCCACTAGGAACCGACCCTTGCTGTGTAGTTCGATTTTAGGGTTTTGTTTTGGGTTTTGGTGACCATCATGGGGTTTTCCCCAATTTTCGTGAACCCTAACCCTGGGTATTGGTTTGTAGATTGATTTCATCACCCATGTGTAGGTTGAACTCGATTCTTAGGGTTTTGATCGGGAACTTAAGGGTTTGTATGTGAATTCATTTCTGCACTGCATATGTTTGATGAAATATTATTAAGAACTTACCTATCTAACTTATTTAATTTCTGCATAGTTGATATTTGAATCTATATGTATATATATATATCTATTGTGTTGTAAATAGGTTATGTACAGTCGGGTATGTGTATTGGGGAATTCTGGGCAGTGTGTTCGGGTTGTGTGTTGTGTGCACTGTGGGGGATCTTCCCTGTGCACAGTCGGGCAGTGTGGCTGTGTGAAACTGTGCATAGTTGGGCAATGTGTGGCTGTATACTTGGGGAGTAAATTCTATGTGATTTGACTGTGTATCTTTAGGATAACAGTGTGTGTATAGCCTAAGTAAATCAATGAATAGGATTTTAAATTGTTCAGTGTGTAAGTGATGAACCAATGTGTGAACCGTAGCAGAATTAGTAATTTATGTATCCTGTGTCAGTGTAGAAGAACAGGGTATCTGTTAGTTTATAGGGTGCAGTGTGAGTTCAGTGTGTGTCAGGGTAAAACTCTGTGTGTGGCTGGGTATTTGGAAAGAACTGTGGTTGTGTGTATCCTAGTTCCCTTAAGACTAGAGAACATGTGAGATAATGTTGTGTAGAGTGTGCACCCTGTGTGTATTTTGAGAGGGAGTTAGAGAGGGAGCAGTGTGCAGTGACTGTGTATGTGATGTTTGTATGTGTGTGTGTGTGTGTGTAACTAGAACCTGTGTTCAGTATTTGAACTGTGTCAGTATGTGTCTAGAGTATCAGTGAGTAGATATCTGTGTGTCAGTGTAGGAGAACATGGCATTACAGTTTCTAGGATTTGTAGGTACCTAACTAACATGAATACTTAGAGCTAAGATAAGGATAGTATTAAGTCTGGATTAGTTGAGGTAAGTGAGAGTATCAGTTCTAGTATGGTGTTCTCAGGTTGTTCCTTGCCAAGAATGACAATGTACAAGTCCTAGTGCTAACTGCAGATTTGTGCACTGTCAATGCAGTTGTAAGGACTTATGTATAGGTATAGTGAAGGCTCAAGATTGGGGGAGAATGTTCTCAGTTACAATCTTAACTACAATAAACTTATCGTGCACCCATACCCTGTAAATCATTTGAACAGGTGGAGTGAAGGGTATCAACAGTAAGGTGCAGGCACTACACTGAAGAGCAGTGCAGTTCAAAGAGGGGTACTTGGGTATACTGAGGTCAGGTAGGAAGGAGCTTTGGGAGAATATCTGGGCTGTATCTGACTGTGTGAGTGTGAGAGAGAGTAGTGTCTCAGTGAAATTCTGATGTGTGTAGTTGTGCAGATGCTTGTGTGATTGTCTGAGTGTGAGAGTGTATCAGTGGGGAGTTGGGGTAAGTGTTTCAGTGTTTAATTGTGTGTGAGTGTCTAGAGTGTATTCTCTGTGTGTCTAACTGTGTGTGAACTGAGTGTGTATCAGTAAGAGAGGGATCTCTGGGTGTAGAGAGTAGGGTGTTAAGCTAGATGTGCAGCTGTACAAACTAATTAGAGTGTGTGAAATGTGTATGTGCCAGTATGTAGATACCTGAATGGGTATCTTGAAACCTAAGACTTATCAATTATCTTGGTCATTATGGCCACCTTGATATTGTAATGTCTGGTAATAGGTGTCAGTGGGTTTCAGAAGGTCAGTAAGATACAAGGGTAGGGATAATGTAATTAATTACCAAAGTTTTGAGAACTAGCCTAGGGATATGAAATAGTATACATGTATGATATAAATAGCTAGTATAAGATTAATACTAAATCGTATGGACTAATTACCTTAGTATCATTGACAATTATAGTTAATATGACTAGTATGGTTAAGTATGGCATAGATAACTTACCAAAGACCTAGAAATGACTAGTCTAGTTAGGTTTTGTCCAATATGGACTATTATAATATATATGGGCTAGTAGTGACCAGTAGATTTTAGTAAGACCTAGAGGCCTCATATTTAATTATTTAAACCTGTTATTTCTTTTTCTGACATTAATATTCCATAAATAGGTCATTGTGATTTTATCTTGGACATCGATCCTCACACCTTGCTCAGGACCACAGGCGAGTATATTCTCTGACAGTTTTCATTGTTGATTACTTCTATAAATTGTAGTGTATTACATACTTGATTCCGACACTGTGGATACACGAGTTAGCACCCTAGATCCCCATCATGAGGAGTCGTGATTGGAATCCACCGTGCTAGCTAGGGATGGGGAATTATTAGTAGATTATGTGATCATATCCAAATCCTTACCATGCATCATAGCTCACCCCACTTCTCACGTCGGGTGCGGCCTGACCATCATCATGCTTTATAGCTGTTATATATGATTAGCCTGACCATTATCATGCATCATAGCTAACCATATGGTTAGCCTGACCTTCAAGAATCATAGCTAATCATATATAACCAGCCTGATCTAGTCCCAAGCCGATCACATAATAAACTAATATTTCAAACACTTAGCTAGATGTTTATCTTTATTCAGATTTACTTGTTCTAGCATTCACTATTATTGTTCATTGCTAGATGCTCTATTGTCTATTTCCTTTTCTCCTGTACTTCTCAGTTTCAGCATTTATTTCCATCTTGTATCTCTTACACTGTTTATAGTTTTTGTCAATTTAATGAAACTGCTGTTAGTGCTTGTGCTTCGCTCCAATCCTGACTGGATAACATTTTTTAGAGGACCTGGAGGATCTTTGCCCCACTCATTACGGCCCAGGATTAGAGGGTGATTTTACTCCAGAAACCCCAGAGGAGTTGCCTAGCCTAGAGGAGAACGTACCTGGCTGCTCTTAGACTACTTTTTCTGCATTATTGTTTTAGACTGAGACTGAGATGTATTTTATTATTTTGTGACTTTGTGAGGTCATTTAGACCCAGGATTTGAGTTAGATTATTGTGGTTGGTTTTTATTAGAACTCTTTTCTATTCTCATCGTGCTATAATTTCTATTAGCTTGTGATTGAGTATATCATAGAACTGTGGTTTATTTATCATTGTCCTCCGTACGGAGTTAAGATTTTGACAGGATATATTATGTTTAGACCTAGACAGCGTTCTACCGCCGATGCTGCGGCGTAGGCTGGACGTACCCACGACTCATGCCCAAATTCCGGGTGTGGGTCGTGACATTTGCACAGAGACCCAGGCTGTCATTTAGTGACATATTCTTGATATAAGTCATTTTTACGCATTCAAAGAATACGCGGCCTATTCTACATGGGCAAAAATGAGTTTTACGCTCAAGATAAAGACAAAATCAGACGCCACGTCAAAGCTGTTTCTCGTACAGAGCTCGACGCATATCTCTGTATTTAATGCACGAGATGGAGGCATATCTCTGCATTTAATGCACGAGATTTAGTTC
The DNA here is from genome assembly GCA_036927795.1 of Iris macrosiphon. Lineage (NCBI taxonomy): Eukaryota > Viridiplantae > Streptophyta > Magnoliopsida > Asparagales > Iridaceae > Iris > Iris macrosiphon. Next base: position 79,319,628 of record JAYESA010000001.1, on the reverse strand, counting down.
TATTCTTCAGATTTTGTCATGACTGGAAGAGCTAAAACTATGACTAATACGCTCACATCACCACCCTTGTATTTTACGCCAACCAGGTTATTTTCATCTATAGGAGTACGCCGTATGCTATATCCTCGAAATACGCCAACTCGGCCATATTTGCAAAGGTATGTGATAAGGCTGTTTAGTCCAGAATACGCTCAAGACCTCAGTCATGATGGATAATTGACTGGAAAAGCTAAAACTGTGACTAATACGCTCACATCACCATCCTTGCATTTTATGCCAACCAGACTATTTTCAACTATAGGAGTACACCGCATGCTATCTCCTCGAAATACGCCAACTCGGCTATATTTGCAAAGGTATGTGATAAGGCTATTTAGCCCAGAATACGCTCAAGATCTCGGTCATGATGAATAAGTGGCTATTTTATGCTAGTTATCTATTATTCATGAACCATCAAGCTTTACGAAGAATTTGGCTTTTACGCCAACAAGACAGCTATTTGGCTTTTACGCCAAAAAGACAGCTATTTGGCTTTTACACCAACAAGACAGTTATTTGGCTTTTACGCTCTCATGACCCGCACCCGGTATAGGGGCACGAGAGCATGGGTACGTCCAGCCTACGCCGCAGTATCGACGGTAGTACGCTGTCTAGGTCTCAGTAATACTAGATAACTAAACACCTGTCAATGATATACATTTCCATAATCTCACAATATAACTCAATCACAACAACTATAAGGCACGATAAAAGATAAAAAGAAATAACATAGTTAAACACCATGTCTCAAACATAAAGATACTCACAGTCTAGCTGTCCAACACAAGTCTCCAATTAAACTTAACATGAGTCTAAACATAAACTGAAATAACCTACATGAGTCTCAAGCATGAAATAAATACTATCTAGGTAGCTGTAGGCAAAGTCTCATCTAGAAGCATAGTCTCCTCTAGGATCTCTGGTACATAGTCTGCATCTATACCTGGTCCGTAGTGCGTGGTACAGAAATCCTCAAGGTTCTCTGGAAAAAATATCCAGTCAGGATTGGAACAAAAATATACCTCTAACAGCAGTTCCACATATATTGACAAAAACTATAACACAGTGTAAAGAAATACAAGACAAATATGAAATAACTGAAAATAAGAAATACTGGAATAAAGAATGCTGGAATAAGAAGTACTGGAACATCATCATCAATATGCATCAGACAAGGAATGGAACTACAAGTGTACGCAAGTATAAAGAACTGGTATGTAAGTGTGTATAAGAACAACAACTAGAACATGTGAAAATACAAGATCAGTCTATCAAGATACATGTCAAGAATCATCTATCTAAGTGTGTGAAACATTAGTATATCATGTGATCGGCTTGGGTTATATGACTCATTACATGGATTAGCGATCATCCCCAACAGGTCAGGCTAACCAAAATGTAACAGTGATGAGGCATGTAAGGGTAAGGCTGCACCGACGTGAAATGTGGGTGAGCTAATGCTGCATGTAAGGGTATGATCACATAACTACTAATACTTCCCCGTTTCTCCCCAGCTAGCACGATAGATTCCAATCATGACTCCTCATGACAGGTCTCAATGATGCCAATTCGTGTAAAGAATAGTGTCAGAGTCATGTACGCTATACAACAAGAATTATAGAGATAATCAACATAATAGAAACTGTCAGAGAATGTACTCGCCTGTGGTCCTTAGCTGGCAATACCACTGTCCGGGTTCCAAGGTGGCGTCTGAGTGATCCAACAGTCCTATAGATATATCATATAACACAATACTACTTCAGGCATTGCTCCAGCACACAATCAATATAATAATCTCAACAGACTATGCTAGGGGGTCCCATGTCGATGTAACCACGGGTATCCGTGGTCATATTCAAGACATCTAGAAATATAATACGTAGTTCATACTACGACTAACGTATCTCATAGTACTACAATAATAGATTTTCCTATGTTCATACTTAACCCAATTATTATGGTGCACATATGTACATACACGTATGTATTATGCTAATGGAGAATTATATGGTTCGCATGTATATATATAAGTATTCATCAGTTATCATTATAATACCCATATATATAGATATATATATATATATATACTTAGCAAAACCTATACCATGTATATACACAATAACATATATACTAGAGGATACCTATGATACATATACATGTACGTATATATCTTAGTTGAGGGCATACAATGTCTATGTACCTATGTGTGTGCAATTATGTATATACGTGCGTATACCGATCTCTACACATACTTATGCATGATATACGTAGGTGTACGCATTCGAGATTAGGTTTATGTCAAACTTGCGCACGTGGACAGGGTAGAGGCGACGAGGTGGGGCTGATCGTCGCGGGGGTGGTGCACAGTCGGGATGGCGAGTTCTGGGTGCAGCGTTCGGTCCAACGGAATCAAGCTCCAAGCGTCGGGTCGTCTGAGTTGTGGGTCAAGTCGCTGTTGCTCCGGTCGACAGCAGCCGTCGCTCGGTGCTTCAGTCAGATGGGTCCGGGTTAGCCGCGGGAAGCGAGTCGGCGGACGGCGGGATGCTCCGGTCGACGCTCGGCGGGTTGGAAAGGGAAGAGCGGCGGGAAACGTGTGGGGAAGAAGTCGATAGCAACTGCGGTGCGGTCTCAGCCGATACTCCGGTGGGTCTCCGGCTCAGGCGAACGCAGCGGTATAGGGGAACGTGGTCGGGAAGAGGCGGATGGGAAGGAAAAAGGAAAAGATGAATAGTAACGCAAGGGGGGGGGGGGGTCGGCTGTACTTGAGTTAGGGATAAGAAAAATAAAAGTGAAGAAGTAAAGAGTTTATATATAAAGGGAACTTTGGTTTGACCTAGAAAGGGTTGACTTGGTCAATTCCTTGGACAAAAGTCTTCTCATGGATACTTCAATGGTTATGACTCAAATAAACTGAAATGAATGGCCATGATGCATCGGTTTAAGGGTTTGGAGGTCATGGTTTCCAGGAATTGAGGTTAAATTACACATTCCCAAAAATTTATGGAAAATATAATGAAGGGGGAAAAATGGGTTTATAATGCGTGTCGTGTCAAACGGGTGTACACTTAATACTCTTTTACATAACAGTGCCAATAATTGTAATTTGCATGAAATAGATTTATTGTTTGTTTATTTAAAATTAAATGCAAGAGGTATTTTATAATTAAATAGAAGTACAAAGGCTGGATTTAAGTGGGATACAAGCATCAATTAACGGTCTGGCATGTCTAGGACACGGTGTGAGTCTGATGGAAGACAAAGGTTAGCGTAGCATTCTAATTATTGAATAACGATAAATTACAATAATCAGACTATATCACGATTATTTAGATATAAGTTATTATCATGCAATTCGTTTACACATTAATTACGAAAAGACGAAAATACCCCTAATCCAAAAAGTGGGGGTGACAAGTCTACCCTCCTTAAAAGAATTTCGTCCTCGAAATTGTAAATAACTATCACAAGAACAAGCAATCAATTAATGAATTATACCTCAAGTCTCGAAGAGATATGGATACCGCTCGCATATTTCGTCCTCTCTCTCCCAAGTTGATTCTCCTGGAGAGTGATTTCTTCATGCAACACGAACCAAGGGAATAGTCTGGTTACGCAATATCTTCTCTCTACGATCCAAGATCTCCACCGGTTGTTCAGGATAGCTGAGTGTCGGTCCAACTTCGATCTCCGAGTGATCTAATACGTGACTAGGATATGCCATATACCGTCTCAGCTGTGACACGTGGAACACGTTATGCACTCCATCTAGAGCAGACGGCAAGTCTAGTCTATAGGCCACTGCACCGACCCTTGTAAGAATACTGAAGGGCCCGATGTATCGTGGACTAAGCTTCCCTCCTCTGCCGAAACGAATCATGCCCCGTGTCGGAGAAATCCGTAGGAACACCAAATCGCCAATCTAGAACAACGATCTTAACACGCAATCTAAACAAAACAATCACAATCAAACCAAACAAATCAAAACAATACCTGAAACTCTAGGGGTCTACGGTGACTATCTGCCCAATGCCGCTGTCTGTCCTGCGCCACTCGCAGTTTGTCTCTGATAAGTTTTACCTTTTCTGCTGCATCCACGACCATTTTTGGTCCTAACAAGGCCCTTTCTCCAACGTTATCCCAAGATAAAGGGGTATGACACCTCCGTCCATATAAGGCCTCGAATGGTGACATCTCAATGCTGGCCTGGTAGCTGTTGTTGTAAGCAAACTCTACCAAGTGTAGATGATCCTCCCAAGAACCTCCGAGATCCAATACGCAAGTGCGTAACATATCTTCTAGAGTCTGAATAGTCCTTTCAGACTGCCCGTCTGTCTGAGGGTGATATGCGGTACTGAACTTGAGCTGAGTGCCCAAGCTAGACTGCAGGCTCCTCCAGAAATGGGAAGTAAAACGACTATCCCGATCTGAGACAATACTCACAGGAACTCCATGTAATATGACAATCTGCTGTACGTACATCTCTACTAGCTTCTCCGTCGAAGTATCCACTTTAAAAGGTAAGAAGTGGGCTGATTTGGTCAACCTATCCACGATGACCCAAATTGCGTCCTTTCCTCCTAGAGAACGAGGAAGTCCCGAAATGAAGTCCATGGTCACGTGCTCCCACTTCCATTCTGGAATGGGTAAAGGTTCAAGCAATCCCCCTGGCCTCTGTCGATCTGCTTTTACCTGTTGGCACACTAAATATTGGGATACGAAGCGTGCTACTTCGTGCTTCATACCATACCACCATACATGCTTCCTCAAATCTTGATACATCTTGTTGGCTCCGGGATGCATCGAGTACTGAGAGCGGTGTGCCTCCTGTAAAACTTCTTTGCGCAGCTCTTCGCTTGGCACACATATCCTCGTGCCATGTTGTAAGGATCCATCAACTGCAATAGTGAAATCGTCCATCAATCCTGCCTGAACTTGTGCCCTAATATTCCTTAGGGTCTCATCATCGTACTGCGCAGCTCTAATTCTGTCTATCAGCTCTGATTGAATCTGCAGTCCCCACATCTGAATCTCAGCTCCTGGAACTAATACTTCAATTTCCATGCTCTCAAGATCAGCTAATAAGTGTCTATCCGAAGTCAAACACATAGCCATTGGGTACCTGCTCAAGGCATCCGCGACTACGTTGGCTTTCCCTGGATGATACTGTAATGAGATATCAAAGTCTTTCATCAGTTCTAACCACCTTCTCTGTCTTATATTCAGCTCCTTCTGTGTAAATACATACTTTAAGCTTTTGTGGTATGTGAAGATCTCCACACGCTCTCCGTACAGATAGTGCTTCCACAGCTTTAAGGCAAAGATAACTGCTGCTAACTCCAGATCGTGAGTGTGATAGTTCTTTTCATGAGGGCATAATTGTCTTGAAGCATAGGCAATTACTTTCCCGTGTTGTTGAAGAACGCATCCCAACCCTTTTCCCGAAGCATGACTGTAGATAGTGAATCTACCTGTCCCTGAGGGCAATATCAAAACTGGTGCTGTCGTCAATCTCCTCTTCAGCTCATCGAATGCGGCTTGGCATTCTTCTGTCCAGACAAATTCCACATCTTTCTTGGTCAGCCTAGTCATTGGCTCTGCAATCTTGGAGAAGTCTTGTACAAATCTTCTATAGTATCCTGCTAGCCCGAGAAAGCTCCTGATTTCAGCTACCATGCTGGGGGTAGTCCATGACTTCACTGCTTCTATCTTCTTTGGGTTAACTGAAATTCCGTCACCTGTCACCATGTGTCTAAGAAATTCAACCTCTTCAAGAAATAACTCACACTTTGAAAGCTTTCCGTATAATTTCTCTTTCCTGAGTGTTTCTAAGACTATTCTCAAGTGCTCTTCATGCTCTTCTGGGGTTTTTGAATAAACTAGAATGTCGTCAATAAACACCACTACGAACTTGTCAAGGTACTGGTGGAACACCTTGTTCATCAAGTTCATAAATACTGCTGGTGCATTGGTTAAACCAAACGGCATTACTGTAAATTCAAACTGGCCATATCTGGTTCGAAAGGCAGTCTTCGGTATGTCTTCTTTCTTCACCTTCACCTGGTGATAGCCTGACCTCAAGTCTATTTTTGAAAACACCTTCGCTCCGCTCAATTGATCGAAGAGATCATCTATCCTCGACAGCGGATATTTATTTTTAATAGTGAGGTTATTTAAAGCTCTATAATCGATACACATACGTACCGTGCCATCCTTCTTTGGTACAAATAATACCGGTGCTCCCCATGGCGATGAACTAGATCTAATAAAACCTATGTCTTGCAGCTCCTCGACTTGTCTCTTTAGTTCTATCAATTCGTTGTGGTTAACTCTATAGACATGTTGTGAAATAGGCTCTGCTCCTGGTATCAAGTCTATAGAAAACTCAACATCTCTGTCTGGTGGCAAACCTGGCAACTCCTCTGGAAATACATCCAGGAACTCCGCTATAAGTGGATGCGGTAACTCTTCTTCTTTCGCCCTGGCTACGCAAAAAGTGCCTCTGCTCCGCTCCTCTGCTCCTCTGGCAATCTCGAACTCTGGCTCTCCTGGTGGTCGAAATACTACTCTTCCTCCGCGACAATCTATAGAAGCATGGTGTTTGCTCAGCCAGTCCATTCCGAGTACAATATCGTATTCCGGAAGTGGCATGACGAGTAAACTCACGCTCAACTCTCGGCCTTCCAATGACACTCTCCGATCCTTGCAATAATCACGGACTAGGATAATACCTCCTCCTGTCGTGATCTTGCAAGTCCTATCTAATGGTCCCGTTTCTGAATAATGTTTAAGGGCATAAGATACAGATACGAAACTATGGGAAGCGCCATAATCAAATAATGCAAGTGCTGGAATAGAATCGAGTAAAACTGAACCTGAAATCACGTCTCCAGCTGGCTCGGCCTCTTCAGTGGTCATGGCGTAAGCTCGTCCTTGTGTTGCTCCTCTCTGTTGCTGCTGCTGCTGCTGCACAAACCTCTCCTGTTGTGATGGAAGTGGAGGCCCTCTCTGCTGGCCTTCTGGTACGATAGGTGCTCTGGCTGGTCCTCTCTGAGCAGCTCCTCCTCCTTGGCGATTCTGAATAGTTGGGTAGTCCCTCAGCTGATGTGCTGCTGATCCACACGATAAGCAAGTGCCCAACCTTTTTCTGCAGATGTCTCTTGTATGTCCCATCTTTCTGCAATACGAACATGGGGCAATGAGTTGATTATGTCTTTGTGGTTGCTGTTGTTGAGCATGTCCTCGAACTGGTGCCTGTTGCTGGTGTTGTTGCTAGTGTGGCCTATGTTGTTGTTAAAAGTGTGGGCGCTTGGCTGGTCCTGTGTTACCTCCTGTTGCTCCAGATGTGTCGCGTCCTCTCTTGGGCCTGAGGTCCAAGTCATCTTCGGCAATCTGGGCATCCATCAGAATACCCTCAAATGTAGCAGTACGTCGTCCCGAAGTACGAGACTTGATCTCCCTATTCAATCCTTTTCTGAATTTCCGAGCTCTGTCTCCTGGGTCTCGAATCATTGATGGCGCAAATCGACTCAATCGGCAAAACTCTGCAGCATACTCGTCGACTGACATGCCTCCTTGGACTAAGTCATGAAACTGACTTTCTAAAGCTCCCAAGGCTACGTCAGGAAAGAATTTCTCTTTGAAGAGTTCCTTAAAGTCCTCCCAAGTAAGTCCTTCAGCGGTGAGTCTCGGCTCTGTACGATACCACGTCAGTGCGATATCAAACATCTGGCTGCCAGCGGCCTCTATCTGAAGAATCTCCGGAATCTGTGATAAGCGCAAATTCCTCTCTATGTCTTCTAACCATTTGTCAGCATATAGTATTCCTTCTGTGCCTTTGAACTCTCGAGGCATTATTCTCTTAAAGTCCACTATGGTACCGGGCCTCTGTTGTTGTTGACCTTGATGTTGCGGTTGTTGTGCTACTCTCTCCACAGCCTGGAGAGTCATCTGATGAGCATTCTCCATGCTCTCTCTCATCAGTTCGGTCTGCGCCTGGTGTGCTTCTGCTCGCATTCTCTGAGCCTCAGCTTAAACGTGTTGAGCCTCTGCTGTTACTCTCTGGGCCTCTAGCATGCCCTGTATCAGTGAGAACATCTGTGCCCCGTCAGCGGGCACTCCTCCGGAAATCGGTATCGGTGGTGGTGGAAGGTTGTCTGTCATAACTGGGGCAATCCTCTGTATAGGTGGAGAAGGAATCCCGTTAGTTGCAGACACTCCCACACGAATAGGAGATGTAAGAGAATCTCCAGGTATCTGTTCGTCAGGTTGAGAGGTGACAGTCCTCTCTGAATTGGCTGCTCCCATTCTCATGGATCTAGTATTTGGCGACATCCTGAACACAGATCAAATAATCAATTAAGGTGATAGGTATGATATTATCAAGGAAGGACACTAAAGTGCTAAAGAAAGCAATCCATAGAATAGCAATATGAAGTTCAGAATTTCCTAGTGTGATTGAGCATACTCTCATCCTAGATCCTTATTTCCTATATCCTAGCACAGGCTCGCAGCAATACAACTAAGTTGTTGTACTACCACGATATCGCATAACTTGCGAAACTTGACCTGCATGGGCCACCACTAAAAATGTGTCACGACCCGCACCCGGTATAGGGGCACGAGAGCGTGGGTACGTCCAGCCTACGCCGCAGTATCGGCGGTAGTACGCTGTCTAGGTCTCAGTAATACTAGATAACTAAACACCGGTCAATGATATACATTTCCATAATCTTATAATATAACTCAATCACAACAACTATAAGGCACGATAAAAGATAAAAAGAAATGACATAGTTAAACACCATGTCTCAATCATAAAGATACTCACAGTCTAGCTGTCCAACACAAGTCTCCAATTAAACTTAACATGAGTCTAAACATAAACTGAAATAACCTACATGAGTCTCAAGCATAAAATAAATACTATCTAGGTAGCTATAGGCAAAGTCTCATCTAGAAGCATAGTCTCCTCTAGGATCTCTGGTACATAGTCTACATCTATACCTGGTCCGTAGTGCGTGGTACAGAAATCCTCAAGGTTCTCTGAAAAAAATATCCAGTCAGGATTGGAACGAAAATACACCTCTAATAGCAGTTCCACATATATTGACAAAAACTATAATACAGTGTAAAGAAATACAAGACAGATATAAAATAACTGGAAATAAGAAATACTGGAATAAAGAATGCTGGAATAAGAAATATTGGAACATCATCATCAATATGCATCAGACAAGGAATGGAACTACAAGTGTACGCAAGTACAAAGAACTGGTATGTAAGTGTGTATAAGAACAACAACTAGAACATGTGAAAATACAAGATCAGTCTATCAAGATACATGTCAAGAATCATCTATCTAAGTGTGTGAAATATCAGTATATCATGTGATCGGCTTGGGTTATATGACTCATTACATGGATTAGCGATCATCCCCAACAGGTCAGGCTAACCGAAATGTAACAGTGATGAGGCATGTAAGGGTAAGGCTGCACCGACATAAAATATGGGTGAGCTAATGCTGCATGTAAGGGTATGATCACATAACTACTAATACTTTCCCGTTTCTCCCCAGCTAGCACGATGGATTCCAATTACGACTCCTCGTGACAGGTCTCAATGATGCCAACTCGTGTAAAGAACAGTGTCAGAGTCATGTACGCTATACAACAAGAATTATAGAGATAATCAACATAATGGAAACTGTCAGAGAATGTACTCGTCTGTGGTCCTTAGCCGGCAATACCACTGTCCGGGTTCCAAGGTGGCGTCTGAGTGATCCAACAGTCCTATAGATATATCATATAACACAATACTACTTCAGGCATTGCTCCAGCACACAATCAATATAATAATCTCAACAGACTATGCTAGGGGGTCCCATGTCGATGTAACCACGGGTATCCGTGGTCATATTCAAGACATCTAGAAATATAATACGTAGTTCATACTACGACTAACGTATCTCATAGTACTACAATAATAGATTTTCCTATATTCAAACTTAATCCAATTATTAAGATGCACATATGTACATACACGTATGTATTATGCTAATGGAGAATTATATGGTTCGCATGTATATATATAAGTATTCATCAGTTATAATTATAATACCCATATATATAGATATATATATATATACTTAGCAAAACCTATACCATGTATATACACAATAACATATATACTAGAGGATACCTATGATACATATATATGTACGTATATATCTCAGTTGAGGGCATACAATGTCTATGTACCTATGTGTGTGCAATTATGTATATACGTGCGTATACCGATCTCTACACATACTTATGCATAATATACGTAGGTGTACGCATTCGAGATTAGGTTTATGTCGAACCTGCGCGCGTGGACAGGGTAGAGGCGACGAGGCGGGGCTGATCGTCGCGGGGGTGGTGCACAGTCGGGATGGCGAGTTCTGTGTGCAGCGGTGCAGCGTTCGGTCCGACAGAATCAAGCTCCAGGCGTCGGGTCGTCTGAGTTGTGGGTTGAGTTGCTGTTGCTCCGGTCGACAGCAGCCGACGCTCGGTGCTTCAGTCAGATGGGTCCGGGTTAGCCGCGGGAAGCGAGTCGGCGGACGACGGGATGCTCCGGTCGATGCTCGGTGGGTTGGACAGGGAAGAGCGACGGGAAATATGTGGGGAAGAAGTCGACAGCAACTGCGTCGCGGTCTCAGCCGATACTCCGGTGGGTCTCCGGCTCAGGCGAACGCAGCGGTGCAGGGGAACGTGGTCGGGAAGAGGCGGATGGGAAGGAAAAAGGAAAAGATGAATAGTAATGCAAGGGGGGGGTCGGCTGTACTTGAGTTAGGGATAGGAAAAATAAAAGTGAAGAAGTAAAGAGTTTATATATAAAGGGAACTTTGGTTTGACCTAGAAAGGGTTGACTTGGTCAATTCCTTGAACAAAAGTCTTCTCATGGATACTTCAATGGTTAGGACTCAAATAAACTGAAATGAATGGCCATGATGCATCGGTTTAAGGGTTTGGAGGTCATGGTTTCCAGGAGTTGAGGTTAAATTACACATTCCCAAAAATTTACGAAAAATATAATGAAGGGGGAAAAATGGGTTTATAATGCGTGTCGTGTCAAACGGGTGTACACTTAATGCTCTTTTACATAACAGTGCCAATAATTGTAATTTGCATGAAATAGGTTTATTATTTGTTTAATTAAAACTAAATGCAAGAGGTGTTTTATAATTAAATAGAAGTACAAAGGCTGGATTTAAGTGGGATACAAGCATCAATTAACGGTCTGGCATGTCTAGGACACGGTGTGAGTCTGTTGGAAGACAAAGGTTAGCGTAGCATTCTAATTATTGAATAATGATAAATTACAATAATCAGACTATATCACGATTATTTAGATATAAGTTATTATCATGCAATTAGTTTACACATTAATTACGAAAAGACGAAAATATCCCTAATCCAAAAAGTGGGGGTGACATACGCCAACCATCTTTACACAAGGTGCAGTTACCTACGTGGCTTGCATGCCATGATCTTAGAGAAGCAGTTATACACGTTACCTTATAAAGGGATACGTGTCACATGCAGATTCAGAAGATTATTCGAACGTGGGTAGAAGTTATTATAACCGCAGCGTAAAGGAGGCAGTCTTCTTCACAGTTTGGCTTTTACGCCAATAAGACAGTTATTTGGCTTCTACGCCAACCATCTTTACGCAGGGGCAGCTACCTACGTGGCTTGCATGCCATGATCTTCGAGAAACAGTTATACACGTTACCTTATAAAGGGATACGTGTCACATGCAGATTCAGAAGATTATTCGAACGTGGGTAGCAGTTATTATAACCGCAGCGTAAAGGAGGCAGTCTTCTTCACAGTTTGGCTTTTACGCCAATAAGACAGTTATTTGGCTTCTACGCCAACCATCTTTACGCAGGGGCAGCTTCCTACGTGGCTTGTATGTCGTGATCTTCGAGAAGTAGTTATACGCGTTACCTTATAAAGGGATATGTGTCACACGCAGATTCAGAAGATTATTTGAACGTGGGTAGCAGTTATTATAACCGTCGCGTAAAAGATGCAACTTTCTTCATAGTTTGGCTTCTACGCCAACTGGACAGTTATTTTTGAATGATCTCTATAAATAGAGACCCCTGATCACAGGGACAAGGGGATCGAAGATCAAGGGATCAAATAATCAAACAATCAATCAGACGATCAGGAGATCATCGATCAGAGAGAAGAGGGAGCACAAACAGAGAGTGTTGGTTGACAACTTTGGCAACAAAAATTCAATCCCACTTGCAAGCTTTGAAGCTTCTTCTTCTTCTACAGCACTTTTTCATTATCGTGTGGTCCAAGGGACAAAGTGATCGACCGCAGATCAGACTCCTATAGCAATACTTCTCCAGAATCATTTTTTTTGTACTTAACATCCTCATATAGGATTAATTATACTCTTTTTCTTATTTGTAAGCAAAAAAAAGAAAGGTTTCATATAAACCTCTTCTTCCTTAATATTTTTGTTTATTCAAACAGTAGGTAGGAGCATAACTGTTAGTTCTGTTGTCTTGCTATGCGTCTCGTGTTAGGTTGGGTGGAGGTTTGCTAGACCTGTTTACCCAATCTAATCTCTAACTTTTTAGAGGTAACATATACTTCATCATATTTAGCAGTGAGAGCATCTATTCTACGTGCATTAATGGAGTACTTATTCTTATCAGATTTGAGTTCTTCCTTAAGTTTAGCGTTCTCCTGAGAGCTCTTGTCAAGACTGACAAATGCCTCGTGGAGGTTAAGCTTAAGTCTAGAATTCTCGTCTGAATCATTAGAGGTATCATTTACGTCACTTAGTAGATATATTAGTCTCTCTATTTTAGTCTGACATTCTTGAACATCTTTCTTAGCATGCTTGTACTTATTTCTAAGTTTTCTAAAATTATCAAGTAGATCACTAAAAGCATTACCTAGTTCATCAAAAGTAAAATCATTATAAGAGTTGTTATTCGTTACCTGATCAGCTAATGCCATAAAGCTTAGGTTTGCTGCTTCTCGAGGATTCTCTTCTTCGGATTCACTAGCTTCACTTTCGTGCCAAATACTATTGTTTCCATATTTTTGTGATAATGTTCTTCTGGATGAGTAGTTATGGCAATTTTCTTTTCTTAGGGTTAGACAATCTTTCTTTATATGCCCTGTCTTCTTATAGTTGTATCATATAGGCTCTTCATTACTGTTGTCAGTTGGCTCCTTCTTCTTTGATTTCTCAAGCTTTAATTTTTTTTTGAAGTTTCTGGTGGTCAGGGCAACTTTCTCATCTTGAGACTCATTATCGTCGGAGTTATAGTTGGTAACCTTCTTGTGATGCGCCTTGAGAGCAATTGTCTTCTCTTTTGGAGTGGTTTCTTCAAATTCCTTGAGTTCCAGCTCGTGAGTTATCAGCTTACCCATGAGCATCTCGAGGGTCATCGTGGTAAGATTATTTCCTTCTATGATTGTGGTGGCCTTGGAATTCCAGTTCTTCGTGAGTCCCCTAAGTACCTTGCGAATCTTCTCGTGATTGTTGTACTCCTTGCAAGTGATAATAGTGGGTTGACGATGTCGAGGAATCTCGTAAACATTTGAGTGATCGTCGTATTTTGCTTCATCTTGAATGCTTCATACTCTTGTGTTAGACGACTTATTTTTGATTCCTTCACTTGGGAGGTTCCTTCATGAGTGACCTCAAGAAGTTTTTATACTTCGTGCGAAGTTCCGCAAGTGGAGACCCTGTTAAATTCAATTATGTCTATAGCACAAAATAGAGCGTTAATAGCTTTAGCATCAAGACTAGAATTTTTTTTTGGTGTCTGTTTACTTATCATGAGGTTTCTCTACAAGGTTACCATCTATAACTATTCTAGGCGGCTTCTTGTATCCTTCTACTACTACAGTCCAAAGGTCAAAATCCAATGACTTTAGATAGAAGCTCATACGTGTCTTCCAGTACGTGTAGTTAGTACCATCAAATATGGGTGGCCTATTTGTGGACTGGCCTTCACCATTGTTGGTGTGGATAGATCTAGCAGTTGCCATAAGTCTCTTAGGATGTTAAACCAAATATCAAAAGAACTAGTTCTAATACCAATTGTAGGACCGTAAGGCAACTCTAGAGGGAGGTGAATAGAGTGCAGCAGAATAATCTACCCAATTTAAGATTATCAGAATGAAGGCAATTGCTAACTAACAGTGTATATAAAGAAAATAAAGTATAGTAGTCAAGTAGAGAGAGAAAGCAAATGCATACACTAAGATGTATACTGGTTTTCCTCTGAGAGAACTAGTCCAGTTCCGAGAACTCAAACTCGGAGTTTTCTCCACTATAATCACAAATAGTGAATCACAAGCTTTGATCAGAAGGCTTGCCACTTCATTATACCACGAGGTTTAATCCGAAGTCTCGCAACTTCATATCTTAGGGAGAGAGAGAGTAACTTATCGAACAAAGCTCTTTACAACTCAAAAGACTTCTAGACCGAGATCGTACTTGGCACTAGGAAGGCTAGGGAGTTGCTCTTTGAGATGGGAAAGTTAAGTCTTTAGGGGTTTGCTCACAATAGGATAAAAAACTTAAGAATGGTTGAGTGAGTAAGAATAAAGAATTCCAATCCTATTTATAGGGTGTAGGCAAAAAGAATTTGGCCAGAATTCGGTCAGATTTTAATTCAAATTTTCAACCGTTGGGCCAAGAAATCAGGAGTTATTGAACTGGTTGATTTTATACCAAAAGGGTAACCGAGTTCGGTCCGAGTTCGGCATGAGTTCGGTCTCTAAATATGGTAGACTTTGTAAATGAATGTGGCCTAATTTGGTGGATAGGTTTTTTGGTTCATTTGAGTGGACTAGGTATCTGGGTATAGGTATTTGGGTTTTGCCACTGCGACACAGCTTACGTCGGTCATAGACACAAATAAATAAAAGATTATATTTGAATAGAAAAATACAAACGACATGTAATAGCAGTATTGAGGCTTCAGATCGCGATATATCAATGGATGGTTTAGTTAATGATCAAAATCAAGTTGACTGAGACCGGATGGGCCAACAATAGTTGGATATTAGGGTGGTGGATAGATACACATAAGGATTTAAATAGATACATATATGCATAGATATTAATACAAGATATTGGTTAAGGGTTGAGGTATAGCTAAAGTAATATAATTATTGTTGTATATAGAGTCAATATTATATATATATTATATATAGTTTGCCATATTAGCTAGTATAGCTAATTATCTAGGGTATTGACCTAGAAACCTAGGTACAACCTAGTATCAACTAGATTAGCCTTGTAATCAACCTAGAAGCTAGAATTAGACCTAAAACCAAGGTAAACACCTAATTTGACCTAGTTTGACTAGTAAGACATAGTCTTGACCTATAAAATTATATTTGACTAATTTAGCTTATTTATCACTTTTTTTACACCCAATTGACATGATATTCATATATAGGGTTGTGTGACACCAGCTCGGACACCGAGTCATACTATTTGCTCAGGACCAGAGGCAAGTGCATTCTCTGATGGTTTTTTTATTTGATACTCTCTATGTTACATGTATTTAGTATTAAGATATTTGATTTCTGACACGATGTTACACAGATTGATATACATGGATCCCTGTCATGATATGTTATTGTCGTGATTACTCAGTAATTGTCGTATCATTCTTCGTATTTACTCAGGGATTACCGTAATATCTTCATGAAAATTTAGAACGTGATCATAGTGCATGATATTATAGGCCGTGCATTATGATATACGCGTTATAACGTATCATGATTTGGATTCGTGTACTAGTCGGGGGTTTGGAAAAGTATTAGTGAATATGTGATCATATCTTATAGCCCATGATTTAGTGTAGCCCGTGATAGCTAGCAGATCATGCAACTCACATGTAGTCAAGCTAGCTCCTCTTTTATATATAGCCCGTGCTAGGCCCAAGCCGATCACATATCTTACTAATATTTTAAGGCACATTTTATTATTATATTTTCTTTATTTCAGTTCATTACATTGATGTTCCTCACCATATTGTTCTCAGTTTATTTTTATTATTTACCATGATACTCCTTCTTATGATATTTACTAGTTCAATTACTTCCATCATTTATTTTTACTGTTATTGTTGTTTCATAGTTTTTGTTAATTATTGGAACGGTTATTGGATTGTACTTCGCTCCAATCCTGACTGGATATATTTTTTAGATGATTCATTAGAGGACTGGTGTCCTACACACTACGGGACACAAGATGGCGAGCCAGTTGAATTAGCACCCATAGAGCATGTTGAGATAGTACCAGCATTCGAGGGGACGTAGATATTTTTATTATGATATTATATTTGTCTCATTTTAGATATTATGGCATGTATTATATTTTAGATCATTGAGTTATGATTAGACTATTACACTAGACTTGTATTGTATTGTGACTCAGTATTTTATTTCTTCTATTCCATATCGTGCCATATATTTCTCTAGTTTTATATTGTGATTGAGTATTGATTAACATTATCATATTATCATATTTTCTCCATTAGAAGTTGAGATATCTTGACAGGTACATTATATATATTGTGTGAGATATTTAGATAGTATTGTTGATCTAGACAGCGTTCTACGGTCGATATTACAGCGTAGGCTGGATGTACCCACGTATTCGTGCCCCTATATCGGGTGTGGGTCATGACACAAATAGTTATGCCCCATCAGTAGGAATGCCTCTAGGGAATGGAAATGCTGGTGGAGTATGAAGTCTCTCAAAAATGGCTGGAGCAACACCCTAAACTGCTATAGGTGAAGGAACAACATCACCCTTACCCGAACAGTAGGTCGAAAAGTTGTTGATCTCTCAAAATCTGCAGCTGCTCCCGAGGGACGGGACCTAATCTTCGGAGCCATCCTAAAGACAGATTGAAACAAGAAGTCCATATGGCACAAGATAATATATTATCAAAGAATGACAATAATTATCAAAGATAACAAAGCATTCAGAATGAACAAGATTAGCAAAAAAATTAATCAGATTGAAATTTCTAGTTATGATTGATTATTCTCTCATCCTATATCATATTTTCTATTATAGGCTCATAATAGTACTTTAAGCCTAAGTACTACTACGATATTGCACTAGTTATGAAGATTGACCTGCATGGACCACCATAAACATGTGTTATGACCCGCACCCTAATTATTAGGACACGAGTAGTTGGATACGTCCAACCTATGCCGTAACATCGGTGGTAGAACTTTGTATAGGTTATCAATATCTAACTATCCATCTCCCGCAGTAATATGATCACAGTTTAATAATATCTCAACTCCATAAGAGAATAGGATGACAATATATCATAATGGCAATACTCAATCACAAGAGTCTAATAGTAGGATAATGGCACGATATGATATAAAAAATAAAATCCAAAGTCACAAGTCTATATAAGTCACAACATCATCAACAAGTCTTAACCACCAATATAATAATCCAAATAGTCTAAAGTAATCTCTAGAGACAAATCCAGTAGCAAATGAAAATACTAGATAACTAGCTAATTGTCTCTATCTAAGCCTCTCCCTCAGTTGGAACTTGCTCCTCCTGAGCAACTGGGATATCATCAGCAATCTCACCCTACTGGGGTCCATAATAGGTAGGATAAAAGTCCTCCAAATCGATCCCTAAAATTGTTATCCAATCGGGATTGGAGTGAAGCACACCTCTAATAGCAGTTCTATTTACACGATAAAGACAATAAAATAGTAATAGTAAATATAATACATGATGAAGAAGTAAGTCTGATATCATAATAAAAAGGTAAGTCTAGTATCATATCAATAGCAAGCAATGAGACTGTAAGTAAACAGGAACGTGGCATGTATCATCAAGTATGAACTGAGATATTAAAATAGCTGTAAATATCTAAGTATTTAAAATACTAGTCCATTATATAATTGGCTTGAGACATGGATCAGGCTCAACCATATATGATTGGCTATGAGTCACGAAGTATAATAGTATCAGGCACAATTATATATGATTAGTTATGAGTCACGAATATAAGACCAGGCTAACCATATATGAGTTGTAAGGTTAGCTATGATGAACGAATAAGGGGTATGATCACATAACAAACTAATACTTTTCTGCCCTGACTAATATACTGGATCCAAATCAAGACGTCTCCTGACTGGGATCCATATATACTAGTCTGTCTACCATCATGTCAGGAATCAACTATAACATCACTAAGAATATGTATCATAGTAATCAAGTAACGAAAACTATCAGGGAATGTACTTGTCTGTCTTCCGATGTTAAAAACACAAGTTAGTATCTGTACTAGAGTCCAAGTGACATATATATGAATTTCTATGTTAACATGTGTAAACATGCTTAATTAATTCTAATTTAGGTTTCTAGGTCAATTTTAGGTCACTATGGTCAAACTAGGTCAATACCCAAATTTGGGTTCCCGGATACACATCTAGTTGGCCTATGTAGTAATATTTAGCTAAACTATGCTAATACTAGGTTTTCTAGGTCATACTAGGTTTCTACCAAGTTATCTCTAGATTTCTAGGTCAATACCATATAGGTATAGCATATAGGTATTATTTACTATTTATATCATAATATCCTATAATACCTTAAACAATGATTAATACCTTACCTATTATCTAGACCACTATCCAACACCTAGTATCAATACCCTGATACTACTACCTAACCCAATTATCTTGATACTAAGATACTTCTCGTATATTGGCACTTTGATACCTACACTATCATACTCACTAACTACCTTATTACTCTACCCCTACTAACCTCACTTCAACACACTCAGTCAACCCCTCAAGATACTAAGATATCCTCATACTATACTACATATACTCTCCACTTGCACTGTCACCAACTTTCCTTACCCAAAGTATCACATCCACACTCCTTTTCAAATGTGTTTTGATCCTTGGATGGTATAGAATTTGTTGTTACTTCCTATTTCTACATTATTGAACAACCCAAATCCAACTTGATGTGCATAACAACAGATAAATTCCTTCTGCCGCTATTGTTGACAATATCAGTTACAACTGCTCTCGAATACTAACATAACTCAGCATTAGTTTTACCAACCTGTAGTTAATGGACTACTGCTAACATCTGTACTACCCTGAGCATACCTAGCTATTGATGCTCAGAAATCCCTCTACACTGCAGTATCCAAACACCCAAACCTTTACAAACTCCCTTACCAGACCGATACCCTAATGCTGTTGCTACCCAAGCTCTTAGCTGCAGCAAGATGAACTCTAAATCTGTTTAACTTCCAAGAACCCCTACTGATATCAGCACCCAATATCAGTTCCACATGTCAGCAACCCCTCCATATCCTACAGCATACGAAAACGTGGACCACACCTATAACAGTCCACTTCGTTCAGTTTGCAAGATGACTCAAAAATTATATCGGCACTTGGACTTGGAGTTTCCGCGGTTCACTCTGAATATCGCTTGGCTGAGGCAAGCCCTCATTTAGGTGGGTGGCTACGATTAACCTGTCTTTGCTTGGCCAACACACCTAATAATTTGGATATACATGCTAGATCGCTAGACGATAACCTCTTGCATGCTAATAAGAATATAATGCACCTAGCTAAGAAAATAATCCCATCTTGTATTGCTTGTGTTAGAATATGAAAATAAAACTTGTATAAATGTTAGTTCCTCATACTATCTCTTAGACCCATGCTAGCGTAATCGCTAAGTTTACAAGTATGGCTTTGCCGCATGTTTCCTTAAAGTTATATTCACACTGTTTTAATGCTTAGCTTCTTTACATATTCGATATGCTCGTCACTTATATGTATGCCATGAATCAATGCACTTCACAATTATGGTTCGCTCAGTTAAGGTAGAAAGGCTATTAAGATAGTCGTTCTGAGCTAATTTACGAAAACATCAAAATTATTCGGGTCAGTTAGGTCGTGAAGGTATTACCCGAACTAGGAGACTGCATCATGGAAAGTTAAATAAGATAATATCATGTCATCTCTGAAATCAACACTCATTCTGTACTGAATCTGTCATGACCTGCACCCATTTTAGGAGCACGAGTACGTGAATGACGCCCATCCTACGCTGCAGCATCGGAGGTAGAATGCTATTTAGGTAAACTATACTATCTAAAAAAAATGATCATCAAGGTATATAATGCCACCAATGAAATATGAATACTCAATCACAGAACTATAAGATAGAACAATCGTATGAATATGATATAAAGAACTGAAGAGTCAAAACTATAACTCATAAGACAGAAGATAATATCCAATGAGTCTCAAATATAATATAAGACTAACTGTCCACGCTGGAGACAAATTCAGTAAAATATAAGCCTATCTACTAAGCTACTGGTAAAGTATCGTTTATCTCAACCGGGATGAGTCCATCATGAGCCACAGTCTTTAGCTATAAGCCAACTACGTCCTGAGGTCCGTTGTGAGTGGGATACCACTCCTCAGTGTCATCTAGGAAAAATATATCCAGTCAGGATTGGAGTAAAGTATACCTCTAGCAGTAGTTCCAATAAATGATAAAGACTATATAACAGTAACTAGAGAGCATATACCAGATGAATAGAGCAAAAAAAATTACAGAAATAAAAAGAAGCAAGAAATACATACAAGAGGTATGAACATCATATATAGAAATAAAGAGATACAACTATCTAAGTGAGTGAGTACTGGCTTCAACATGTGACCGGCTTGGGTACTACTCAAGAACCACGGGCCTGGTTAATCATACGTGCGGTGTATGAGTAATACTATTTAAGAAGAACAAGAACTGCGGGGTAAGATCACATATTTATACTACATACTATCCGCCCCCGACTGGTATAATGGATCCAACCATGGCACACTATGACATGGGATTCTTTGAGAAGGGAGCTAATCTTCTCATGAATCAGTGTCCATACATATACATGAACAACGGAGCTCGACAAAAAATATGCCAGGAACTACCAGGAATAACATCTCATGACGGGATCCAAGAATACCAATCCGTGTAACCAAGTGTCAGAAAATTAAGGATATCTACACTAAATACAAGAAACATAGAGGATATTATAAACAAAAAACTATCAGAGAATGTACTCGCCCGAAATCTGGTGAACAATATCAAAGATGTTCGGAACGGTGCCTCAGAGATCTAAATATGGAATATTACATCAATACAAGATTTTGGAATGAATACAAGTTAAACTAGTCAAAATCTAGGTCATTAGGCCAAGTCTAAGTCAAATTAGTCAAACTAAGTCAACTCTAGGTCAAACTTGGTCAAACTAACTATTTCTAGGTTGTATGAGTCAATCTCTAGGTTATTGGGTTATTACACTACTTATCTAGGCCATATTAGCTATATTAGGATATTATAGTATTATAGCTATATAGTATCACAAGATACACAATAATACATTAAATACTAGTTATCCTATAGTTAATACTAACTCTATATGATACCTTGGCTTTGAGCCATCTTGGTATCACCACCTAACTACCCTTTTGGTATTTAATACCAATACCCCATGATACCACACCCTCATTACCTTGGTATAATCCAAGGTAAACGAGAACTAATATTAACCAATACTAATATCTCCTAACTAATGTATATATACTAATATATATACTTATATATAGTACTAACTCATATCATAACTAATAACATGTATTATTAACTACTAATGCTACATGCTAACATATACTATTAATGCATTAGCTAACAATAACTATTACCTAACTAACCATGATACATATATATACTAACCACTAACATCTAACTTATCTTACTCTAACATGCATATACTACCTTACCAACTGCTACTAAAACCAACCCATACCTCATCCTAAACTAATGACAAGCCAACCTTATACACCACAGCATCCTTCAATTTTCTACTAACACATATAGGTATCAGTCAATACCTGATATCTCAACTACAAACATCAATTTATATCTAATATCTTACTAGTTGATAACTTAGCTTCCTAACTGATATCCAACATACACTACCTAACAAATCCATCACTTGATACCTCACCCCTTGCCCATCTTGAACTAACATCACTAGTACTAACATCTTAACTAATACTTCTATATTGGCTATTGCTCCCTTTCCTTGAATAACAGACTACTAGTTGATCCTCCATGCATCAGATCACTTGAGCAGACACCTACATGCTTCCAATTGTTGTGTTTAACACAGCAGCCATCTCCTCTAAATTGTGCATTCAGATATGGTGTAGTACAAATACCCGATTGCTCAAAGCAGTGAGTAGCACACTGCCTACAGGCAGTCACCAACAGCAGTTGGCTACTGCTAATGTTGTTCTAAAGATAGGTATTATTGTGCATCTATGCATAGGACACTCTACATTCACAACTCCTCCTACATGTGCTCGATTGAACACACATGCCCATTTCCCCCATAAACAACACACAAACCCATACTAACACATATACATAAGTGTTCACTAATGAACACCAAATACACTCATACAATCTTATCCTAAAATATATGAACTAAAATGAACTTATATACATATTCATATATATATACTAAAGTATATGTAAACAATATCAAATAGAGTAAGATATAAAATAACAAACACGTGGAGTACATCGCACCTATATCGCACTCAATCTATGATTCACTTGCGATACAGATCTAATACATTACCAAACATATCACGAAGGATATGAGCAATTGTAGAATCATAATTAGAAGCAATACGAAGTTCTAGCTATTCAACTATGTGTCTGTGTCAAAATATGACATGCTCAAACCCCCGTGTTGAAGGAAAAACTCCTAAATCAACCTGTATCACCCAATTGCCATGATAAGGCATACACGTATCGAATTGTGGATACGACACTAGTCTCACACAATCAAACACATATCAATTTGGTCTAATTGACCAATTAACAAACACATGGTGCACCAATCTCGAATTTCCCATAAATTAGACATAAAATAAGCCATAACTTTCAAAATAAGGGTCCATAGTAGTCAATTCTTCTTTCTATAGGTAGCCCTAGTACATAAAAGGGTTCTAATGATTAAAATACAAATTTAGAGTCTTATTAGCAAGAAAAATCTAAATTGTACCTATTGGAAGATGGATTTTCTATGCAAGTCTCCAATTAATACAAAGAAGCCCCAACTTGTGCAAATTCCTCCAAATTGTAGATCCTTGCCTCCTTCTTGCTTCTAGAGTCTCCAATGGTGAATTAGGGATGAATTAGAAAGGGATTTTATAGATATTTGGTATAGAGATGAAGGGAATTTGGGGAAGAACAATTCTAGATCTAAATTAGAATAAAATGAGAAAATGAGAGAGAGTCTCCCCCTCTTTAGGTGGCCGGCCCCTTCCTACTTGGCCTCCAAGCAATGTATAATGTCCAATATATCCCTTGGGGCTTGTCATGAAGAAAATAATTAAGGAGGAAGGTTCTACTCCTAATGGTTTGACTAATTAAATTATTAACTTAATAAAATGGGCTAAGATGTTGGGCTCAAGTCTAACGTTGGTCCATGAATCAAATCTAATCTAGTTAGGTCCACTAATAAGTCCAAAATATAATGTAACATCAAACAATAAATAAATATTTAATATGCAAAATAATTAATTAATTATGAAATGATCAAAATACTCTTAGTCAGAAAAAATGGTAGTGACAGAATCTGACAGCTCGGAGAGTCGAATAGTTATAAATAAGTTCCTAAATTTAACCCGTACCTGTAACCGTACATGTACCCGTAACTGTATTTGTACCTGTACCTGCAAGAATCTGGAATACTTGAGGATACGCGCGGTCATGGACAACTTGTGCACATGGGAGATTTTGAATCTCATTCCGCTGACAGTCGTCGGGGCACTGGGACGATCCGATCTTGACAGAACCATCTGAGTAGTCATCTGTTATTTGGCGGGATGGGTGCAATGCCTCTCATATTATATATTGCTTGCACACCATCTTTTCCTTGAGACTACATTGTCCACTATGGAAGTCATGTCGGTGACCTTCTGTCATATAGATTAAGTTGGCTCGATTGTGGCAACTCGCGTACGAGTTATTGCATTGTAGGCGACCTCTTTGTTTAACACATCTGTATCTATATATGTATCTGTACACCTGAGACATCTAGTACAACACACCCGAATGGATATGAGTATTAGTTATTTGAATACTTGAACAATCTTATGCAACACGTCTAATAGCCCGTGTAACTTGTACACCTGAATCAGAACCTGCTCGTGACACTCGTGTTTGCATATGCAATTTTCCTTGGATTTTATTATATATATACTCATGCTTGGTTTAACTTGGTTTACCTTGGATAGAGAAGGATAAATGGTAAGTTAGTAAGTATCGCCGTGTTACTCTTATATCACACGACGCACTACCACACGAGTTAGGCTTTATATCTTTGCTATGAAACTGATGCTAAAAAAGACTAAAAAGACCAATGATAGAGTGCATAACTAATTGAACGTGTTTGGATTTATTGAGCGGGCGAGAAACCTCCCCACCAGTGCATTCAATGTACTGATAACCCACTAGATTGTATGGAGGTTGCGGGAGAACCTCGTTCGATGCGGAGTGTCCCCTCATGCGCACTAAGGCGTGGAGTTCGCTCTGGAGCCATGGAGTAATGCATCCGGAGCTGAAGCACATATATAGGATATAATGTTGGAATATCACCTATGTATCATTCCATGTTGTAATCCACTTGGCACGTCTTTATTGTTTCGAGAGGGAGAGCATGAGCGACTTGTAATCTCGGTCTAGCGCTGCTTGTAACAATTATTCAGAATCAATAAAGAGTAAATTTTTGTATCATACATGTGTTTATTCTATGCTCCGCTATATCGACCTTGTGAACTTATTATCTTACCGTCCATTCTATGCTCGGTCTTGCGCGAGCATAACTTAGGCTCGTGCGATATCACGCCCATGCGAGGACGACCGACCCTTGCGTCAGCTTTAGGTCCTTGGTCTCGTATCAATTTTCTCTTTTTGAAACTTTGTTCATGGGTAATCCGTTAGACTTTCTCTCAATATTCCTCGGGATGTTCCATACAATAAGTCTAGCTAGTTGAATGGATCTCTTATGAATATTTTGCTTGAGCATGACAGTTATACGGAATATCTTGTGGGCTGAGAAATGGGTGTTATATACTTGACTTATTTGGTGCTAGCATGCTTATGTGATATTAGAATGTCGTTCGGAGGACATTAGTTGGATTCGAATCACAAAATTGAGAGATGCCTATCAAATAAAGCTGATTTTAAAAAAGATGATACCGTTGGTACGAAATTGAGGATCGTGCTTGGATTTTAAAGAATGCATCGGTTAGATGTTTAGCGATGCGAATATGGTTTCAAAGATTTTTATGTGGCTTGAACCTGAGTGGTGTATGGGGGAAACTATGAGGAACGTTCTTTTGATCATGGATTTTGGGATAGCAACGAGCCGGTCAGCAACGCAAAGTCATGCAAGAGATCAGTACAAAGCCTATAACTTGTGTAGCCTAGTAAGATTGATATCATGTATCTCGTGCAAGAATTACTCGAATAGTTTTTGTAGAAATTATGTAGAAGTTGGGATGATGTCGTATAAAGATTTAAAACAAGTGACTTGGTCGAGGAAGAATAAGAAACCAAAAAAAGAATTGAATCAAACGGATAAACTTCGTGGAAAGGATTGAAAGTTTAATAGAATTTATGGTGCCTTCACTGTAGCTTGACAGACTTCGCTATCGCTAAGCTGGTTGAAATACATATATTTTGGGGGCGCCTTAAACAAATGTACAATCCAGAGTTAGCGATATGTTGAACTCGAACCAGCTTCGCTATTGCTAGGCTTGGTTGAAATGCATATATTTGGGGGATGTCTCGAATGTGTGCATGATCCAGACTAAGCGGTATACAAAAATCGAATGCAGCTATATGTGAATATGATTGGATGTGAATGAAACTAGTATGATTAGAAGATAACTTAATTAAGTGATAGTGCGAAAGAGTTAGCGCACAAGAGAATTCGAATTGGACGATAAGCAATGATTAGAAAGAATTGATAGATCAAATTTGATATTAGAGATGCAAATCAAGTTGGTTTGATGATACACAAATGACGATAAGGAATTGATCTTGTGTATAACTTAGACATTAACGATCGGTTGAACGATATGATATAGTGTAAAGGAATTTTTGATGGTTATATGGATGAACTCAATGAAATAGAATGCAATAAAGATTAGCAGACATGGGTTCCAGGATTCTCTAGTTGAAGAATTATAGGCTTGTGATCAATGTGGACTTGAGGAAATGAATGCTTGAAGATAGACCTTAGATGCAACGAAATTGATATTTAGGAAAAGATTTGATATGAATTATGACTCGGACGAAATGAACGCATAACAAGGGATAGCTCGATAAGTTTTGAAGATTGCTCTAGTACATGGTTGGAGAATGAATCAAGTTAAGGATAAGTTAGCTTAGGAATTAATGCAAGTAGTGCTTGATGGTTTCATGAACGAAAATGTGAATCATGTCAAATGGTTAAGAGTATATGATATGAGAATTATGGTTTAGAGATTTGAATCATGACTTGGTAAACTTGACTTAGATAGATGGATAAGTTGACTTTAGCAAATTGGATACTTCTGAGGAGATAGATTATGCGAATTGATAGGTTGGACATGGGATATCACGAAATGCATCGAGGATTGTATTATAATAGATTTTACCTTAGGAAAACTTTGTTGAACGGACTTGTATCCCTGGCTTGAGATATCTTCTTTGGATAGGATGATCTATGCTCGATGTTAGAAATCTAAGTGATGCAAGCTTTAGGTAGAATATCCCATATAAATGAACTATGGTTTAACCTTAGTTTTGGGTGAGCGTGGTACTCTGGATTTGCACATTGTGGATGGTGATCGTGATTGTAACTATGACCAGGTGAACTGACCTAGTGGTTAGGCAGACGACCCTTGACGAGATTTGAGTTGGTGTGATCAACCTTAGAATTGCCTGGTAAGACTTCATAGCTGGGATAGCAATAGTTATAATTAGGACTTGGTTTTGAGACATGTACCTTTGAAGAGTAGTATTCGATGTGATTGGAAACAAACGATAGAAATTGGTAATTTGTTGGTAGAATTACTTAAAATCAAATGGATCATGGAAGCGAAATTATAAGTTAATATTGATGACTTTTCGGATTCATGTTGGTATTAAATGTATGAAATAAATCATGGAAAAACTTGGATGATGCATTGAATAAGAATAAAAATAATGTGCTTAGAAGATGTTCTCAATGGTAGTGCAATCTAATAATTTAAAATCGATTTAAAATTGACTTAGATTTTAATCGACTCCGCTTATGGTATAATGGTAATTTTATAAGACGAGAGATACTTAATGATGAATCGTATTATAGCAAGGATTGATTAGTAACAAAAATAAAGTATTAATAAACAGATTGGATATAAAGTTGATATGGGTCAGGATGGATAAATTGAAGATCTTTCAGGAAGATGGAACAAAACATGAATTTTGACTTAGTTAGGATGCAAATGATAACATCGAAATGTATATCATGTTAGGAAGAGTATGATTGTTATATGCATAAGGAATGAATAAGGGATTGGCTAGGTCTTGTTCGATGATTAAATTTCTCGAAGACAAAACGTGCAGGCATCAAGTGATAAACTTGGAAGATAGTGCAAGAATTTTAGCGTGATTGAGCGATGGCTTGGGATAGAGGATTGTGTATCAAATACGACTTGGATCTAGACTTTAGAAATGTCACATACAAGAAATTGGTAGATATACATCAAAGGATTTTTGGGATGTTGGTTAGGCATAACACTATATTTAGTCAGGAGATACCAAGTGATTGTTGGGACGTGTTCATGACTAGGAAGTTAAGTGATAGAACGTCAAGTGTTTTAACCTAGTTCTAGTTTGACCCTTGTGTAAGCAAGTTATAGCATACCCCTGTATTTGAGTAGTGCAACTCTACGCTAGACGCAGTAGAGATTGAGGCAATGATTCAATAGACTACAAGAATATAGACGGACTTGGAATGGATAAAGGAATAAAATATGTACTCGTGGATTTGAAGATAAATATGATATATTCAAGTTTGGAAATTAGAAGTGTTGTTCTTGGATGAGTCCTATCTTTGTAAGTTTCGAGGATGAAATTTCTTTTAAGTGGTGTATTACGTAATAACCCACATTACTCAGTTCTGCAAGATGGCTCAAACGACATATTGACACTTAGACTTTGAGTTTCAGCGGTTCACCCGGAGTCTCGCTTGGCCGAGGCAAGCCCTCGTTCCGGTGGGTGGCTACGATGAACCTGTCTTTGCTTAGCCAATACACCTAAGAATTTGGATATACATGCTAGATCGCTAGGCGATAACCCCTTGCATGCTAATAAGAATACAATGTTCCTAGCTAAGGGAATATTCTATCTTGTATTGCTTGTGTTAGAACATGGAAATAAAACTTGTATAAATGTTAGTTCCTCGTACTATCTCTTAGACCCGTGCTAGCGTAATCGCTAAGTTTACAAGTATGGCTTTGCCGTATATTTTCTTAAAGTTATATTCACACTGTTTTAACGCTTAGCTATTTTACATATTCGTTATACTCGTCACTTATATGCATGCCACAAATCAATGCACTTCACTATTATGGTTCGCTCAATTGAGGTAGGAAGGCTATTAAGATAGTCATTCCGAGCCAAGTTATGAAAACATTAAAAGTATTCGGGACCATTAGGTCACCAAGGCATTACCCGAAATAGGGGACTGTATCATGGAAATTTAAGTAAGATAATATCATGTTATCTCTGGAATCAACATTCGTTCTGTAGTAAATCTGACAACTCTGGGAGTCGAATAGTTATGAATAAGATCATGACTTGAAACCATACATGTACTTGTACCTGTACCCGTATCTACATCTGTACCTATACCTGCGAGAATCTGCAATACTTGAGGATACGTGCGATCACGGATAACTTGTACATAAGGAAGATTTTCGAATCTCGTTCCGCGGACGGTTGTCGGGGCACCGGGGCCTATCCGATCTAGATGGAACCATCTGAGTAGTCGTCTGTTCCTCGACATAATAGGTGCAATTCCACCCGTATTATATATTTCTTGCACACCATCTTTGCCTTGAGACTACATTGTCCACTATGAAAGTCATGCCAGTAACCTTTTGTCATATAGATTAAGTTGGCTCGATTGCGGCAACCCACGTGCGAGTTATTGCATTGTAGGAAACCGCCCTGTGTAACACATCTATATCTATATCTTTACACCTGAGACATCTAGTATAACACACCCGAATGGATATGAGTATTAGATATTTGAACAATAGAATAATCTTCTGCAACACGTCTAATAACCCAGGTAACTTGTGCACCTTAATCAGAACGCGCTCGTGACACTCGTGTTTGCTTATAAAATTTTTCTTGGATTTCATTATATAAATACTCGTGGTTGGTTAAACTTGGTTTACCTTGTAAAGGAAAGAATGGATGGTAAGTTGGTAAGTATCATCGTGTTATACTTATATCGCACGCCCCACTGCCCCACAAGTTAGTTTTATATCATTGCCATAAAACTGATGCTAAGAAAAGACTAGAAAGACAACAATGGCAGAGTGCACATAACTAATTAAACGTGTTTAGATTTGTTGAGCGGGCGAGTAGCCTTTCCACCAGTGCATTCAATGTATTGATAACATGCCAGATTGTGTGCAGGGTGTGGGAGAACCTCGTTCGGTGCAGAGTGTCCCCTCGTGCGCGCTAAGGCGTGGAGTTCACTCTGGATCCTTAGAGTGTTGCATCCGGAGCTGAAGCACATATACAGGATATAATATTGGAACATCACCTATTAACCATTTCATGTTGTAAGCCACTTAGCATGCCTTTATTATTTCGAGAGGGAGAGCATGAGCGACTTGTAATCTCGGCCTAGTGCTGCTTGTAATAATTATTCAGAATTAATAAAGAGCTAGTTTTTGTATCATACTTGTGTTTATTCTATGCTTCTGCTATATCGCCCTTGTGAATTTGTTATCTAACCACATGTTCTATGTCCAACCTTGCTCGGGCGTAACTTAGTCTCGCGCGGCATCACGCCCATGCGAGGACGACCGGCCCTTGCGGGGCCGGAGCATGACAGTACCAAAGTGGTCCTCCCCCCCTAAACTATCCCTTTGCTACTCTAAGTCAGATAGCACTTTGGTATCCCCATTGGTACATCAATAGGGTTATGGTACACCCTCACTTCATCTTCCCTCACCAACTACTCATAGTTACACCCCTTGATTCCAATCTATACTTCAACCATATCCAAACAATTATACTAGACACACAAACACATAAATACTAACAAACAATTATACTAGACACACTAACACATGAATACTAACACAACACCTCACAACTAAAATACTCAACCTAGTATCAAAAACTTAACATGCACCCTCTAGTATCCATAGTATCCCATGATACTCAATAATACTCCTCTCAAACATCATGGTTCACCACTAAATCACATAAGAAATTCAAAATATATATAGAATATGACATATATAACTAGGATAACTAATTATAATGCAATTAAAGAGGAATTGATATAATAGGACACCAACACATCAAATTGCCAAATTGTAAAGATGCGTATCATGGATAATACGGGCTCTTCGTACCCAATTATGGACACAATGACACACCCAAAACTTAATTAGACACCAATAATACATAAAGACCACACACAAACACTTGGTGGACACAAATTCATAATTCTACCAAATTGGACACAAAAGTACATAGATCTCATAGATTTAGGGACAATACCACATAATTCTTCACCTAATGGGTTGGTCATAGCCATGGGTGGATTCCTAGAGTCTCTAATGAGTATTCCAACATATAAAATGACATGAGTATAGAAATTACCTATTGGGAGTTGGATCCCAATGAAACTCCTCCAAGTAGACACAATCTCCTAGCTAACTCCTCTCTAGTGGTCCTCCTTGCACTCCAATGCTTCTAGGCCTCCATAAAAATAGTAATGAATAAAAATGAGTGGATTAGAATTTGATTTAGTAGGAATTTGGATTAGAATAAGGGAAGTAGGAATTTGGGAATGAAATGAGTGGTGAATGACTGACTTATGGGAGCCAATCCCTCTAAATTAGGGTCGGCCACATTAGTTAGGGTTGCAGCAATCTACTGTCCAAAATGCCTCTCCACTCTTCAAATTAAGTCCTTTATTATTCATGCATAGAATTTTTTTAATAATGAAAGGGTATATAATCTAAATAAAGGGAATATTCTATCCATGCTAACTAACAATAATATTTATAAACTAGCACTTAATTAGTCATGACAATTACATAACAACTACTAACAAATTATAAGAATAATCTTAGTCCTAGTTTTAGGTGGTTACAGTTCATATGAAATATGTTCAATCTTTAATTTTCTGCAAATAAAGTTTTGTTTTTCTATATCCATATTCTATTTTGTGCTTGTGTAGGTACTATGTGTCACATCCAACTCCCAAATAATCAGGTATGGGTTGAGCATGCCCAGCCTATGTTGTCATGAATAGCGGTAGTCAGCTGTCTAGACCTTGATAAATCATCCAATAATAGTTTAATTACTCATAACAACTACTAGACACGATCCTATGAGTACGATCACCACACACCACCATATTTTATTATTTTTAGTACACCTTTTACAATGAGTGTTCGGGAACAAACTCGATGAATGATAAAGACAATATCTCATACTATCTTATATATACAGTCATCCAGTTTGAATCTCTCACAATACAACAACAAATCATGAATGAAAGTATGCCTAAACAATCTACTAAATCTCTGCAGTGTCAACCAAACCCTGGCCAGCATTCTCAATAGCCTCCAAAGTATCCTCCGTGCCAAAGAAGGTAGGACAAAGGTCCTCTAACTAACCTACCACTTATCCAGTCAGGAAACAAAGCAAAGTAACAATCTACAACATGTGAATCAATACGACATATGCAAAAGTAAATGCAACCAATAATGAACTAACCTGATGAACCAAAATCATGCAAGTACTGAAACACGTACAAGAAAACATTATGACATATGATTGAAATGTTAAGTTCAATATGTGACCGGCTGGATAAAGTACATGGATAACTAATGCGGCTTAACCACACATATCGTTTTTGGTTTAAGCTCGGTACATGACCTAGCTAATTTTGGGGTTTGGTCACATATCTACTAGCATTCTCCCTCCTCGAGTACCAGAACCAAAAATAATAAATAACACATGAATACCTTAAGTACTAGTCAAGATGTGTCTGAATCATGTCCAACATGAAAGAAGTACTACATGAATGAAGTAAAGAAATACAGTTGTAGAGTACTTGCCTGAATTCTCTCAAGTAGCCAAATCTGAATCCCCGATATCTGTGTCAAAGACACAAATACCCTTGATTATTCATTTCTAAAAAAAATTAATCTACTACTTCTTAGACTTATTTTCATACAAGCATCCAACTTATCACGACCTGCACCCGAATGATCGAGCATGAGTACGTGGGTACGTCCAGCCTACGCCACAGGATCGGCGGTAGAACATTATCTGGGTCAACAATACTATCTAATTATCTCACACAATATATATATGAAACCTATCAATGTCATCTCAACTCCAAAAGGAAGGACAAAATTATAATAATGATAAACAATACTCAATCACAATAAAACTAGAGGAAGATAATAGCACGATAATAAATTAGAAATAAGAACTCCAGGTCACAAATAGAATACTACAACCATCCAGCAACACCATCGCTAAATAACAACATCGACATATATAATACCAATAATACATCCCAAAGTCTAAGTTAAGCCGGAAACAAATCTGGTACCAAAATAATAGGTAGAGATACTAAGGTAGCTAGTGTCACCGGCTAGACCTGCCGGTAATCACTCATGAATATCAAGGCCCATGGTTTCCACTCCCTTCTGTGGTCCGTATAACGTCGGACACCAGTCCTCTAAGTCATCGTCTGAAAAATATATCCAGTCAGGATGGAGCGAGTACAACCCAATAGCAGTTACAAGTTAATTGATAATGACTATAAACAGTGATAGTGAATGTAATACAAGACAAGAAGGGAATAGACAGATATCATCATATAGCATAAAGAGAGAGACAAGTAATCTAGAGCAATAGGGCAATAACAATACACTAAAAAATGGAATAAGAGAAGAACTGATACTACACTAAGTATTTTAAACTATCATTTCAATATATGTTAAATCAGTAATCAGTAATCAATAATCCATAAGCAATGTCTACAGTAACACGATCACGATAGTATGGCTCAATCCCTTATGACTGGCTATCCACCATAATGCAAGCACGATGGTACGGTCCAATCCCTTAGGATTGGCTATCCATAATAATGCAATAGTATGGCTTAATCCAATAGGACTGGCTATCCATAATAATACAATAATAATATACGGCTCAACCCCTTAGGATTGGCCATCCACAATAATACAATAGTACAATAGCACAATCCCTTAGGATTGGCAATCCACAATAATGCAATATTTTAATCAAGTCACATAACGATACAAGAAATATAATATGGAGTTGACATATGAGCAGGGTGATCTAGGTGTATATTGAATGTGAGAAGCAATATATAGTGACTAAAATTCATAACAACTAATTCGTGTAACCATCGTGTCAAGAATCAGGTAAAACATTACTAAATACTTGTATTATAGTAATTATCAAATAATAAAAATTATCAGAGAATGTACTCACCTGTGGTCCATAGCAATGAATGTCAAAATATTTTTGTATCAGTGCCTCACAGACCTATATATGAAATATCAAGTCAAAGTATTATTTTAGATTGATAATGAAGTTAAAGTAGCTAATTTCTAGGTCTCAAGTCTTTTCTAGGTATAACTAGGTCAATATTAAGTCAACTAGTCAAACTTGGTCAAACTAGGTCAAACTTGTCAATTCTAGGCCAAACCTTGCTAATCTTGGTTTTTCTAGGTCATATTAAGGTATACAATTCCATATTAGTCTTATACTAGTTATTACCTAGCTAATACTAGTTATTCCTACTATATATATATATATATATATATATATATATAACTCATAAATTCTAGTATTAGCTAGTATCCTAACTATAAACAATACTTACCTATTCCAATATTAATACCTCAAAGCTTAGATACCTAACTTGATATCTAGCACTAATATTAATACCTTAACATAGCCATACCAATACCTTGAGATACCCCATATTCCTTATCTAATTTAATACCTTGGTATTTATCCAATACCTGGGTATCTGACATATACCCAATACCTACTAGTACTTGGTATCCATAAGACACCAACACTCCACTAACCTTACACTGGTATACCAGTGTACCATACTCTCTCAACCCACTATCCCTTAGTATTTAACTCAACTCAAAC
This sequence comes from Iris macrosiphon, assembly GCA_036927795.1. Lineage (NCBI taxonomy): Eukaryota > Viridiplantae > Streptophyta > Magnoliopsida > Asparagales > Iridaceae > Iris > Iris macrosiphon. The sequence goes on along the minus strand of JAYESA010000001.1, from coordinate 79,284,939 downwards.
TCTCATAAGCACTCAATTCTCTAGTACTACTTACACACTAACACTTACTGCTGGAATCAGCACACACACTCCTTACCCTTGCTGAACACAAAAAGCTCACTACACTTGTACCCCTTGTGCTAAAACTCCTCATAAACTAACTAAATATACACACATGTATCTCTCTCCTGATACATGAAATATGGAAATACAAATAATACAACCTATTATTCTACCCCTCTACTCTGATACAAGTACCCATATGCATTCCCTTCAATATATGCATACCCTCTCATTACTGTCACATAGTATATCCTAACCCCTCAACACATATGCAACTGCACTTAACTTCCCCTTGCTTTGGTCTGAACCACTCTCACTGCTGCAACTAAGAACAGTTGCCACTGCTCCCATACCTCACAAACCTGCCCCCAGTTCCCCCTCACTGTTCACCCTACCTAGATACCACTGGATAAGCTAGAACCGAGCCCCCAATACCCCTACAATGTGATACCTGCACCCTTGCATCTAACACAATCCAACTGACTAAAATTTTATTCCCAACACTCCACCTGAGCACGAGACTTCCTCTCTATAACTACCTGGAAGCACACTTACATGGATATAGGCAACTGAGATCACTTCAATTCACTGAACTAATCTTACACACCCCAACCTCTCATTCCCTAAACACTTACCTCACTCACAACCGACACCACACCCTTATATTACCCTACTTGAAATTTTTAGCATGTACACACCAACTCACTCACCTGAACACATTAAAACTAACTTCATACCTGCCACTGTGCATTTGAATGTACTGTTGCTCCCTTTCTATCACCCACTGTCACGACCCGCACCCGGTGTAAGGGTACTAGTCGAAAACAACGCCCAGCCTACGCCGCAGAATCGACGGTAGAACGCTGTCTAGATAATCTATCTAACAATATAATAAACCACCAATAATGATAGTATACTCAAATCACAGAACTAAGATAGAAATGAGCACAAATCAGATAAAGAATAGAATAGTCACAATACAACTCATGAGTCTAAAATACATCAATGAGTTTGAAGAAAAATACAGAAATAAGCTGGAGACAAATCCAGTACAAAAGAATACTACGAGGCTACAACTCCAGGGTCAACTGTCTCAGTTGGGATAAGTCCCTTTTGAGCCAGGGTCTCAGAATCTAAACTCACAACATCCTGGGGTCCATAAAAGGTAGGGTACCACTCCTCAGTGTCATCTGGAAAAATATATCCAGTCAGGAAAGGAGCAGAGTACATCTCTAACAGCAGTTCTATTTAATGATAAAAATTATGTAACAGTAAATAGCTGTGGATAAACAAGATGCACAATAGATATAAGAGATATATGTACAATAAGGAAATACTAGAATAAATACAATAATAAACAATATGCCAATGGAACAATAATACTAATGACTAAGTGTGTGAGTACTAGCTTAACATGTGATCGGCTTGGGCAAGATGCAATGCGGCCTGCCTAATCATACGTGCGGTGCATGATCAACACTATTCTGTAATCTATACTTTATTCAATAGGGATATTGATCACATATTGTCATGCCCCAGTCCCAAAATACCGTGGGACTAGACACGTGGCAATGGCCAGCAGTACGCACCGATAGACCAACTCAATATAATGGATCCATCAGGGCATACTTAAGCTGTAAAACAAGTCTACGACAATCATGGCACAACTAATCTCATCCACACAAGATATAAAATATGATCTACAGAATAAATAAGGAATGTAAATCATCAGCAAGTCTCACATAGTACTTCGGGGAACAACCCGATAAATATCTAGTACAATGGTTCAACAGACCAGAAAGTAAAAGACTGAAATAAATAATGGAAGCTGAGCATGAACATGGACGCTCAAGAGAAGTCTTCAGCTAAGACCTCGTCCTCGGATGGTGGTACAGCTCCTGGATCAGCTCCTGCTCCGGTCCCGTAAACCTCGGGATAAACCTCGTCTGCAAAATCTGGGGACAAAATCCGGATCCAGGTCCTCAGGGGACATAGCAAGGTACAAGAAAGCTCATGCCAATAAATAAATAAGCAGTGCAGCAAATAAATAACTAAATGAAACAATGGGGTAAATATGTAACCATCTAAGTGAAATGCAAGTGAGAGCAGCACGAATACTCAGGCTGAGACCACTACAAGCTCTGTGTCTGGGAGCCGGTAGTAGCAATAACTATGTGTTTACTATGTGTTTACTATGTTTTATATATATATAATCAGCCTGTAGCCTGTGTGTCTCTCCCCACCCAATGTAACCACGCATATCATGTCCATAACGTCTCATGTCCATGTCAAGCGCGATCATAGCTAAATGCAACAAGTCATAAAGTATATAGAATATAAAATCTATGTCAAGTCCTGTATCCTATACAGAATCACCACGAATATCTCGAGAAAATCCTGTCTCATGAATAGTGTCAAGTGTCCTGGGTCATATGGTACTTGATAAGACAAGTACGAGAATATAAAGTGTCACGGATGTCCATCTCTAGATGACCGTACCCAACACTGCGTACAGTGTCGGCACCCGACTGATAATCGGACTCTAAGTACGTCACACGGCCCTAGGTTGAGCATGCACAACAATATATATAAAGCAAGGAAAATAGATAACTAAGCTGCAGAGTTTGGCAAGGTACACTTGCCTGATGTTTGAATATCAACTGTCGTCCTGGTATCGGTGGATCCGGTAGGTACTACTCCGAAAGCTGTAATAATATCACCAACAGTCTCAGAAGATGTCAAATAGCTGGAAATGCCTGTCCTTACGTCCAATTTGGACACAGGGGCAAAAAGGTCATTTTCGGGCCAAAGCGGGTTCCACACTTTGCACCGAAAAGCGTGCCGAGGGTAACAGTCTCTAAATGGGACAAACTATGGGTCAAACAACTCTAAATGTCAATACGATCCCAACGGTATGTCCAAATTTGGATTCCGATGAGCCGAACATAATTTGGTCCAAAAAGTCAACTGTGAGGCCCGCCAATTGGCGATCTGGTCAACCGTCTCAGAAATGCGTGAAAATTGGGTCACAGGACCAGCGTGTTACCACGAATCCAGTGGCGCAAGTTTTATCGCAATCTGACAAGCGTGCACAAAATACTCGCGAGTTCCACAAAAGTGACGACACGGAATGTGTCCGCGGATACGGCCTGATTCCGGCGCGCACACGCGTCCACATCAGTCTCCACGAATTTTCACGTATCCCGTTATGCTGCGTGCACCATTCGGTACACTTGGCACACGGCGGGGCGGTCCCGTTTGGCGGGGCGCGCTCCGATCTCCAACTTTTGTAAAACCGTAAAAAGTGGGTACGCGCAGTTTTGTGACGATTACAATTTTGTCCACAGCAACTAATAGCACAAAGTTATTATACAGAAAATAAACTAGGTCATGTAATCTACAGGTATCAAAAAGAATCGTCGAATTCGGATCTCTGTGGTGGGAGATACGAACTCGATAATATAGGTGGTCATCGCAAGTTTCTGCGATTGCAGAATTTTGTCTGTCCGTCCACTTTGGACGCTGTTTTGCACCTAGGGGCACACGTTTTCCGAGGTTGACTATAAAACAAATATTGGAGAGGGTTGAGGTAAGATCATACCTATGAAAATGGAACATCATTTGGTCGAGCGAGTCAACGGAAAAACATGCCGGAGCAAAGGTGCTTCGAGTGGGAAACTGCAGTCCGCGATGTCGGCGTCGACGGGGTGGTTGGATGGCTTGGGGAGGCTTCTCTGGCTGCGGTGACGGCTCTAGATGGGAAGGGAAAGTCTAAAATTTTAGATTAGGGTTTTGGAGAGCTAATATATATATATATATTATATATATACTAGGAGAGAGAGGGGGAGAGATCGGATTTCCGCGGTTAATGAAAAAGAGTGGGCGGTCGGCTCCCTGGCTGAGTGGGTCAAGTAATCCGCTGAATAGGGTGCTAAGTTGCTGCGGAATAGGTTTGTTAAGTAAAAGCAAAGTTCGGCTGATGTAGTCTAAGTTGCTGCTAAGGATATAGAATGCTATTAGTATTAATACTATTAGTATATTACTATAAGTTGTTATTATTATTATTATTATATTCTATTAACTCTTTCTTTCTTTCTTTTCTTTCTTTAATTAAGATATATATACATATATATTTGTTTATATATATATATATATATATATATATTTTTACACATAAGAAAATTTATAGGATAGGGTATTGCACATCGTTAGGCTAGCAACTGCTCAAGGGGTCTCCTACATGGAATAAAATCCGAAAAATTCCTGATGGTCCCACAAGTCCTCTAAGGGCCCGAACACCTAACATAAAAATTATTAAAAATCTATTTCTCCTATTTAGATCTAATTACTACAATTTAATTAATAATTAATAAATAAAGGTATATACGATTTTCTAGGAAGGGGGTTTTACATTCTACCCAACTTATAAAAATTTCGTCCTCGAAATTAAATTAGGGTAGGGCTCTCTCTGTCAAGTCTCACTTGATTACAGTCTAAGGATTTCTCTCAAGTGAGCATTACGGTCTCTACCCAACTTAAAATTTATCCATCTATTATCTAAGACTATTCATCTAATAAATCTATGCCCCGACTCATTTAATCATGTTATTGTATCCTCAAGTCTTTAACACCAAACCTATCACCTATGATATTCCCTTAATCATATATAAAAGGGTAGCAATAATGTGACCGGCCTGTGGGGTATATCTAGTACTGTCTATATAACAACTTATACCAAGCACGAGGTTTCGTCTTTCCGAAATAAGGGAAGACGGAGATCAATAATAAAGAGTTCAAGGGTGAGGTAATAGATTAGAAGTATCAGGATCAAGGCGTTTAAAGAATTCAATTGGGAATGGTCAAGTTGTTGTGGATTGAAATCATATTCTGGTAATCCTTTGTTCGCATGCTCGTATTAGTACAGTTGTGTAGCTGATACAATATGCTCAGACATATCTAGAGGGCAAGCATACTAGTCAACTATATATCTCAATCCACGTGAAGTAGTCGTGCGAAGAGCGAACCAAAATGCACTAAGGTTGATCAGACCGTAATACACTGATTCTGAATAGACAATTATATTAGTGTACATGTCCACTAACACATATGTCATGAACAAGCTCGATAAAGAATAAGCTTGCAAAACTAGGCTATAGAATAGCAGCATAAGTCAAGTACAACAATTATAAGTACGCTAGATGATGATGAAATGAGGTACAAATTAATTCAAGTTCACAAAACAACACAAAATAAGCACATTAACAAAAGACTCTATAATCTCTACAGTTATTAATTATAAAAACATTCTAGGTTATAAATTATTAGCAAGTTCAAATTAATTACTAGGTTAAGGCTAGGTCACGAATCAACATACAAAAACTAAGCAAATCTAAAAGCAGAAAACTATAAAAACTTACGCGCATTAGCTACTCCATGAATCTGCGCGTCCTCCAAAGTCATGGCAAAAGCTTGTCCGCGTCCTTGCGGTGGATTCCTCTGCTGTTGCTGTTGGGCTTGCTGGAAGGGTGCTGCCTGTGGAGCCAAGGGTGGCCTTGGTTGATACCCTCCTGGCGCTGGTAGAGCTTGTCTGTTTAATGTCAATGCTCTCTCTCGATGATGAGGACAATCCTTGGCTAAGTGTTGGTTGGTTCCGCAAATCAAGCATAACCCTAACTTGCGTCTGCAGTCCTTCTCAATATGGCCTGCCTTGCCACAGTACTGACATGTAGGTAGTATCTGCGGAGAGGCTCTGGGTGGCTGGTGTAGGTGAGGCCTCTTCGCAGCTTCTTCTTGCGATACTTTGGCTGATGTGGAAGACCGTTTCAGACTGGTCTCTCTCCTAGTGACGCATTCCATGCGTCGGGCTGCTGCAAGGACGTCTGAGTAGGATGTAGGTGCAACGGATCCAATTAGTTTCTGTAGCTCCAAGTTTAGTCCGTCGAAGAACTTCTCAGCCTTTTCTTCTTCTGTCGGGATCAAGGTTGGGGCGAAGCGACTTAGACGAATGAATTCTGCATTATATTCTTCTACTGTCATGCTGCCCTGGATGAGGCGGTTGAACTTGTCCCTGAGCTCTGACCGTGCAACTGCCGGAATGTACATCTCTTGGAAGAGTCTGGAGAACTCTTCCTATGTGACTCTGTCCTGTCCAAGTCTCCTTTCTTCTGCTAACCACCAGTGGTGCGCATTATCAGTTAACTGCATTCTGACTGCAGTCATCCACTTCTCTCTTGGAAGTTCAGCGGCTTCCAGCTGATGCTGAAGGTTTGTGAGCCACTCATGAACTTCCGTTGGCCCTTCTTTACCAGAAAATGTGCGAGGCTTGAGATGACGGAAGTCGGTGATAGATCCCGTCGATGTTTGCCTCGCTGCTGGATTAGCCTGCTCCAATGCGGATACCAGGCTGGTCCTCAGATACTCGGCCTCCTGCCGATGGGCCTCTTGCTGAATCTGTTGCTGTGCTTGCATCATAGCATACATCATCTGGAACATTTGTTGCCCGTCCATGGCTTGTCCTGGCGGGAATACTGGCATCTGGGGAGTGAACTGAGGTGGTGGTGGAATGTCATCTCTCCGGAACCTTGGATTAGGCTGTCCGGTTTGATTGCTATGTGATGCTTGTCCTCCACTCCCAGGAGTCACTCCGTCTCCATAAGTAACCACAGCGTCGTGTGGTGTCTCCAAAGGAGTCTCGTCTCCATTCCTGGGATCCATTGCTCTGAATTCAAAAGATCAACTATAAGAACGCTCAGAGGAATCAATACAGGATGCAAATCAATTACAGTTTCGAGTTCGATATAGAGTTCAATATTGGTTTAAATAATGGATGAGAACCTAGGACTTATCCTATCCTTAGGGCAGGCTGGTTCAGTCCCTAAGTTGAAACTGAATAATTTAGTCGTAGACCTGCATGGGCCACCACAAAAACTATGTCACGCCCCAGTCCCAAAATACCGTAGGACTAGACACGTGGCAATGGCCAGCAGTACGCACCGATGGACCAACTCAATATAATGGATCCATCAAGGCATACTTAAGCTGTAAAACAAGTCTACGACAATCATGGCACAACTAATCTCATCCACACAAGATATAAAATATGATCCACAGAATAAATAAGGAATGTAAATCATTAGCAAGTCTCACATAGTACTTCGGGGAACAACCCGATAAATATCTAGTACAATGGTTCAACAGACCAGAAAGTAAAAGACTGAAATAAATAATGGAAGCTGAGCATGAACATGGACGCTCAAGAGAAGTCTTCAGCTAAGACCTCGTCCTCGGATGGTGGTACAGCTCCTGGATCAGCTCCTGCTCCGGTCCCGTAAACCTCGGGATAAACCTCGTCTGCAAAATCTGGGGACAAAATCCGGATCCAGGTCCTCAGGGGACATAGCAAGGTACAAGAAAGCTCATGCCAATAAATAAATAAGCAGTGCAGCAAATAAATAACTAAATGAAACAATGGGATAAATATGTAACCATCTAAGTGAAATGCAAGTGAGAGCAGCACGAATACTCAGGCTGAGACCACTACAAGCTCTGTGTCTGGGAGCCGGTAGCAGCAATAACTATGTGTTTACTATGTGTTTACTATGTTTTATATATATATAATCAGCCTGTAGCCTGTGTGTCTCTCCCCACCCAATGTAACCACGCATATCATGTCCATAACGTCTCATGTCCATGTCAAGCGCGATCATAGCTAAATGCAACAAGTCATAAAGTATATAGAATATAAAATCTATGTCAAGTCCTGTATCCTATACAGAATCACCACGAATATCTCAGGAAAATCCTGTCTCATGAATAGTGTCAAGTGTCCTGGGTCATATGGTACTTGATAAGACAAGTACGAGAATATAAAGTGTCACGGATGTCCATCTCTAGATGATCGTACCCAACACTGCGTACAGTATCGGCACCCGACTGATAATCGGACGCTAAGTACGTCACACGGCCCTAGGTTGAGCATGCACAGCAATATATATAAAGCAAGGAAAATAGATAACTAAGCTGCAGAGTTTGGCAAGGTACACTTGCCTGATGTTTGAATATCAACTGTCGTCCTGGTATCGGTGGATCCGGTAGGTACTACTCCGAAAGCTGTAATAATATCACCAACAGTCTCAGAAGATGTCAAATAGCTGGAAATGCCTGTCCTTACGTCCAATTTGGACACAGGGGCAAAAAGGTCATTTTCGGGCCAAAGCGGGTTCCACACTTTGCACCGAAAAGCGTGCCGAGGGTAACAGTCTCTAAATGGGACAAACTATGGGTCAAACAACTCTAAATGTCAATACGATCCCAACGGTATGTCCAAATTTAGATTCCGATGAGCCAAACATAATTTGGTCCAAAAAGTCAACTGTGGGGCCCGCCAATTGGCGATCTGGTCAACCGTCTCAGAAATACGTGAAAATTGGGTCACAGGACCAGCGTGTTACCACGAGTCCAGTGGCGCAAGTTTTGTCACAATCTGACAAGCGTGCACAAAATACTCGCGAGTTCCACAAAAGTGACGACACGGAATGTGTCCGCGGATACGGTCTGATTCCGGCGCGCACACGCGTTCACATCAGTCCCCACGAATTTTCACGTGTCCCGTTATGCTGCGTGCACCATTCGGTACACTTGGCACACGGCGGGGTGGTCCCGTTTGGCGGGGCGCGCTCCGATCTCCAACTTTTGTAAAACCGTAAAAAGTGGGTCCGCGCAGTTTTGTGACGATTATAATTTTGTCCACAGCAACTAATAGCACAAAGTTATTATACAGAAAATAAACTAGGTCATGTAATCTACAGGTATCAAAAAGAATCGTCGAATTCGGATCTCTGTGGTGGGAGATACGAACTCGACAATATGGGTGGTCATCGCAAGTTTCTGCGATTGCAGAATTTTGTCTGTCCGTCCACTTTGGACGCTGTTTTGCACCTAGGGACACACGTTTTCCGAGGTTGACTATAAAACAAATATTGGAGAGGGTTGAGGGAAGATCATACCTATGAAAACGGAACAGCATTTGGTCGAGCGAGTCAACGGAAAAACATGCCGGAGCGAAGGTGCTTCGAGTGGGAAACTGCAGTCCGCGATGTCGGCGTCGACGGGGTGGTTGGATGGCTTGGGGAGGCTTCTCTGGCTGCGGTGACGGCTCTAGATGGGAAGGGAAAGTCTGGAATTTTAGGTTAGGGTTTTGGAGAGCTAATATATATATATATTATATATATACTAGGAGAGAGAGGGGGAGAGATCGGATATCCGCGGTTAATGAAAAAGAGTGGGCGGTCGGCTCCCTGGCTGAGTGGGTCAAGTAATCCGCTGAATAGGGTGCTAAGTTGCTGCGGAATAGGTTTGTTAAGTAAAAGCAAAGTTCGGCTGATGTAGTCTAAGTTGCTGCTAAGGATATAGAATGCTATTAGTATTAATACTATTAGTATATTACTATAAGTTGTTATTATTATTATTATATTCTATTAACTCTTTCTTTCTTTCTTTTCTTTCTTTAATTAAGATATATATACATATATATTTGTTTATATATATATATATATTTTTACACATAAGAAAATTTATAGGATAGGGTATTGCACATCGTTAGGCTAGCAACTGCTCAAGGGGTCTCCTACATGGAATAAAATCCAAAAAATTCCTGATGGTCCCACAAGTCCTCTAAGGGCCCGAACACCTAACATAAAAATTATTAAAAATCTATTTCTCCTATTTAGATCTAATTACTATAATTTAATTAATAATTAATAAATAAAGGTATATACGATTTTCTAGGAAGGGGTTTTTACACATATCTATACTAATACTTCCCACCCCGACTGGTATAATAGATCCAACCACGGTATGCTATGGCACTAGATTCCCTAAGAAGAGAGCGACTCCTCCCAAAAATCGGTATCTGTACATGTACAAGATAACCAATGAAATAATACTTGCACCATGTACACCATATACCAAGGAATAATATCTCATGACGAGATCCGGATATACCAATCCGTGTAACCATAGTGTCAAGAGAACATGGATATCTACACTAGATACAGTGAACATAGAGGATATCATAAATGAGAAACTATCAGAGAATGTACTCGCCTGAAGTCAAAGATGTCTGACTCGGTGCCTCGAAGACCTGGATATGGAATACAACATCAATACAATGTCCCGAAAAGAGAACAAGTTAAACTAGTCAACTTCTAGGTCAATAAGTCAATTCTAAGTCAAAAGTCAACTATAGCCAACTCTAAAGTCAACTAAAGTCAACTATGGTCAACTATGGTCAAACTAAGGTCAACTATCTATTTCTAGGTTGCACAAGTCTAGTACCAAAAACTTGGATCAAAATACTAAAATCTAAGTCATAAAACTACATCCTTAAATATTAGGATACCGTATCTTAGGATACGTGAATCCAAGGTAAACCTCACAATACCTATATATTAATAATAATGTATAATAATATAATATTAAATACAATAATTAGGAATCATGGCTTTGAACCATCTTGGTACCCACACAAGGTAATGCTCAAGATATATATAGATATATTATTTACTCTAATACATAATATATTATATATAAACTAATATATTATTTAATTTAAAAAATAAATAACAATACTAGTAATATACCTCACAATAAACACATATATATATATATAATTATCATATATAAAGTATAAATTAAAACTGCCTAACTGTCACTGAAAACAGTGTGTTAAAACACTGAATTTCAATAGATAGGCCCTATAGTGACAGTTCTAACTGTCACTGCAAAACCGTCGCCAAAAACCGCTGTATATAAAACCCACTGCACTTAATTGGTGACAGTCAAACAACTGTCACAGAAAACCGTCGCCACTGCTGTTCAAAATCTCGCCCGCAGCATTAATGACAGAACTGTCATTAATGCACAGTGAGCTAGAGCGGCTGTTGCTGCTATTTTTAATGACAGCATCTGTCATTAATGCAGCCGTCGCCAAAATAATTAATATATATATAAATATATATATATATAAATATATAAATATATAACTCAATATATATATATATATATATATATATATATATATAAAACAAATAAATAAATAAATAAATAAATACTTATATATACATAATCCTATACATATAAATAAATATTAAAAACTACAATACACATTCCATGCATTAATGTACATATTTAACATGGCTAGAAGCACACATAAAAATATATTCATTAATATACAATTAATTATATAATAATTATAATTAATATAATTACTCATTTAAACACATAAATATTTTTATAAAACATTTATATATAATTTATTTTATTAACAAGTTGTAACATATATAAATGCATGTAAAGAAAGCTACATATATATATTTATACATTGTATTAGTACACATAAAAATATATAGATCTATGCTACAATAAATATCATAATAAATATACTAAAATAAATATGTAACAACTATATATATTTACTAATTATAATTCAAGAATTAAAGCATAAATAATTAGATCTATACAAAACACACACAATTGGAGAGTATCACACCGTATCCCACTAGATCTAGGATACGCATGTGACACGAGTCCAACACACAATCAATTGCACCCCGAAGGACACAAACAAGTTACAAATATTATTTATGACCAAATCAAAGTGTCAAATATAGATCTATGTGTCCGTGTCAAAATATGACATGTACAAAGTCCCGTGTCGGAGGAAACCCCCCCAAAATAACACGTATCACCAAATTGTTGGGATACGACCTACATGTACCCAATTGTGGACACGACACTAGCCCCTAACACATAAGCATATGCCCAATTGATCTATAGGATCAATTGACACACACAACAAAATGTCAATTCGGAATTCCCACAAAATTGACACAAAAAGCACCATAACTTTCTCCATGGGTCTCCTATGAACACAAAACCAAGTCCTATGGGTAGTACATACATATGGGTTGATTTTACATAATTAAATCTCAGATTTAGAAGCTATTTTAAGGAAAAAAACTGAATTATACCTATTGGGAGATGGATTCCCAATGAAACCTCCAATTGAGATGATCTTGCTTCCAAATTGTAGATCCTTGCTCCTCTTTGTAGATCCTTGCTTCCTCCTTCTAGATCCTTGCTTCTCAACTTTCTAATGGTGAATTGGAAAGAATTTGGAATGAATTTGGTGGGGAATTAGAATGGGAATAAAAGGAATTTGGGAGTGGGAAATTCTAGATCTAGATTTGGAAATAAGAATGAGAGGAGAGAGAATTCTCCCCCTCTAATATAGGCCGGCCTTACCCCCTTCCCCAAGTAATTATAAAATGTCCAATGTACCCCTTGGGGCCTCTCATGAAGAAATAATTAAGGAAGGAAGCTTCTAGTCTAATAATTTAATTAATTTAATCCATCTCCTTAACAATGGGCTTTCTAAATGGGCCTAGTCTAACTAATTAATTTATGTTGGTCCATGGGTCCAAACTAAACTAGTTGGGTCCACTAATATAAGTCTAAAATAATTAAATAACATCTAAAAATAATTAAATAATACAACAAATAATTATTTACCATGCACAATAATTAATTAAATAAGAAAAGACTAAAATACCCTTTCCTAGAAAATGTGGTAGTGACAAGTCTACCCTCCTTAAAATAATTTCGTCCTCGAAATTCAAAGATGAAAACTACCCCCAGAAAATCACAAACAGAACTAAAGAATAATGAACAGAACATAACTAGGAAATAACATACCTCAAGGTACAAACAAATATGGATAACGCTCTCGCATTTCATCTTCTCTCTCCCAGGTAGACTCCCCGAGAGAGTGATGCCTCCATGCGACGCGCACCAAAGAAATAGTCTGGTTCCTCAGCACCTTCTCTCTCCGATCCAGAATCTCAACTGGCTGCTCTGGATAGTGAAGAGTAGGGTCCACCTCTATCTCCGAGTGATCCAATACATGACTAGGATCTGCCACGTATCGTCTCAACTACGACACATGAAATACGTTGTGCACTCCCTCCAATGCAGGTGGCAAGCCTAGTTTATAAGCAACTGCACCGATCCTCTCTAGAATAGTGAAAGGTCCGATGAATCGCGGACTAAGCTTTCCGCCTCCACCGAAGCGAATCGTGCCTCGTGTCGGAGAAATCCTCAGAAACACCAAACTACCCACCTATAACAAAACACCATCTTAAGAACTTAATCTATAACAAACAAGAACAAGCACAAACAAAATCTAAACTATACCTCAAACTCCAAAGGTCTCCGATGGCTATCGGCCCAATGCTGCTGTCTGTCCTGCGCCATTCGAAGTTTGTCTCTGATCAACTGAACCTTCTCTGCTGCATCCACAACCATCTCTGGCCCAAGCAAAACTCTCTCTCCAATATCGTCCTAAGACAAAGGAGTACGACACCTCCGACCATATAGAGCTTCAAAAGGTGACATCTCTATACTGGCCTGGTAACTGTTGTTGTAAGCAAACTCTACCAAATGGAGATGGTCCTCCCAATAACCCCCAAAATCTAGTACACAAGTGCGCAACATATCCTCGAGAGTCTGGATAGTCCTCTCTGACTGCCCATCTGTCTGGGGATGATATGCAGTACTGAATTTGAGCTGAGTGCCCAAACTCTCCTGCAGACTCCTCCAGAAATGAGAAGTGAAACGACTATCTCGATCTGAGACTATGCTGATGGAAACTCCCTGTATCCTAACGATCTGCCTCACATACATCTCTGCCAGCTTCTCCGTAGACAAACCTACCTTGAAAGACAAAAAGTGGGCCGACTTGGTCAACCTATCAACAATGACCCAAATCGCGTCTTTCCCTTCTGGAGATCGTGGAAGTCCGAACACAAAATCCATAGTAATGTGTTCCCATTTCCACTCTGAAATGGGTAATGGCTGAAGTAAACCTCCTGGCCTCTGCCTCTCGACTTTCACCTGCTGGCACACTAAGCATTTGGATACAAACTGTGCCACTTCCCTCTTCATGCCATACCACCACACACTCTCTCGCATATCCCGATATATCTTGTTAGCACCTAGATGCATGGAATACTGAGAGCGATGCACTTCCTGCAATACTTTCTCTCGCAACTCCCCACTAGGCACACACAATCTAACTCCATGCCTCAAAGATCTATCCTCTGCAATAGTGAAATCATCCTCCAATCCTGCTCTCACCTGAGCTCTGATACTCCTCAGAGATACATCATCATACTGTGCTGCCTTGATCCTATCCATCAAATCTGAGTGTATCTGCAATCCCCATATCTGCATAGCACACCCAGGAATAATTACCTCAATGCCCAAGCTCTCCAAGTCCTCCAACAAATATCGATCCTGCATCAAGAACATAGCCACCGGATACCTGCTCAAAGCATCGGCAACTACATTGGCTTTTCCAGGATGATATTGCAAAGAGATATCAAAATCCTTCATCAGTTCCAACCACCGGCGCTGTCTCATGTTCAACTCCTTCTGCGTGAAAACGTACTTGAAGCTTTTGTGGTATGTGAAGATCTCCACACGCTCTCCGTACAAATAATGTTTCCATAACTTCAGAGCGAATATGACGGCTTCCAACTCCAAATCATGGGTAGGATAGTTCTTTTCATGAGGATATAATTGCCTGGATGCATAGGCAATCACTTTCCCATGCTGCTGAAGAACACAACCCAAACCCTTTCCCGATGCATCACTATAAATAGTGAAGCCTCCGGACCCTGATGGCAACGTCAAAATAGGAGCAGACGTCAACCTCTTCTTCAACTCCTCAAAAGCAACCTGGCAATCCTCCGTCCAAACAAACTCCACATCCTTCCTTGTGAGTCTGGTCATTGGCTCGGTAATCCTCGAAAAATCTTGCACAAACTTCCTGTAGTAGCCTGCCAATCCCAAGAAACTTCTGATCTCTGCTACCGAACTCGGAGTCTTCCAAGATTCTACTGCTGAAATCTTCTTCGGATCCACTGAAATACCATCACCAGTCACAACATGCCCCAAGAACTCCACCTTGTCCAAGAAAAACTCACACTTGGACAACTTTCTATACAGCTTCTCCTTCCTCAGCACATCCAACACAATCCTCAAATGCTCCTCATGCTCCTCTGGTGTCCTCGAGTATATGAGTATGTCGTCGATGAACACCACCATGAACTTGTCAAGGTACTGGTGGAACACCTTGTTCATCAAGTTCATAAAGACCGCTGGTGCATTAGTCAAACCAAATGGCATCACCATAAACTCGTACTGACCATACCGAGTTCTAAAAGCAGTCTTCGGTATGTCCTCCGGCTTCACCTTCACCTGATGGTAGCCTGATCTCAAATCTATCTTAGAAAATACCTTGGCACCACCCAATTGATCAAACAGATTATCAATTCGTGGTAAAGGATACTTATTCTTGATAGTGAGATTATTCAAAGCCCTGTAATCAATGCACATGCGCACCGATCCATCCTTCTTCGGTACAAACAATACCGGGGCTCCCCATGGTGAAGAACTCGATCTGATAAACCCCTTATCCTGCAATTCGTCTACCTGCTTCTTCAACTCGACCAGCTCGCTATTGTTTACTTTATAGATATGTTGCAAAATAGGTTCTGCACCTGGCACCAAGTCTATAGAAAATTCAATATCTCGATCTGGCGGTAATCCTGGCAATTCCTCAGGAAACACATCCAAGAACTCTGCTATCAATGGATGCGGCAACTCTTTGTCTTCCACCATAGCTCCACAAATAATGCCTTCTCCCTGCTCCACAGCTCCTCTATAAAACTCGAACTCTGGCTCTCCTGGCAGACCAAACAAAACTCTACCTCCTCTACAATCTATGCTAGCACGGTGTCTACTCAACTAATCCATCCTGAGTAAATATCGTAGCTCGAAAGTGGCATTACAAGTAGACACGCACTCAACTCCCGGCCTCCCAGAGTAACTCTCCGATCCTTGCAAATATCATTAACCAGGATAATGCCTCCCCCGGTCATGATCTTGCAAGTCCTAACCAAAGACTCAGCTACCAAACCATGCTTTAGAGCAAAAGAAACAAATACAAAACTATGGGAAGCACCACTATCAAACAAAGCTAAAGCTGGAATTGAATCAAGAAGAATGGAACCTGCGATAACATCTCCGATGGGTTTCTCCTATTCGACGGTTATAGCAAACGCTCGTCCCTGTCGAGCACCTCCCTGCTGCTGATGCTGGACAAAACGCTGCTGCTATGTCGGAAGCGGTCCCCTCGGCTATGCTGCAGGTGGTCTCGTCTGTGCCCTCGGAGCTGGAGCTGCTCCTTGAACTGCACGACGAGGACACTCCCTCGATTGATGCCCTTCGGTACCACAATACAAACTCCTAGCCTCCTCCTGCAAACTTTCCAGATGTGGCCGAGCTTCTTGCAGTAGTTGCATGGAGCTTGTTGTAACTGTCTCTGCTGCTGAGGTGCCTGTTGAAAAGGTGCTCTAGCTGGAGTCTGGTTCTGTTGTGGCTGCTGCTGGAAAGGTCTGGACTGGAAATGAGGACGTTTGGCAGATACTGCACTGCCGTTGGCCCCCAGAAAAGAATCACGGTCTCTCTTGGTCTTCAAACCTAAATCCCGCTCAACCTTGCGTGCCTCCGCAAGTATCTCTGAGTATGTCTCATAAAAAGACGAAATGAGGATCAATATGGCACATGATGTAAGACATCAAGGAAAGGACAGTTTAAGGGATCAAGTATCAATATCAAAGGAGAATAGTTGGATCAAAAGAATTTTTCCTAGATGTGATTGAGTATCTCAGCCTATATCCTATCGCAGGCTCGCAGTAGTACAACTAAGTTGTCGCACTACCACGATATCACATACTTGTGAAGCTAGACCTGCATGGGCCACCACCAAAAACATGTCACGACCCGCACCCGGTGTAAGGGTACTAGTCGGAAACAACGCCCAGCCTACGCTGCAGAATTGACGGTAGAACGCTGTCTAGATAATCTATCTAACAATATAATAAACTACCAATAATGATAGTATACTCAAATCACAGAACTAAGATAGAAATGAGAACTGATCAGATAAAGATTAGAATAGTCACAATACAACTCATGAGTCTAAAATACATCAATGAGTCTGAAGAAAAATACAGAAATAAGCTGGAGACAAATCCAGTACAAAAGAATACTATGAGGCTACAACTCCAGGGTCAACTGTCTCAGTTGGGATAAGTCCCTCTTGAGCCAGGGTCTCAGAATCTAAACCCACAACATCATGGGGTCCATAAAAGGTAGGGTACCACTCCTCAGTGTCATCTGGAAAAATATATCCAGTCAGG
Organism: Iris macrosiphon; assembly: GCA_036927795.1. Classification (NCBI taxonomy): domain Eukaryota; kingdom Viridiplantae; phylum Streptophyta; class Magnoliopsida; order Asparagales; family Iridaceae; genus Iris; species Iris macrosiphon. The sequence goes on along the minus strand of JAYESA010000001.1, from coordinate 79,267,573 downwards.
AAAGGAGCAGAGTACATCTCTAACAGCAGTTCTTATTAATGATAAAAACTATGTAACAGTAAATAGCTGTGGATAAACAAGATGCACAATAGATACAAGAGATATATGTACAATAAGGAAATACTGGAATAAATACAATAATGAATAATATGCCAATGGAACAATAATACTAATGACTAAGTGTGTGAGTACTAGCTTAACATGTGATCGGCTTGGGCAAGATGCAATGCTGCCTGGCTAATCATACGTGCGGTGCATGATCAACACTATTCTGTAATATATACTTTATTTAATAGGGATATTGATCACATATCTATACTAATACTCCCCACCCCCGACTGGTATAATAGATCCAACCACGGTATGCTATGGCACTAGATTCCCCAAGAAGAGAGCGACTCCTCCCGAAAATCGGTGTCTGTACATGTACAAGATAACCAATGAAACAATACTTGTACCATATATACTATATACCAAGGAATAATATCTCATGACGAGATTCGGATATACCAATCCGTGTAACCATAGTGTCAAGAGAACATGGATATCTACACTAGATACAGTGAACATAGAGGATATCATAAATAAGAAACTATCAGAGAATGTACTCGCCTGAAGTCCAATGAATAGTCTCACAGATGTCTAACTCGGTGCCTCGAAGACCTAGATATGGAATACAACATCAATACAAGGTCCCGAAAAGAGAACAAGTTAAACTAGTCAACTTCTAGGTCAATAAGTCAATTCTAAGTCAAAAGTCAACTATGGTCAACTCTAAAGTCAACTAAAGTCAACTATGGTCAACTATGGTCAACTATGGTCAAACTAAGGTCAACTATCTATTTCTAGGTTGCACAAGTCTAGTACCAAAAACTTGGATCAAAATACTAAAATCTAAGTCATAAAACTACATCCTTAAATATTAGGATACCGTATCTTAGGATACGTGAATCCAAGGTAAACCTCACAATACCTATATATTAATAATAAGGTATAATAATAGAATATTAAATACAATAATTAGGAATCATGGCTTTGAACCATCTTGGTACCCACACAAAGTAATGCTCAAGATATATATAGATATATTATTTACTCTAATACATAATATATTATATATAAACTAATATATTATTTAATTTAAAAAATAAATAACAATACTAGTATTATACCTCACAATAAACACACATATATATATATATACATTTATATATATAATTATCATATATAAAATATAAATTAAAACTGCCTAACTGTCACTGAAAATAGTGTGTTAAAACACTGAATTTCAATAAACAGGCCCTATAGTGACAGTTCTAACTGTCACTGCAAAACCGTCGCCAAAAATCGCTGTATATAAAACCTACTGCACTTAATTGGTGAAAGTCAAACAACTGTCACAGAAAACCGTCGCCATTGCTGTTCAAAATTCCGCCCGCAGCATTAATGACAGAACTGTCATTAATGCACAGTGAGCTAGAGCGGCTGCTGCTGCTGTTTTTAATGACAGCATCTGTCATTAATGCAGCCGTCGCCAAAATAATTAATATATATATAAATATATATATATATATATATAAATATATAACTCAATATATATATATATATATATATATATATATATATATATATATATATATATATATATATATATATATATATATAAAACAAATAAATAAATAAATACTTATATATACATAATCCTATACATATAAATAAATATTAAAAACTACAATACACATTCCATGCATTAATGTACATATTTAACATGGCTAGAAGCACACATAAAAATATATTCATTAATATACAATTAATTATATAATAATTATAATTAATATAATTACTCATTTAAATACATAAATATTTTTATAAAACATTTATATATAATTTATTTTATTAACAAGTTGTAACATATATAAATGCATGTAAAGAAAGCTACATATATATATATATATATATATATATATATATATATATATATATATATATATATATATATATATATATATATATATATATATATTTATACATTATATTAGTACACATAAAAATATATAGATCTATGCTACAATAAATATCATAATAAATATACTAAAATAAATATGTAACAACTATATATATTTACTAATTATAATTCAAGAATTAAAGCATAAATAATTAGATCTATACAAAATACACACAATTGGAGAGTATCACACCGTATCCCACTAGAACTAGGATACGCATGCGACACGAGTCCAACACACAGTCAATTGCACCCCGAAGGACACAAACAAGTTACAAATATTATTTATGACCAAATCAAAGTATCAAATGTAGATCTATGTGTCCGTGTCAAAATACGACATGTACAAAGTCCCGTGTCGGAGGAAAATCCCCCAAAACAATACGTATCACCAAATTGTTGGGATACGACCTACACGTACCCAATTGTGGACACGACACTAGCCCCAAACACATAAGCACATGCCCAATTGATCTATAGGATCAATTGACACACACAACAAAATGTCAATTCGGAATTCCCACAAAATTGACACAAAAAGTACCATAACTTTCTCCATGGGTCTCCTATGAACACAAAACCAAGTCCTATGGGTAGTATATACATATGGATTGATTTTACATGATTAAATCTTAGATTTAGAAACTATTTTAAGGGGAAAAACTAAATTATACCTATTGGGAGATGGATTTCCAATGAAACCTCCAATTGAGATGATCTTGCTTCCAAATTGTAGATTCTTGCTCCTCTTTGTAGATCCTTGCTTCCTCCTTCTAGATCCTTACTTCTCAACTTTCTAATGGTGAATTGGGAAGAATTTGGAATGAATTTGGTGGGGAATTGGAATGGGAATGAAAGGAATTTGGGAGTGAGAAATTCTAGATCTAGATTTGAAAATGAGAATGAGAGGAGAGAGAATTCCCCCCCTCTAATATAGGCCGGCCTTACCCCCTTCCCCAAGCAATTATAAAATGTCCAATGTACCCCTTGGGGCCTCTCATGAAGAAATAATTAAGGAAGGAAGCTTCTAGTCTAATGATTTAATTAATTTAATCCATCTCCTTAACAATGGGCTTTCTAAATGGGCCTAGTCTAACTAATTAATTTATGTTGGTCCATGGGTCCAAACTAAACTAGTTGGGTCCACTAATATAAGTCCAAAATAATTAAATAACATCTAACAATAATTAAATAATACAACAAATAATTATTTACTATGCACAATAATTAATTAAATAGGAAAAGACTAAAATACCCTTTCCTAGAAAATATGGTAGTGACACCCACTGCCTGCAGCTTAGTATAACAGGTATATTGCTGCAAAAATTTTAGAAGTACTAGCATATGGTGCACAAGTCTGGGTACTTCACAGATTGCACCACTGCACTTAGTACAATCTCTGCTCTAGGCAGATACCTGCTTCCCTTCTCATTACTGCTATCCAGCATCAAACCAGAGTTCTTCCAAATTACCTACACATCATCCTCCACACCAACCAAAAATGCAACAAGAACAAGGGTGCCAGTCTACACTGCCCTACAACTGAGAACTCCTGATTCTCCTCCTCACACTCAAGCACCACAGTGCACTCAATGTGTACAGACACCTATTTTTTAGCCACTAGAATACTTGCCCCCCCCCCCCACACACACATATATATATATATATATATATATATATATATATATATATATATATATATATATATATAGAGAGAGAGAGAGAGAGAGAGAGAGAGAGAGCTGCATATATACATGATCTATAGATATGAACACCCTCACAAACCACATACCAAATATAGAACACTTGGTGTGTAACACCTCAATGATACAAACCAATGCATGATACACTCATGATACACCCTTCTAAACCCCAAGTATACTACCAAAACCCATAGAACTTATTTAGTATATAATATATAGTATAAATACTATTAGGAATAGTTATTCTAATGCAATTTAAGAAAATTGATTTATTGATGCATAATATGATAGAAATTATCAAATCTACACCACCATATCATGACGTATCATGATATGCACTCCCTGTATCCAATTGTGGACACGTATACCCTCTCAAATCATTAATAATAATATAAAATTACCTATGAGATATTTCTACAAACACCTAGTGGTCCAAATTCGGATATCCTTCCCCTCCTCTAATTTGGCCACAAAAGTCAATATAATTTTCTCAATAGGTCTCCTATGAACCTAGTTCTTCTTCCTATGGGTAGCCCTTAGCCAAGGAAGGTCCCTAGGGGTTTATTATACTATATCAACCATAAAGTTGATAGAAAAACTAAAATTTACCTATTGGGAGATGGATTCCCAATGTAATGCACCAAGGGACAGAAGGAGATGGATGGACACCTCCTTCAAGCAATGCTCCACTCCCAAGCTTCCCTTGTTCCTCCAAGCTTCTTAGAATATTTTTGGTATTGTGGAATGATGGTGGATTTGGTAGGAGAATGATTGGGATTGAAAGAGAAATTTGGGAAAAGATTGGAATGAACTAATTAGGAAAGAAAACTAGGATGGAATAAAGAAGAGAGGCTCTACATTCCCTATAAGGTGGTCGGCCCCCTTTCTCAACCCTAATCAAATGTAAAAAGTCCCAATTACATCCTCTATTTAGTCATAAAGGATTAGCACTAAAAGGAGTTTAATTGGTGGAAGCGTCTAATAATTAATAAAGGAATTATTAGTCATTCTCTCTAAATTAATTAGTCAACCATGACTAAACTATTTGGTCCCACTATTGGGTTATGACAAGTCTATTTGGATTCACTTAGGTTCATTAACAATTAGTCTAACTAATGGCCAACAACTAACTATTCACCTATATCAAATATTTATATATACACAATAATTCCAAATACTATGAAATAAAAATATAACAAAAAGAAAATATATACTAAATGATAAAAATATCCCTCTACAGGAAAGTAGTAGTGACAATCCTACCTCCCTTAGAAAAATTTTGATTTGTCGATCGATGGATGGTTACAAAGAGAAGTAATAGAGACGTAATCGAGAAGTAATTTCGATATGTCGATCGATCGGTGGTGAGTTGGTTTGTTGGGGTGAGGGGTGATCGGCTCTGTCGATCGATAGATGGTTACAGAGAAGTAATAGAGGCATGGTACTCTGTCCAGAGTTTGGCTTTATAAGCCATGGTTGACCCGGTTTGGTCAACAATGGGTTGGGTCCCTTGTGGTCAAACGGGTTTAGCCTTAGTCGGTTTGGCTTATGAGTTTGTACTCCAATTGGTGGTTGGGCCAGGCCCACTTAGGCTTAAGGCTGATCTTTGACTGCCTAATATTATACTTAATATAATTAAAGTTTAAAATATTACCCATATAGGAATAATACTATAAATATAAATATTCATAAAACTTTAGCAATATTTAAGATGAAAATTACTGTAAAATATTATTAACAATTATTTTTCCAAAAATATAGTAGTAAGAATTTATTTAAAAATTCATTTATTGAATCCTCAGGAAAGGAGAGTTACTCTATGCCTTGTGCAAGCGCAACTAGGCTTGCAAGGCATCACGTCCAGTGTTGACTTTCGGTCCCTCGGGATTGGGGTGTGACATACGCCGTCAAAGCCATCGTGCCTACTACCAGCATCTACCGTACTGACGACATCGTCGTGTCATTGTCCCCGTGGCTGCATAGCTGTATGCCATATGTGTCCACCCTCGTCTAGTAGCTTTAGACCGCATGCACGTCGCATGCGTCCACCCGCTTCCATGGGATACAGCCCGCCTGCGTTCTGCCCCGGCCATCCCCACGAGCCTGATGACCGCTATCCTTAGTACCGACATCGATAGTACAACCGACAGCAGCAGATTTGCATGGTGGACCTCCGACGACCGATCATTCCTCTTTCTATATCCTCTGTATGAGCTCTGCTATCCAAACGAGCCTGATGACTGCCCCGGCTGAACCACAACAATTGAAGACACAGTACTTTCCTTTTTGTGCATCCAATCTTCCATTTTTTATGTCACCATTCACAAGGGACGACTCTCAACAAGAATCGTATGCACTCAATCTTCTGGTTGTTCCATGCAACTCCTTGCCATTCACATCAACGCCAACCTCGAAAGGTAGTCATTGTTGCTGAATCGCGCATGCCGGCTATGCCTCGGCCATCGACTTCCTGCTCGTTGGGCTTCCTATTCCCCTGGTAGACTCGTCCTCTCTCTTGACTATTAGTTAATTTTATTTTTCCTTGCAATGATAATATCCATGTGAATTGTTCCCATGAGCGCGTGTACACAATAGGAGCACGGGATTATAGGTGGGAAATGCTCACAGGATTATAGGTATAGTATGTAGCAGTTGGTAATATATAGGTTCAATCCTAGTGAGATGTAGATCAGTGTTATGAGTAGGTCTCTCTCTTAGTTATGAGAAGTCATCTGCATGAACCATTTAAAGATTTGAAATGAAATATACATGATTTGTTAAGATTATTTGTGATATACTAATCGATTTTGGAACTGTTGGTACGAGAGATAAAGACTTAGCAATAATATCCTCTTGTGTTGTTGCACATAGGTAGTTTTGTGGGTACAATATATGGAGATAGACAGTGGAAGAAAAATGACTAGCACTCATGTGGGAGGGTCCTATTAACAAAGGATAGATCAATGTATGTGAATTCTGTTGTTTATAAACAAAGTCCTTATGAATTTATGGGTTGCTTGGAAGAGATTGGAGAGCATAAATAAATGTGTCGATCCAACATGGTAGCATCATAAGAGTGTTCCCTATTAGAATAGTATATAATGATATATAAGAAATATTTGGGCTTGCTTTGTAAGTATGTGAATTGATATGAAACAGATGTGTGGTTCAATAGTATTGTGATGAATGATCATATGGTGAGTGGTAATCAAGAGAGAAGAGGATAAGAAAATCCTAACAGTATCTTTACCATTGGGATTGCATGGGAAGGAAGGCATAGGTAAGTATTATGGTCACCAATGATTATAAATAGTAAATAATTAATCTTGATGCAATAAAAATATTATGCATGGATAATTTTATAGGTAAATTATAAACCTCATTAATTAAATAAGTTCTTAAATCTATTCTTTAGGTTCTTTGGACTCTTCCGACTTGGACTATGGAAAAATCACTCCCTCTCATTTTATGGATCAATATGGATCAATAAAATAATACCTTTCCAATATGATATATTTTTACTCCAATTATAGTTCTTGCTCTACTACTTTATTTATTGTAATTTATTCTGCGTCCGAGTATAACTCTGGGTACAACCAACAGAACGTGTTGGTTCTTTATTTTTCCAACTTAGGCCATTGAAGACTACCCTCACACTACTAAGTAAATACACAGATATCCCGCAGGACCCTGACACATATTTTTGGCACTACCATATTTTCTGACTGGGGGTATTTTGGTCATTTCATAATTAATTGATGATTGTGCATGTTAAATATTTATTTATTGTATTATTTATTTATTATTATATGTTATAATATATTTTGCACTTGTTAGTGGACCTAACAAGATTAGAATTGATTCATGGACCAACATTTATTTTAGTTAGACTTGAGCCCAACAACAAGCCCAATTCATTAAGTTAATGATTTAATTAGTCAAACCATTAAGATTAGAACCTTCCATCCTTAATCTTTTTCTTTATGACAAGCCCCAAGGGGTATATTGGACATTATATATTTCTTGGAAACCAAGCATAGGGGGGCGGCCACATTAAGAGGGGGAGACTCTCTCTCCTCTTCTAATTTTACTCAAATTTTAGATTTACATTAATCTTCCCTAAATTCCCCCTCCCTCCACCAAATTCTTACCAAATCTCTTCCAATTTCTTTCCTACTTTACCATTAGAAGCTCTAGAAGCAAGGAGGAGACAAGGATCTACAAGGAGAAGGAGATTGCACAAGTTGAGGCCTCTTTGTGTCCATTTGGAGACTTGTATTGGGAATCCATCTCCCAATAGTTATAATTTAGATTTTTTTACTAATTAGACTCTAAATATGTAGTTTAATCATTAGAAACTCCTGTATGTACTAGGGCTACCTATAGGAAGAATAATTGACTACTAGGGACCCATATTTTGGAAGTTATGGCTTATTTTGTGCCCAATTTAGGGAAATTCGATATTGGTGCACCATGTATTTGTCAATAGGTCAATAAGACCAAATTGACATGTGTTTGACTATGTGAGACTAGTATCGTGTCCACAATTGGGTACGTAGAGGCTGTATCATGGCAATTGGGTGATACGGGTTGATTTGGAGATTTTTCTTTCGACACGGGGGTTTGAGCATGTTATAATTTGATACGGACACGTAGTTGAGTAGCTAGCGCTTCATGCTGCTTCTATCTGTGATTCTAAACTTGTCCATATCATTTATGATGCATTGGGTGTTGAGTTGGGAGCATATCGCAAGTATTTCATAGATTTAGTGTGATACGGGTGTGATGCACTCCAAGTGTTTGATTAATTGTTTTGGTGAGCATTGATCTTCAAGTGAGTGTTGTTTTATATCTAATTAGTCTAGTAATGATATATATATATATATATATATATATATATATATATATATATATATATATATATATATAACCTCCATGTTTATAATCAATATGTAAACCCCCTCGATTTATTCTATAGATAGTCAGGTTTGGATTTAGGAAATATTGGATTTTTCAGAAGAGGATGAGGTTTAGAGTAGAGTTGAGTTTGTCTGTGATTTTATTTTATTTAATTAAAATTCTTGGCGCGCCCTATCATAGTTTAAATATTCGGAGCTAGTATCAGCCCATAAATTCCATCGGACTTTTGTACTTTTGACTTGACTCGCCAATTTAGGCACTAGACTTTTTCGTCACTAAAAATCATATTTTTGTTGTGCTCTAAATTAATTGCACAATTTTTCGTAACCGTAATCCATATTTAATTCCGTGTTGGATACCTGTGTCGTTACCCTCAATTTTGAGATACCAACTTAACCCGTTGAGCCGGACCAACTAAAGGGTCCAAGACTGACTCCAAGCCCCACCATTTTTGGCCTTTGTGCCATTTTTGAATTTTGACCCCAAGTGCCCCCATTTAATTTAAAATTACGGGACACTTTGTTTCTATTTAAATCAGGGATACCCATTTTCCCTAATCCTATTTTAATCCTTAATTAATTCCAATGCCCATTTAATTAAACCCGTGCCTCACGCACAACACCCTCTCACCATGAAAATTACTAAACATAATTTTCTCTACTATTTTTGCGTCATTTTATGTGTTCATGCAATTTTTGAAATTTAAGGGGCTAAGTTGCAATTAATGAATTTATGTGTCATTCCCTCATTGGCCTAAGCCAATAAAGAAGGCTCACTCTCACCCTTGACCGATTCAACCCAACCCCACTCTCCCCTTGAAATGAACAAATTCCTTCATGAGGAATCTACACCACCCATTGGAAATGAGTAAATCCCCACCATCCATTCTCCACAAAAAATCACCTATTTAATGTCTCCTCAAGCACATATCCCAAGCAAGCCCTAATCCCTACATTTGGGAAACCCCATCCCCTCTCTCTCTCCTCCCTCTTCCTGTTACAAACCACAGCCACTTCTTTCCTTTCTCTTCTTCTCCATTTTTCCTCCATTCTGCTTCTTCTTCCTTTCTTCTTCTTCCCTTAAGAAGACCCGACCGGCTGACTTCACCGACCCCGCGACGGCTCTGGCTACAGCCCCGCCGCCTCGTAGTGTTGTACCCCGCACCCGACCCAACTGTGCAGCACCGTCCGGCTGACCCGACCGCTGTACAGCATCCCCTCCGGCTCCGGCTAGGTCGAGCACCCCAGCATCAGACCGGCGGTCGACTGAAGCACTCGCTGTACAGTCTTCACCCCCGCTCCGACGGAGAACCCCCCGCGGCTCCGGTCAGTACAGCCCGGTCCAGCCTCGCCCGGCTGTCCACAGCAGCGCCGACTCTACTCCAGACTGCTGCTGACTGCAGCAGTTCGACAGCGCCGCACCACTCCGACGAGTCGACTCCGGCGGACCGCTGCACCCTCCGGTCATCATCAGTATATCGACACTCCACCTCCCACTGTGCAACCCCGACGAGCCACTCCACGAGCCCGCACCACCAGCGTCCTTTCTCCGGCCAACCTACGGTTGTTCCCACCATTCCCCGACGACCAACCCCGAAGATCCTCCACATCCGGCCTGCTGTATCCCCACTCGATGACTTCCACGAGCCCGAGTTTCCCCCTCCGGAGCAGAGCGCAGCCACGAGCCACTCCTATCCGTTCAACCATCTCCGGCGGCCAACTCCATCCGCCACTCCACCCGCACCACCCTAGACTGCCACGAGCCCGACCTGCTGTCCATTACCATCGCCTCGCCGTCGAGGTATACCACCCCCTCCCTATTTTTTATATATTGTATTGTGTATAGTTAGGGTTATATGTTGTATGTTTTTGTTTGTGTAATTTTAGTATATTGATGATGGACTTGGTGGTTAATGAGTCGTGACTTGGGTTTATGGTAGTATTTAGGGTCTACTTACAAAAGTTTTTAAATAAAATTTTACTAGATATGCATTGAGGTTAGGGTTAGAGAATGAAACAATTTTAGTTAAAGGGTACTTATATGCATTGGGAATTTTGGGGATTTTATATGCAGGAAAGATTTTAGGTTAAATGTATATTATAATACACAATTGATGGAATTGTTAATTGATTAATTTTGGTTTAAAATTTGCATTGGTGATCATGTGCGAGGACCTAAAATATATAAATGAGACTGTTGGAAATGTGATAATAGTGAGGCTGGGGTTTAAGTGCAAAAATGAGACATTGGGGTGTTTGTTTTAATATATGCATTTTTATCATTGATGATGGGCAGAGTTAAAATTGTTGATGAAAAAAAATACTATGATAGTGAAGTATTGATGGACATTGAGGAGAAGGTGACGGATTATGAAAAGGAGGTAATATCAAACCGTTAGTCAGTGATTGGAGACTGAGAAATAATAATAAATTTAATCGAGGAGTAGTTAAGGTGAAATATTGATGGGTGTATATTCGAGGGTTTAATAAATAATTGATAATTTATTTGAGACGGGATACGTCAACGTGCATGAGGATGTCGGTAAAGACCTGGGGCGAAACCGAGAATTTGATCATAGTTTGAACTACTGAATATAATGATGAATAGTGAGATCGAGGACTTGTCTGAGGAAAGTATACTGTGATTGATTGTATTAGATATAACCTACCTGGGTTAACCTTGGTCAACCCTCTAGATTAGTGTTTAGGTGTCTTGTAACTAATATTGTAGCCTATGTTTAGACGTACGTCACATCCCTGTTTGACGTATGATAGGTTTTTGATTCTGGTTTGTATCTTATCTCTAGGTACTGCGGGACCTGAGGACTTGGACGCGGTACCAGATCCCCGTCATCAGCAGCCGCATGCAGGCAAGTGTAACTTGCCATCTTGTATTTCAGTTTACAGATATTTATTGTTTCATTATGTATATTGTGCACATAGTTATGTTGACGTTCGATACTTCGCGATCGGTTCACTACCGGGTGAAGACGTACGTCGTAACGCCTTAGAAGGATTGTTGGATGTTTCGTAGCATCCCGATATGCGTACCTGATATATCGACACCCCAAGACACACTTATACACTGTGATCGTGCCAGATTCCTGTATCCTGATACTGACATCATGATCAGAGACTGGGACGACCTTAGGGTCGCGTCTGTTGAGTTATCTTTCGTGTGTCGAGTCTGTTAGATAGAGGTTCAAGTTCAGCGCACAATCGTTGACCGCTTGAGAAGGGGAAGACAGTTACTAGATGTTTGGGCTACTCTGCACGTGCTTATATATATATATATATACTATTTCTGTAGTGATCATGTATCTAGAGTAGTTGTACCACCCGTGTGACTCCTTGCCCGGAGCTGCGGTACATGCCGTGTGTTTTCGTGTCCGGAGCTACGGTTTTATTTTAGAAAGCCCACGCGTCGAACGTTGTCTTTAAACTATGTCACACTTGTTTGGTTATGATAGAGTACCCTGTTGTTGCACTTGTACTTTCTATTTACTTTGCATGTTATATTTTTGTACCTTGTTACGTCCCTCTGAGGACCTGGTTCCCTGCCAGTTTTGCAGCATAGATGATTACGGAGCATTTGGAGTTGCTGTTGGAGTTGCATGTCTTGCGGGCATGGTACCAGGTACTCACATCATATCTACCGACATTATGGTTATTTTACATTGATTTTTCATCTGCTGTTGTAGCCTAGTTTTTATAGACTCATACTTCTTCTCGAGTCTATTCGAGTTAGTGTGTTATTGGGCGACCAACTCTATCACATATAGCTCTTTTTTGTATACTGTTGTACATTGTGGATTGAGATATAGAGGTTTACATTTATGGGATATCTAGATTGTGCCCTTTATTTTACAGCTTATACGTATTCAAGTCAGACCAGAGTCTGGTCGAATGCGTAGCTGGCGTATCACGTATTCCTGGTCCTATGTATTTTGGGACTGGGGCGTAACATATTTTTGCGGTGGCCCATGCCGGTCCGATTTAAATCATCTTGGTCACCTGACTGTGCCAAGCGAGCCTGCAAATTAGGAATAGATGTTATGATTGTTGAATAGGATCTCAATCCATAATCAATTTTAAAAAAACTCTTTGTATGTGATTATCGCCCTTGGACTTCCAATTTGCATTCGTTCAATCTTCGTCAATATCTCTATCCTTGTTTCTCGTCCCTATTGTTCGGGAAGACGAATGCTTGTGACTGATGATTTCCCTCCAGAAGAAGATCGAAGACCAGACGACAGAAGACAGAATTCGTATACCTTTCTCTGAGGAAATTGTTACCTTATCAGGATAGATTGATGGGTTCTTTGGATTCTAGAATTAGTGTGAAAGGTTGGCAAAAGAGCTAGACCCAGTAGTACCCTACCCGTGCTTGTGGTAACAGTGATCTTAGAAGTACTGAGAGCTAGAAGGATTATTGATCATGACCTAGAATAATTTATGGGAATGCATAGCCTGATAATGGAAACTAGTGGTTGTATATGATAGCAATGCTAGGAACGATGATTATGAGCTAGAGGAGATAAAAACTTTAGGATCTTACTTGGGAGATAATAATCGAATTCCAGGAAATTCTAGTATGTGCTTGAGTGATACCATTATTGTACTATGCGACTTGGAGAGATAAATAACGAAAAGAAGAAACTCGAGGAATAAAATTTTTAGGGAAAATTTGTGGAGAAGAGAAATTATAATTTAGGCAGGGGAGAAAATTTTCTTTTAAAGGATTAGTGTGGTAAACAGAACAGGAGGATTTATTTTGAGGTTAAGTCTGGAAGATGACACCGTCCTAGCATGAGTTGAATGAGCCAATACCACGCGACACTAGATTGTCGACGTAGTTGCATTTATATTTTTAGGCCACCAGGTTACCCTGAGTTGAGTTCAGGGAGCCCAGGAGTATGGTGCTCATCTACCTTAGGGGTATACAATGCAGAAGGTGAACCAGTGTACCACCATATTATATCAGAGTTGAGGATGTTTTTGTAGATGATCTTCTAGGCCTGCCACTTGACAGAGAGATGGAGTTTGTTAAAGAGTTGACTCCCAGAGCCGAGCCAGTTATTCTCTCATCTTCAGACTAGCACCGATATAGTTGGTTGAGTTAAAGATCCATAGTAGAGGATCTCTTAGACAAAGGGTTTCAGTCGGGCTAGTGTTTTCCCATGGGAAGCAACTATCTTAATAGTGCCGAAGAAGGATGAGACAATATACTTGTGTATCGATTACAGGGCGTTAAGGGCTGTAACGAATAAAGAACAAGTACCCTATGCCGCGCATCGATGACTTATTTGATTAGCTTAGCGGCGTATATGCATTCTCGAAGATCAGTCTCAGACCAAGTTATCACCAGATTAAGGTACGGAGAGAGGACATTCCGAAGACGGCTTTTCGGATGAAGTATGGACACTGTGAGTTTCTAGTTATGTTGTTTTAACCAACATGCCAGTAGTATTTATGAGTTTGAGGAACAATATTTTCCACCAGTACTTGGATAAGTTCTTGGAGGTAATTATCGATGATATCTTGGTGTATTCTAAGGGCCAGAAAGAGCTCAACATGAGATAGAGGCACTGGCTAGATTTGATGACAGATTATGATATCGAGTTGCAGTACTACCCTGACAAGGCGAATGTAGTAGTAGATGCCTTGAGCAGGTAGCCTATGGCATATTTTTTTTTACGTCTCATCGTCAGTTGTTAGAGGATTTTCAGAAACTCAGGATTTAGATTGTATTGCCAGGCATGGATGGATAGATGGTCAGTCTCGAGGTTCAGTCTACATTGATTGAGAGGATCAAGGCAGCCTTGCCTACAGATACGAGATTTAGACGATTGCGAGAAAGGACAGAGGTCGACATTCAAACAGGACTCAGGATTCATGGAGACGGAACATTAAGGTATGGAGATCGCCTATACATTCCGAGTGGCGAGCTACGCCAAGAGTTAATGACCGAGGCTCATAGCTCGATTATTCTATTCATCCCGGGGGTACGAAGATGTACCAAGATTTGGGGCAACATTACTGGTAACATGGGATAAAAAGAGAGATTGCAAGATTCGTGGCGAAATGGTTAGTTGTCAGCAAGTCAAGGCTGAACATCAGAGGACTGCAGGATTATTGCATCCACTTCCCATTCCCGAGTGGAAGTGGGAACACATTACCATGGACTTCGTCACAGGATTCCCGCGGAGCCCTAACGGGAAGAATACAGTTTGGGTTGTCATAGACGGACTCACCAAGTCTGCACATTTCTTGCCCTTCAGAGTGGGACAATCCATGAAGATTTTAGCTGACATGTATATGAGGCAGATAGTACGATTACATAGAGTGCCTGTCAGCATCGTATCGGATCGTGATTCCACATTCACGTCACATTTTTGGCGGAGTATGCGGGAGAGCCTAGGAACTTGTCTCAAGTTCAGCACTGCATATCATCCACAGACTGATGGTCAGTCAGAGCACACGATACAGATATTGAGGATTTGTTGAGAGCGTGCATGATTGATTTGGAGGATCTTGGGAGGACCACCTACACTTGGTGGAATTCTTCTACAATAACAGTTACCAGGCTAGCATATAGATGGCACATTATGAGGCACTGTACGACAGGAAGTGTAGGTCACCAGTATATTGTAGTGACGTGGGAGAGCGTCAGATACTTGGTTCAGAGTTGGTGACACAGACAGTGGAGAAAGTCAAGCAGATTCAGAGCCACCTCTGTACAACACAAGACAGACAAAAATATTGAGCAGATGCACGCCGCAAACCATTGGAGTTCAAGGAGGGTGACCATGTATTCTTGAGGATATCGCCTACTCGTAGTACCATCAGATTCGGAGGCAGAGGCAAGCTGAGTCCGAGGTACATCGGACCTTTTGACATCTTGGAATGAGTTGGCGAAGTGGCTTACCGTCTTGCTTTGCCTCCATCATTAGAGGGAGTACATGATATATTTCACGTATCACATCTGAGAAGATATGTCGCAGACCCTAGCTACGTACTTGATCATTGGGAGATTACAGTCGGGCCCAGTCTGTCTTACGTAGAGCAGTCGATTGAGATTCTCGATCACAACGAGAAGACTCTGAGAGGGCAGACTATTCGACTGGTCAGAGTAGCATGGAAGCACCATTCACCAGGCGAGTCTACTTGGGAATGCGAGGATTCTATTCGGCAGCGGTTCCCGTACTTATTTGAGGAGCAAGGTACGAATTTACGTACGGAATTTGATTACTAGTTGTTTTTAAAATTCTTTTAGATATTATCGTGCCTTACTTTTAATTTCGGGGACGAAATTTTTCTAAGTTGGGAAGAATGTAAACCCCCTCGATTTATTCTATAGATAGTCAGGTTTGGATTTGGAAAATGTTGGATTTTTCAGAAGAGGATGAGGTTTAGAGTAGAGTTGAGTTTGTCTATGATTTTATTTTATTTAATTAAAATCCTTGGCGCGCCCTATCATAGTTTAAATATTCGGAGCTAGTATCAGCCCATAAATTCCATCAAACTTTTGTACTTCTGACTTGACTCGCCAATTTAGGCACTGGACTTTTTCGTCACTCAAAATTATATTTTTGTTGTGCTCTAAATTAATTGCACAATTTTTCGTAACCGTAATCCATATTTAATTCCGTGTCGGTCACCTGTGTCGTTACCCTCAATTTTGAGATACCAACTTAACCCATTGAGCCGGACCAACTAAAGGGTCCAAGACTGACTCCAAGCCCCCACCATTTTTGGCCTCTGTGTCATTTTCGAATTTTGACCCCAAGTGCCCCTATTTAATTTAAAATCGCGGAACACTTTATTTCTATTTAAATCAGGGATACCCATTTTCCCTAATCCTATTTTAATCCTTAATTAATTCCAATGCCTATTTAATTAAACCCGTGCCTCACGCACAATACCCTCTCACCATGAAAATTACTAAACACAATTTTCTCCACTATTTTTGCGTCATTTTATATGCTCGTGCAATTTTTGAAATTTAAGGGGCTAAGTTGCAATTAATGAATTTATGTGTCATCCCCTCATTGGCCCAAGCCAATGAAGAAGGCTCATCCTCACCCTTGACCGATTCAACCCAATCCCACTCTCCCCTTGAAATGAACAAATTCCTTCATGAGGAATCTACACCACCCATTGGAAATGAGTAAATCCCCACCATCCATTCTCCACAAAAAATCCCCTATTTAATGTCTCCTCAAGCACACATCCCAAGCAAGCCCTAATCCCTACATTTGGGAAACCCTACCCCCTCTCTCTCTCCTCCCTCTTCCTGTTATAAACCACAGCCACTTCTTTCCTTTCTCTTCTTCTCCATTTTTCCTCCATTCTTCTTCTTCTTCTTCTTCCTTTCTTCTTCTTCCCTGAAGAAGACCCGACCGGCCGACTTCACCGACCCCGCGGCGGCTCCGGCTACAGCCCCGCCGCCTCGCAGTGTTGCACCCCGCACCCGACCCAACTGTGCAGCGCCGTCCGGCTGACCCGACCGCTGTGCAGCATCCCCTCCGGCTCCGGCTAGGTCGAGCACCCCTGCATCAGACCGGCGGCCGACTGAAGCACCCGCTGTACAGTCTTCACCCCCGCTCCGGCGGAGAACCCCCCGCAGCTCCGGTCAGTACAGCCCGGTCCAGCCCGCCCGACTGTCCACAGCAGCGCCGACTCTACTCCAGACCGCTGCTGACTGCAGCAGTTCGACAGCGCCGTAGTACTCCGACGAGTCGACTCCGGCGGACCGCTGCACCCTCCGGTCATCATCAGTATATCGATACTCCACCTCCCATTGTGCTACCCCGACGAGCCACTCCATGAGCCCGCACCACCAGCGTCCTTTCTCCGGCCAACCTACGGTTGTTCCCACTATTCCTCGGCGACCAACCCCGGAGCTCCTCCACATCCGGCCTGCTGTATCCCCACTCGATGACTGCCATGAGCCCGAGTTTCCCCCTCCGGAGTTGAGCGCAGCCACGAGCCACTCCTGCCCGTTCAACCACCTCCGGCGGCCAACTCCATCCGCCACTCCACCCACACCACCCTCGACTGCCACGAGCCCGGCCTGCTGTCCATTACCATCGCCTCGCCATCGAGGTATACCACCCCCTCCCTATTTTATATATTGTCTTGTGTGTAGTTAGGGTTATATGTTGTATATTTTTGTTTGTGTAATTTTAGTATATTGATGATGGACTTGGTGGTTAATGAGTCGTGACTAGAGTTTATGGTAGTATTTAGGGTCTACTTACAAAAGTTTTTAAATAAAATTTTACTAGATATGAATTGAGGTTAGGGTTAGAGAATGAAACAATTTTAGTTAAAGGGTACTTATATGCATTGGAAATTTTGGAGATTTTATATGTAGGAGAGATTTTAGGTTAAATGTATATTATAATACACAATTGATAGATTTGTTAATTGATTAATTTTGGTTTAAAATTTGCATTGGTGATCATGTGCGAGGACCTAAAATATATAAATGAGACTGTTAGAAATGTGATAATAGTGAGGCTGGGTTTTAAGTGCAAAAATGAGACATTGGGGTGTTCGTTTTAATATATGCATTTTTATCATTGATGATGGGCAGAGTTAAAATTGTTGATAAAAAAAATACATGATAGTGAAGTATTGATGGACATTGAGGAGCAGGTGACGGATTGTGAAAAGGAGGTAATATCAAACCGTTAGTCAGTGATTGGAGACTGAGAAATAATAATGAATTTAATCGAGGAGTAGTTAAGGTGAAATATTGATGGGTGTATATTTGAGGGTTTAATAAATAAATAATAATTTATTTGAGACGGGATACATCAACGTGCATGAGGATCTCGGTAAAGACCCGGGGAGAAACCGAGAATTTGATCATGGTTTGAACTACTGAATATAGTGATGAATAGTGAGATCGAGGACTTG
The DNA here is from genome assembly GCA_036927795.1 of Iris macrosiphon. Classification (NCBI taxonomy): domain Eukaryota; kingdom Viridiplantae; phylum Streptophyta; class Magnoliopsida; order Asparagales; family Iridaceae; genus Iris; species Iris macrosiphon. Next base: position 79,249,019 of record JAYESA010000001.1, on the reverse strand, counting down.
TCTGAGGAAAGTATACTGTGATTGATTGTATTAGATATAACCTACCTGGGTTAACCTTGGTCAACCCTCTAGATTAGTGTCTAGGTGTCTTGTAACTAAGATTGTAGCCTATGTTTAGACGTGCGTCACATCCCTATTTGACGTATGATAGGTTTTTGATTCTGGTTTGTATCTCATCTCTAGGTACTGCGGGACCTGAGGACTTGGACGCGGTACCAGATCCCCGTCATCAGCAGCCGCACGCAGGCAAGTGTACCTTGCCATCTTGTATTTCAGTTTACAGATATTTATTATTTCGTTATGTACATTGTGCACGTAGTTATATTGACGTTCGATACTTCACGACCGGTTTACAACCGGGTGAAGACGTACGTCATAACGCCTTAGAAGGATTGTTGGATGTTTCGTAGCATCCCGATATGCGTACCTGAGTATATCGACACCCCAGGACACACTCTTACACTGTGATCGTGCCAGATTCTTGTATCCTGATACTGACATCATGATCAGAGACTGGGACGACCTTAGGGTCGCGTCTGTTGAGTTATCTTTCGTGTGTCGAGACTGTTAGATAGAGGTTCAGGTTCAGCGCACAATCGTTGACCGCTTAGGAAGGGGAAGACAGTTACTAGACGTTTGGGCTACTCTGTACGCGCTTATATATATATATATACTATTTCTGTAGTGATCCTGTATCTAGAGTAGTTGTACCACCCGTGTGACTCCTTGCCCGGAGCTGCGGTACGTGCCGTGTGTTTCCGTGTCCGGAGCTACGATTTTATTTTAGAAAGCCCACGCGTCGAACGTTGTCTTTAAACTGTGTCACACTTATTTGGTTATGATAGAGTACCCTGTTGTTGCACTTGTACTTTCTGTTTACTTGGTATGTTGTATTTCTGTACCTTGTTACTTCCCTCTGAGAACCTGGTTTTCTGCCAGTTTTGCAGCATAGATGATTATGGATCATTTGGAGTTGCTGTTGGAGTTGCATGTCTTGCGGGCATGGTACCAGGTACTCACATCATATCTACCGATATTATGGTTATTTTACATTGATTATTCATCTGCTGTTGTAGCCTAGTTTTTATAGACTCATACTTCTTCTCGAGTCTATTCGAGTTAGTGTGTTATTGGGCGACCGACTCTATCACATATAGCTCTTTCTTGTATACTATTGTACATTGTGGATTGAGACATAGAGGTTTACATTTATGGGATATCTAGATTGTGCCCTTTATTTTACAGCTTATACGTATTCGAGTCAGACCAGAGTCTGGTCGAATGCGTAGCTGGCGTATCACGTATTCCTGGTCCTACGTATTTTGGGACTGGGGCGTGACACAATAAATATGTATCTAGAGAATGTAATTGTGTATCTTATTGCATGTTATATATATCAGTCATTGGAGTCTTTAGGAGATAGTTTCATGTCCACATTTATGTGTGCCTTCTGTGTTTGTTGCTTTGCAAATGGGGGGAATAGGTCTACACATATATGTGCTTGTTGGTGGCTTGTTGCATTATAATATGGGACTGATGTTTCAGTCGGGTGTGGGCTGTGTTGGACTGTCACCTTGGACAGAACAGTCGGGTATATGTTATGTGCTGCTGTGATAGGATAGAGCAGTAGTGGGAGGTCGGGCTATGCACACAAGTGCATAGCAGAATGGAGAGCAAAGTAATTATTCCACTGCACAGTGCAGTATATGGAGTAGCAGTTAGCAATGATGTTAGTCATTAACAGTTAACTGTTAGTGAGTTAGTATGTTAGGGAGTTATGTATATGTTAGGGAGTTATGTATAAGTTAGTATAGTAAGCTAAAGTAAGTTAGTAATATCGGTTAGTGAATTATGTTAGTTAGATTGTTGGTTTTTAACAGTTAGTTAGTTGATATTAGTATATCTATTTACATGTTAGTTAGTTAAAGATATATGTTAGATGTTAGTAAATATGTTAGTTTTGTATATCAAGTGTATAGAAGTTAGTTGTTAGTATATTATGAAGTCAGTTAGTAGTGTTTAAAGGTTGGTAAGTAAGGTATATTATATCAATTTGATAAGTTAGTTATATACTAATTAGAGTATATAGTATAAGTATTGGTTAGGTTTATTAATAAGTTCTTGAATTACCTTAATATACACCAAGGTAATGTCAAGGCATTGGCTTATCTTTAAGTATTGGTAGTGAATACCAAGAGGGTAGCTAGGTATTGATACCAAGGTGGGTCAAAGTCAAAGTAATCAATATAGAGTTAATATTAGCTAATGAATAGCTAGTATTATATATAGATAGTGCTATATATTTGTACTTAGTAGCTATGATACTCTAGTATCCTAATATAGCAATTATAGCCTAGATAAGTAGTGTATGGACCCAATAACCTAGAGATAGACTCATACAACCTAGAAATAGCTAGTTTGACCTAGAGGACCTAATTTGACTGTTTTGACTTAGAATTGGCCTAATGACCTAGAAATGGACTAGTTTAACTTGTTATCATTCCAAAATCTTGTATTGATGTAATAGTTTATATTTAGGTCTTCGAGGCACCGTTCTGGACATCCTTGATACTTTTTATCGAATTTTAGGCGATTATATTCTCTGACAGTTTCCCGTTTATGATATCCTCTATGCTTCTTGTATTTGTGTAGATATCCTTAATTTTTCTGACACTTTGTTTCACGGATTGGTATTCTTGGATCCCGTCATGAGATATTATTCCTGGTAGTTCCTGGCGTATTTCTTGTGTAAGCCCGTTGTTCTTGTACATGTATAGACACTGATTCATGAGAAGATTAGCTTACTTCTCATGGAATCCCGTGTCATAGTGTGTCATGTTTGGATCCACTATACCAGTCAGGAGCGGAGAGTATTTAGTGCAGATATGTGATCATAGCCCCGCAGTTCTTTTTTTTTTTGTATAGTATTACTCATACACCGCACGTATGATTAACCAGGACAGTGGTTCTTGAGCAGTACACAAGCTGATCACATGTTGTCACTAGTACTCACTCACTTAGATATTTGTATCTCTTTATTTCTATTTATGATATTCGTACCTCTTGTATATATTTCTCGTATTTTCTTATTCGTTTATATTTCTTCTATGCTCTATTCATCTTGTATATGCTCTATATTTACTGTTATATAGTTTTTATCATTTATTGGAACTGCTGTTAGAGGTGAGCTTTGCTCCAATCCTGACAGGATATATTTTTTCCAGATGACACTGAGGAGTGATATCCCACTCACTACGGGCCTCAGGACATAGTTGGCTTAGAACTAGAGACTGTGGCTCATGAGATACTCATCCAGGTTGAGACAGATAAAACTTTACTAATAGCTTAGTAGATAGGATTATATTATACTGAATTTGTCTCCAGCTTGACAGTTAGTACTTTTGAGACTCATTGGATATTATCTAATGTCTTGCATGTTATATTTTTGACTTTTCATTTCTTTATATCATATTCGTGCGATTCTTCCATCTAATAGTTCTGCGATTGAGTATTCATATTTCATTAGTGGCATTATATATCTTGATGATCATTATTGTTAGATAGTATAGTTTACCCAAACAGCATTCTACCGCCGATGCTGCGGTTTAGGCTGGACGTCATTCAGGTACTCGTGCCCCTACATTGGGTGCGATCATGATAATTTTGGACACAAAGATATGATGTACCAAGGACATGTACCTACGTACCCCGATCGATCATCATTATCATGGAACGTATGATGGCATAGGTCATTCTAGTATTATCATTATCCTATATATACTGGATAGGTTTATCTAGGATTTGGCATGTTGAGGATTTGACATGTGTAGTTCATTCGGTAGGAAGGACAGTCAGTAGGCGGTGGGGCCAAACTGTAGCGTTCACTTAGTTGTACCTGCATGCTGGTGCCTCGGAGGAGCACCAATGCACATGTACCTCTTAGAGAGGGCTTCATTCGTCGAACTTTGTCTTCATTGCATTTACATATAGTCGATAGAGTACCCCCTAGATTGTGCATATACTTTATATTATTAGTGGCATGCTTCTATGTATCTTGTTACATCCCTCTGAGGATCTGGTTCCTTTCCAGGTTAGCTGAGTGGGTAACAGAGGTTATTTTGATGGATCGTTGATGAGTACCCATTTCATTCAGGTATTTACTCTTTTGTAGGATTTATTTTATTTTGGTATTTGTATTTGGTTGATAGCCTAGTATTTGGTAGGCTCGTATTATTGTCTTTCGATTATATTTGGGCAATTATTGTTTGGGGTGCACACTATGATACATGTTGTCCATTATCATATTTTGTATTCTTGTGGATTGAGATATAGATGTATTTATTTTGTTATCTAGATAGTAACCCCTACAAAATAGCTTATATATATTCGAGCTAAACTGGAGTTCCATTTGATACATAGCTGACCATTGCCATGTGACCTGGTCCCGCATATTTTGGGACTAGGGAATGACATTAGCCAATGCTAGTGGTAACGAATCTAATAGGCAACTAGAGCAACTCACTTAAGGATCTCAAACGGGCCAATAAATCTCGGGCTCAACTTATCTTTCACAACAAATCACATAACTGGACGCATGGTGTTATTTTCAAAAACATATGGTTGCCCACCATGAACTCTAATAATGGTTGTTGTTGAGTATCCTCATAACTCTTATAAAAACTTTGTGCCACATGGAACCTCTCGTGAATTATTCAAATATTTTTGATGGCCTCCTCAACAAGTTCTGCTCTAAATACTTGTCATTTTCCAACTTTATCCTAACATATAGGTGAACGATACTCTCATCTGTATAGTGCTTCATACGGCACCATCTATATGCTAGATTGGTAGCAGTTATTGTTCGTCAATTTTGCCAACAGCAAGTGGGTGCCCCAGCTTGTCTTCAAATCTATCGCATATAGTCGTAACATATCTTCAAGAATTTGATTAACTATTTATGTTTCGCCATTATTTTGAGGATGATATGTCGAACTGAACTTTAACTTTGTCCCTATTGCAGACTGAAGGCTACTCCAGAAATGCAATATGAATCGCCTATCATGGTATGACACAATTGAAACTAGCACTCCATGTAGTCGGATAATCTCGTCCAGATAAAGCTGTTGCAACCAATCGAGAAAATTTGATTACGATAAAATACGTCGACTTGGTCAATTAATCAATAATCATCCAAATCGTATCATTCTTCTGCTACATCTTCACTAATACCAAAATGAAAATCATAGTTATGTGGTCCCACTTCTACTTTTGAATGGCAAAGTTTTGTATCTACTCAACAGGCCTTTGGTGCTCCGTCTTCACCCTTTGGTAAGATAAACACTGGGAGATAAATAGGGCCACCTCTTTCTTCATTCTGTGCCACAAAAAATTTGTACGCAAATCTTTACATTTGTCCTTTTTGGATGCAATATGTACTTAGCATAGTGAACCTTCGTTAGTATCTTTTTCAGAGTGCCTCATCAATTGGGATGCATAGTCTTCCCTTTCGGTGCAATGAGCCATCTGCATGCTATGTTGCGTCTTATTTTTTTATCTGTCCATAAATCTTTTGCAGAAGTTTGTCTTTCTTTTGTGCGGTCTTTATTTTCTCAAGCAAACTCGGCTCAAGTTGAAGTTGAGCTAATCATGTATTCTGGCCACGCATTCAAAACTCAATGTCCATGTTCTCTAAGTCTTCAAGTATCTTGTTTGCTATTAAAAGTGATCCCACAAATTTCTGTCTCAATGTATCTACAACAGCATTAGCCTTCCCGGGTTTGTAGGCGATCGTCAGTCGTAATCCTTGATAAGTTCTAACCAACGTCTTTTTTGCGAATTTGGAGCTTTTTGAGTGAATATGTACTTAAGACTCTTTTGGTCGATAAAAATCTTGCAAGCCACTAAATATAAATAATGATGATATAACTTTAGAACAAATGCAATCGCCGCTAGTTGTAGGTCATGTGTAGGATAATTTTTCTCGTATAACTTTAATTCTGTTGAGGCTTACTATATCATCTTTCCATTTTACATAATCACACATCCCAAGCTCATTCCTAATGCATCATTGTAGATCTAAAATTCTATAGTTCCATCTGGAAGTGCAAGAATTGGGGCTGAAATGAGCCATTGCTTTAGCTCTTTGAAGCTAGTTTTGCAGTCGTTAGTCCATTTGAATACTAGAGACGAGTCAGACGCGATATCAATTTTGAGAAATCATTTACAAATTTGGTAGTAACCCGTTAAGCCAAGGAAAATACGAATTTTTCTAGCTGATGTAGGTTATTTCCAATCCATAATGCTTCAATTTTCTTTGATTCTATAGCAACACCTTCTATCGAGATAACATATCCAAGGAATGATACGCTACTCATTCAAAATTCTTATTTGCTTAACTTAGCATAAAGGTGATTTTTTGTAGAGTCTTCAGCACATTCGCAAGTGTTTTGTATGGTATTTCTTACTCCTTGAGTAAATCAAAATATTATCGATGAACACGATCATGAACTTGTCTAAGAAGGGTGTAATAACTCTATTCATCATATACAGGAAAGTTGCGGGGGTTTTAGTTAAACCAAATGGCATGACCATAAACTTATAGTGTCCATACCATGTTAGGAATGCCAACTTTGACACGTCTTTTGGTTTAATCTTTAATTAATGATAGCCTGAACGAAGATCTATTTTTGAAAACAAAATCGCACCTTGAAGTTAATCAAAGAGATCATCTATTCTTGGCAATGAGTATTTATTCCAAATTGTCCATTTATTCATCTCTCGGCAGTCGATACACAACTGCATCGATCCATATTTCTTCTTTATAAATATCACTGGAGATCCCACAGAGAAATATTGGGGCAAATATATCCTCAATCTAACATCTTTGTAACTGTACCTGCATATGCCATTCTATACAGAACCTTGGAAATTGGGAGAGTATCTGGAAATGTATCAATGGTGAACTCATTTTTCAATCTCATGGTATTTCGGGTATCTCGTCTGGAAATATATCGAGAAATTCGACCATGCCATCAGTCTGAACTGTGTCTGCACCTTTCTTCCTAGTGTCTCACACAGAAGCTAAGTACCTTCCATAGCCAGAATGTAACATCCATTGAGATATCATTTTTGAAATCACCATCGAAGACTTTGATGTCGAGCCATACGAGTAGGACCATTATGTTTCTCTGGGTAGGAAAAACACAACTCTTGTCCCCGTGCAATCGATCATCTCAAAGCATGCACCGACCCAATATACTATGAGGGTGATATCATATTCTTTGATATCAAGAACTATTACATCCAATTATAAATTTCTACCTCCAATACAAATATAACGATCTCTACCTATCATGCTAGCAGGCATCTCCACTCCTGATGGAGTGATAACACTAAGATTTAAATCTAATAATAATATTTTTAATTTATGTTCTTCGCTAAAATCTAATGATATAAAGCTATGGGTTGCACCAGAATCAAATAATACTCTCAAATGAAAGCTATTAAATATTAGTATACATGTCACAACTGTATCTGACTAAATCAAAAGAGGTCGTTGTAAACCCCCCTCGATTTATTCTATAGATAGTCAGGTTGGATTTGGAAAAAATTGGTTTTAACAGCAGATGTTAAGGTTTAGAGTGGAGTTAAGTTTGTCTGGTATTTTAATTCATTTAATTAAAACCCTTGACGCGCCCTATCATTGCTAAATTATTCGGAGCCCAATATCAACCCATAAATTCCATCGAGCTATTGTACTTCTGACTTGACTCGCCAAATTTAGGCACTGGACTTTTCCGTCTTCATAATCAAATTCGTTGTACCCTAAATTAATTGCACAACTTCCCGTATCCTAAAATCCATATTTAATTCCGTGTCGGACACCTGTGTCGTTACCCTCAATTTTGAGATACCAACTTAACCCGTTGAACCGGACCAACTAGAGGGTCCAAGACTGACTCCAAGTCCCCACCATTTTTGACCTTTGCGTCATTTTTGGATTTTGATCCCAAGTACCCCCATTTAATTTAAAAGCGCGGGACACTTTAATTCTATTTAAATCGAGGATACCAATTTTTCTTAATCCTATTTTAATTCTTAATTAATCCCGTTGGCTATTAAATTAAACTCGTGCCAAACCCCCAACACCCCCTCGCCATGCAAATCATCACCCGTAATTTTCTCCACAATTTTTGTGTCATTTTATGTGTTCGTGCAAATTTCCCAAATTTAAGGGGCTAAGTTACAATTTATTGATTTTAGGTGCCCTCACCCCATTGTCCAAAACCAAATGGAGAGGTCACAAAATTTGGTCCAAATTTCACTCATCCATTCACCACTCCTCATGAAGAAATTATTTTTCTTCATGACATATCTAAGCCCTCCATTTTGAATAGGAGCATCTCCACCCTCCATCCATTCACCACTCCCTATAAAGCCATCACATCACCCTCACACAACCCCCAAGGCCGGCCCTAATCCCTAGGTGTGGAAACCCCCCCCACTCTCTCTCTTCTCTATATTGGAAACCAAGCCACCCTTCTCCATAATATTTCTTCTTCTCCTTCCATTCTTCTTCTCCTTCCTTGGAACCGGAGGTCTGGCCACCGACTGCAGAGCTCCGGCCAACTGGCTATTCTTCGGCGGCCGAGATCCTTGCTCGCTGCTACTGCCACTGTTCCGACCACTCCTCCTCCTCCACCCAGTCCTCTTCCGCCGAAACCGACAAGAAGTTGGAAAGCCTTCCTGGTATGGTGCAAATGGTATGGTCAGACAATCCCTCCATGCAGTTGGAAGCAACTACCCAGTTTAGGAAGCTCCTATCAACTGAGAAGAGCCCTCCTATTGAAGAGGTCATTGGGTCAGGTGTCATCCCACGGTTTATGGAATTTCTCTCAAGACACAATCAACCACAACTACAGTTTGAGGCAGCGTGGGCACTGACCAATGTAGCTTCTGGTACTTCAGAGAATACACGAGTCGTCATTGAACATGGTGTTGTTCCAAAATTTGTGGAGCGTCTGGGCTCTCCAAGTGATGATGTTCGGGAGCAGGCTGTGTGGGCACTAGGGAACGTAGCTGGTGACTCTCCAAGTTGTTGGGATCTTGTTCTAGGCCATACCGCTCTAGCTCCACTACTTCCATAACTGAATGAACATTAAAAGAAAGGTCATTGGCTAGGAACGCTACCTGGATATTATCTAATTTCTGTCGTGGAAAGCCACCTTCACCATTTGAGCAGACGAATCCTGCATTGCAAGTACTTAAGTTACCTATTGTAATGTTGGCTTGTGCTTGCATTGGTGCCATGCACTCGGTAGTATTTGCTGGATTTCCTGCCGAGTCTCTTGCACAGAGGATAGTGGATTGTAAGCCAAAGGTTGTGGTAACCTGCAATGCGGTGCACAGAGCATCCAAAGCCATCCATCTCAAAGACATCATCGTGATCCGGGAGAACACCGAGGGGGAGTACTCGGGACTCGAGGACGAGGTCGTCACCGGCGTCGTCGAGAGCTTCAAGGCAATAACGAAGTTTGGTTCACCACGGATTGCAATATGCTATATGAGTTTTAGGGTTTTATTTCAATCTTTTAAATACAATTTAATTATTTGACGAGCAGGCAATTTACGGTAAAGAGGTGATGATATCGATAAGTTGTTAATCATCTCGAGGATTGGATTACTAGTGACAAGTCAGTGAGGAATACAAAAGTATATATTAAGAACTATACATATGTGAGATTATAAAAATTATTTCATAAGTTTAATGGAAAATTTATGGTTAAATGTTAAGTAGAGATGTTAGGGTTATTACATGAAATTGAGGGTAAGTGAATGTAATGAATTTTTATAGTTTGATAGGACGAAATGTTTACTTGATGATTAAAATGTTAAATATAACGATCGAGTTTAGGGTAAAATGTCGTAAGAGATTCTTAAAGAGTTATTTGTTCATTTTATGAAATTGATTATTGTTGACGAGTAGAGTTAAATGGTTGTGAAATAATGTTGTGATATTAAAACATTGATGGACATTAAGGAGCAGGAGATTGATTGTGAAATAGTGTGAAAAAAAAATCAAACCATTAGTCAGTGATTGAGGACTGATAAATATTAATAATATTATTGGGGAGTGATGCTCAAATAACTTGCAGACTGTATCTATAATCGAGGGTTTAGATAATTGGTGATTATTTATTTCGAGGATGAAGATTAAACGTGCAGGATAATGTCTGGGGATACCAGGAGGAATCGGAGGATTATGCATACTTGAACTACTGGACACTGTGATGAATATAGAAGGATTGAGGATTGGGTTGATGATATTGTATAGAGGACTAGTTTGATTGATGTAACGTACCAATGGTCGACCTTGGTCAACCCTCTAGCGTCTTGTCCCTGTGAGTTGTAGCCGAGTCTGAGCATATGTATAGACGTGTGTCACATCCCTATTTTTTGTATGATAGTTATTGATGTAGTTTGTACCTCTTCTCTAGGTACTGCGGCACCCGCGGACTTGGACGTTGTACCGGATCCCCGTCATCACAACCGTACGCAGGCAAGTGAACTTGCCACCCTGTATTTCAGATTACAGATACTTGTTGTTCTTTATGTACCTTGTGCACGTATTTATGTTGACGTTAGATACTCCGCGTCTGGATCACAACCGGGTGCTGACGTTCGTCGTAACGTCTTAGAATAATTGCTAGATGCTCTGTAGTACATCGATGCACGTACCTGAGTACATCGACACCCCAAGACACACTCATACACTATGATCGTGCCAGATTCCTGTATCCTGATACTGACATCATGACCAGAGACTGGGACAACCTTAGGGTCGCGTCTGTTGAGTTATTTCTATGTGTCGAGACTGTAGATAGAGGTTCAGGTTCAGCGCACCATCGTTGACCGCTTGGGAAGGGGAAGACAGTTACTAGACGCTTGGGCTCCTCTGCACGCGCTTATATATTATGTAGTATTTATATTGTGATCCTGTATCTAGTATAGTGGTTTCACCCGTGTGACTCTTTGCCCGGAGCTACGGTACGTGCCGTGTGTTTCTGTGTCCAGAGCTACGGTTTTATTTTGGACAGCCCACGTGTCAAACATTGTCTTTAAACGGTGTCACACTAGTTTGGTTATGATAGAGTACCCTATCGTGCACTTATACTTTCCGTTTACTTGGCATTGTTGTATTTTTTTACCTTGTTACGTCCCTCTGAGGACCTGGTTTCCTGCCAGTTTTACAGCATAGCTTATTACGGAGCATTTGGAGTGGTTGTTGGAGTTGCATGTCTTGCGAGCATGGTACCAGGTACTCATATCTTATCTATCGGCATTATAGTTATTTTATATTGATTATTCATCTGCTATTATAGCCTAGATTTTATAGACTCATACTTTTTCTCGAGTCTATTCGAGTTAGTGTGTTATTGGGCGGCCGACTCTAGCACTTATAGCTCTTTCTTGTATACTGTTGTACATTGTGGATTGAGACATAGAGGTTTACATTTACGGGAAATCTAGATTGTGCCCTTTATATTATACAGATCATACGTATTCGAGTCAGACCAGAGTCTGGTCGAATGCGTAGCTGGCGTATCACGTATTCCTGGTCCTACGTATTTTGGGACTGGGGCGTGAAAGTCATGGCCTATATACTAAATTATACTTCTATATTACGTTGATAGACAATTATAACTAAAAGTAACAAGTAACTACTAAATCAAATCAAGTATATATAGTACCCAAGTCCTTAAGATTAAAAGAGGCTGTCATCGTCGACGACATCCTCGTCCTCCTAGTGGCAGCGATAGTGGGCGACGACCTTGTTGGTGAAGAAGGGGGCAGTCGTGATATAGCGCATCTTGCGCTAGTGCTCGCCGTAGATGGTAAAGACCATATCTTAGCCCTTGCCAGTAAAGATGTCGAAGATGACATTGTGGTATGGGAGCCGAACTCGACACCCTGTGTATGGAGGACCTAGTCTTATTCAAGATTTAATGAATCAACACATAACCAACACGACACAAACACTCGAAACACGAATTAACACATAATCATCAAAGCAAGGATTATAGAATTCAATCTAGATTTAACGAGATACTTAGCTATAATAATTTTGATTTCAAATTTAGATACACAATAACATTAAGCAGAAACCCTAGATTCTGCTTCTAATTAGAGCACTAAAAGAGTATAAAGATCACTGATTCTTTGATCGTCGCTAGAAATGCCACCGAAAAGCCCTAAACTTGTTGATTCGTTGGAAAACCCTAGATTCGCTGTGACGCCGGAAAACCCTAGATCCGTTGAGCCGCCAGAACAAAAAACCTATATTTGTTGCGCGTGAGTACGAGGAGTCTGCTTATATTTTGTTAGATGCCGATCAAATTCGGAGGTCGATGGAGGCTATGGTTTGGGGAGGAGGGAGAGGAGGGAAAGGAGGTAGAGAGTTAGGGGAAGAGGGAGAGGTGGTGGCGGATGAGAGCAATAGAATGTTATTGGTCTCCAGCCATATGGAGAAATAGAGAGAAAGGAGAGGATGGAAAGAGAAGAGACACGGGAAAATGGAGAGGCTCGGGGGATAAATGTTGTGGTTCCTCAATTGAATTGGTCACGCAACCGTCAACATAAGTCTACAATAAAAAAAAATTCAAAAATTTACTAAAATGACAACTGAAATGTGCACGAATTTTTTTTTGCACATACATTACTTGATGGTTATCACCAAACCATCAATAAATAAAATGGTATTTCTTGACGGTTCTTGTAAAATTGTCAACTATTATGGCAAAATTTTGCTAAATTAACACAAAACTTATGTTTTCTTGACGTATATCTAAAACCATCAAGATAACCCATTTCTTTAACGGTTTTTTATGACCGTCAAGAAGTAAACCGTCAAAAATAGTCATTTTTCTTGTAGTGATTGCATTGGCACAATTTGGTCCCTGATTGCGTCCCCGATAAATTATTTGGATATTTTTGTCTATTATATCGGTCATTTATTGTTGAGATTTTGTGCCATTTTTGGAGGAGTTGGAGGGCAGTGTGGGTCTAACTCGATTGCATGGTCGTAAGATTGTTTAAATATATGTACTGATAGACCATGACTTGTGATCACAAAGCAAACCTAAGACCCTTCTCAAATCGATGAGCCTTAGACAATTCATACGATATTTTTAGGCTCGCATATTGTGCCAATCTAGAGAACTCATCTTCATACTGTTTCATTGTCATACTGTTTTCATCTAAATGGGTGAATTCATTTTCCTTTTTCTATTGTTCACTTGGGGGAAAGTATTACGCCAAAAAGGCTTCTTTGAACATGCTCTAATTTATCTTAATATTATTATTACTCCAGCAAAAATTCTTTTTTGTCCTTGCCACCAGTAGTACACATTCATACGCAATAGCAGTTGCGCACATGACACACTTTTTGTCCCTTTAATGCCTAGAAGTTCGAGGTGCTCTTCGACTTCTACCAACCAATCCATAGCCAAAGTGGATTCTTCTGTCCCTTTAAACGATGTGTTGCATACCTTATTGAATTCGTGATATCAAGTATGTAACTCTTCTTACTCGCATGTTGAGGCCCATCTTCTTCGATTATCTCTTTCTGTTAGGGCAATCGATGTCATAGCATTAACATTGTTGACTGCTACCATCTGGACTAATTATTGTAGTATATCTAACTGCTTCATTGTGCCACAAAATGCGTCACAAACTTCCTTTGTTGCGTTTATATCATACGCATCACCCTATCTATTAGGTCGGTTGAGGCTACCGTCCTTGATCTACTCGTGTTGTTTGTGTTGTTCATTTTTGTCATCTCTTCAAAGAAAGAAATACCCATTAGTCTAATAAAATATTATGTGGACTTACTATATGGAACATCTCATTTCGTAAACTCAAAAATTAAGGTTTCAAATCAAGAAAATTGGTCTTTTCAAAAATCTCAAAACAAAAAAATTCCAAGAAAGTAAAGTTGTGCACTGACACCATTATGTCATGCCCCAATTCCGCAAAATCGATAAATTATCATTGGGCATGATATCGTACAAGCCTGATTTGCGCTCGTACAAGGCATGCTCGTGCTTATTTTATGAAACATCTCTTTTTCATAAAATTACAGTGGATAACAGAACTTGAATAATACAGAATTAAATTTAAATAGATCTTTATTTATAACTCTTGCATAAAAAACATTAGACACTCAAACAATCAAGTAGAAAATGTCAAACTTGGCTTATAACTTTTATAAATAACAAAATAAGATTAAGATATAACTTGTTCCATACAACATATCCCTTATTAACAAAAAGTTAAAACACCTTCAACGAAATTCTTCTTTTAAAAATTGCAACTTCAATACGAGTAAAAAGCTTCCTAAAGAGTCATACGAGCTTTCAGGATCTTCGATTGCCCATTAGTTTCCCAGCACCTGTGGAGAGATGGCAAAGTACATTGGGGGAATGCACTAGTTAGCGGCCGCAACCAAACTCACCTAAAATCAACATTATAATAATATAGCATCAAACATTATTATTAGTTAATTTTTATATTCTTGTCTTAGGGTCAATTAAGAATTTATATATGACAAAAATGTAAAACATATAAATCATCACCATATGGTTATTCTTACCCACGATAGTTTAGCCTTTTATGTAAACAAGTATTAATTTGTTCTTCCATGCATAAGACATCATTAGTGATGCAATATGTCTATATGAAGGTCATTGGTGACATACCATCTTGAACTATTTATAAAATTATGGCATCCTTTTCAGCACAGGTAGTTAGCCCCAGTGAAGGTCCCATAATTTCTTTATTTGTACTTCAGCACAAGTTATTCTTGTTCCTCCTAAGCCGAATTAGTTATGTGGCCGCAGATACCATTCAAGGAAATCAAACATTATGCACAAGTTATCCATGATCATGTAGCTATATAAGGAACATATCATGTATAATAATAGAAAACTTACATAAACATGTCATAATTATCATTTCTCTTACCATATTTTTTCGAGCCATAGTTCGTAACTGTTATCTTCCAATCTAGGGACATAATATATGGCGACTAAATGGTCTCAAACAATTTTTCACAGTTCTATTACTTTGTTATAACAGTACAATATTTCCTTCATTATTTTATATTAGATTAACAACAATGTGCCTACTTATCTTTTATCTTTTGAAACTTTTGCTAAGGTATCATTAATCGAGGAACACAACTTAGTAACTAAAGAAATCTTTTGTTAAGCGCAAAGACTAATGACTAAGGATCAAAGTCTATCACTTCCACATTCCAAAAACAGGGGTAACTTTTTATACATTATTAATATTATGGTATTTATATTAAATGATTTCATGATATGTGTATTTAAATTAAATAATTATATGAGATGCGTAATTAAATATATTATTATATACAGTGTTCATTAATGTTTGAGCTGGTAGACTTGATCTAGAAGCCCACTAGACGAACACCTAACCAAATTATGGGATTATGTATTTAATTGTTTTACTTAGAATTTAATTGTTGGAGGTAGTAATTAATTACCGTAATTTATTTAATTTTTGTGCATTGCTGTTGCTTCGATATTTGGAGCGCTACCCTGGCTTTTGTTTTCCAACAAATTTCATAACCTTGCCCTAGACATGCCCGCCTTCCATTATGACTTTTTGTAACTCATAATTATGCTCTTTTGTGCTTCATTTTAGCCGCACAATATTCGTCGTGGACGTTTATTTAATTTCTAAATAAATTCTAATTTTGTATCATTGTGCGTTCCAATCGAAATCGGAGGCAATCTTGACCCATTTTTCGTGCAGCCCAAATTACGGTAATATTCTGTTCTGAGTCTTCTTCACTAATGATATTGGTGACCTGACCTAATTGGTATATATATTGTATATGAGTATTGTTTAATTAGTATATTATAGTATGTACATATATTTAGTATGTGTACATTATTCAATATGATGTATATATATATATATAAATTGTTCAAATATATATTATATATGTATTGAGTATTAATGTTTATAATTAATAATATGTATATTTATATATGTATCTCTACTAGATGACCCTAGTTGACCAGTATCATACCTGGCGTAGTCCCGAGTCCAGTGTATTTTGATTGTGTGTTAGTGTAGCATCTGATGCAAATATTGTATTGTTATGATATGTCTATAGGACTGTTGGATCATCCAGACGATATTCTGGAATAGGACATTGGTGTTACCAGCTAAGGATCCAAGGCGAGTATATTCTCTGAGAGTTTCCATTATGTTGATTATTTCTATAACTCTTGTTGTATAGCGTACATGACTCTGACACTGTTCTTTACACGAGTTGACATCATTGAGACCTGTCACGAGGAGTCGTGATCTGGAATCCATCGTGCTAGCCAGGGAAAAATAGGGAAATATTAGTAGCTTATGTGATCATACCCAACTTTACATGCATCATAGCTCACCCACGCCTCACGTCGGTACAGCCTTACCATTACGTGCCTCATCACTGTTACATATGGTTAGCCTGACTATTACTCGCATCATAGCTATCCGGATGGATTAGCCTGACCTCAGGGATGATCGCTAACCAATGTAATGAGTCTTATCAGTCCCAAGCCGATCACATGATATGCTGATATTTCACACACTTAGTTAGATAATTCTTGACATGTATCTCTAGTGTATTGATCTAGCATCCCCACATGTTCTAGTTTTGTTCTTGTACACCTTATATACCAGTTCATTATTCTAGCGTATACTTGGATTTCTATTTCATTTCTAGATGTACATTATATGCTCCAGTATTCCTTTATTCTAGTATTTCTGTTTCCAGTATATCCATGCTCGTCAGTATTCCTTATTGCTAGTTTTTATATATGTCTGTATTTCTTTATACTGTATTATAGTTTTATCAATAAATATGGAACTGCTGTTAGAGGTGTATTTCGTTCCAATCCTGACTGGATATATTTTTCCAGACTGTGACATAGTGGACTTGTTTCCGACACACATGGGGGTTGGATGTTATTGATTGCAGGTATGGTTATTTTGTCGTTAGACTTGCCTTGTATTTTATTTCTTGTTTCGATATCTCATCATACTTTACCTTACGTGATTGAGTATTTTCACCATTATATTGTGGTTTCCATGTCTCCTTATGGAGTTGGATATCCATGTGAGATAGATTAGATAGTTACATGACCTAGATAACATTCTACCGCCGATGCTGCGGCGTAGGCTGGACATACCCACGCTTTCATACCCCTATACCGGGTGCGGGTCATGACACATTTTTAGTGGTGGCCCATACAGGTCAGACTTCGCAAGTTGTGCGATATCGTGGTAGTGCGATATTATAGTTGTACTACTGCGTGCCTGCTATAGAATATAGGATATAGGATACTAGGATGAGAGAGGATACTCAATCACAAATTTTTGAGAGATTCCTGGGACGACCCCTTGAGAATCTTGTTATAACTTCTAATTCTAATCCTTCGCCCTTGTTTTCGTCCGTCCTCACTCGTTGATATCGAGTTTGATTCTTGTTGACCAGTTGTTAAATTTAATTTTTGGTATCGTTGTTGAGTTAATTTTATATCAAGATGAATTTTTCGGGATAAAATTTACGGTATCATCTGATGACATATGTTGATGAGGACAGTGAGAAAGGTAAAACGTCTACTTTGGTTATGGAACCTAGAGTTTATCGCAGCCATACTAAGCTGTCGTAACGAGAACGTAGGAGCCTGACTTGGATGTACATACTATAGTTATGAAACTTAGAGTCTCTCGCAGCCATACCAGTTGGCGTGGTGAAGATTCTAGATGACATGATTATGGAAGTTGCATACCTTAGTTACGGAACCTGTCGTTTATCGCACCTATACTTACTGGCGTGGCGAGGATTCTGAGTGTCATGATTTCTGATAGACGTGTATGATTATCAGGTTGTATCTTAAATTGGTTCTTAAAGTATCATCTCAACACTTATCTATTTCTGTTATTACAGGACTTATTCCATCGCTTCTTTGGTTGTTAGCAGTAGAAATACCTTTAGTCCTCAATCCGATTCCTTTTTGAGCTTCTATTCTTTGAGGATTTCCTGTTAAATATGATAATTAGTGACTTGTTGCTTGTGAGTTTGTAAGTGTTTCCTAGTTGGACATGTGAGCAGTAGGCCTTAATCTAGAGTTAACCCATAGCATAGTACCTTGTAGAAATAGCTCTAGGATAGGTGTCATTATAGTACTATGAGTAAAGGAGAGTATAGAGTATCAGTGATAGTTCCAAGAGTTAGTATCAGAGCCAACATACCCATCCTAGGTAATCATGATTATGTAATTGGATGATCTATGTAAATAATTAAGTATCCAGGAATTATGTTAAGGATTAATGAAGCATAATATTCAATTTGATAATTGATATCGGGTGTGTTAAAAGTAAAGAAATATATATGCATGAAGAGTTATAATGAGATCTCATGAGTAGAAAAATATCAGGATTGGTAATGAAAGTGGTGAAGCGTATCACAGATTAGTTTAACAGGCTGTAAAAGATTAAAGGGAAATACATATACATCAATCGAGATGAAGAACCATATACTTGTCCATGAGAGTAAAGTGAAACATGGGTGTTATAGAAGGTGCAAGTAATCGTGAGTTCTAATAAGTTGAGGAGATGATCCAATAATGAAGCTAGTGTTATCATACCAAGGATACTAATGATTCTATATCAAGGATTAGTTGAGCAAGGTGCTAATAGTAAGTGCCTTGTATGGTAATGTTAATTTAGTATATCAGTTACTATAGATAGAAACTCGTTGGAGAAAATACGTGTGATGATAACTTTGATCATTTGGAAGTAATAGTGCAAGTGATTCGGGCAGTGCAAATTTTAGTACACAGTTGAGAGTTGTAGACAATAGATGTATTTGAGTGCACCTTGAATATTAGAGACTGTGAGTA
This sequence comes from Iris macrosiphon, assembly GCA_036927795.1. Lineage (NCBI taxonomy): Eukaryota > Viridiplantae > Streptophyta > Magnoliopsida > Asparagales > Iridaceae > Iris > Iris macrosiphon. The sequence goes on along the minus strand of JAYESA010000001.1, from coordinate 79,230,027 downwards.
TTTATATGTATGCTTGTGGATTTAAAACTGAAGAGTGGAAATAAATTTTAATTTTAAGAATTTGAAGAGTTGAGATTCTATGTTATTAAATGTTTTAGGATTCAAAAATTTGATTCAATAAACATAGTCAAGCTATAAAGATTTTAGAAGCGATTAAAGTTTTATTTCGATATTGAATGTTTGACTTTTGAGGAAGTATATACATTTTATTTTAAATTGTTCAAGAAGTTAAACTTTGATGATCTTATTTTGAGGATTAATTTTATGGTGGATAAGAAATATATATATTTATGTATGAGTAGATGATATACATGTGTAAGGATCTGTTGACTTGAGCATGATTGAGATGGCACTGCAAACAGACTTGGGTGTCCACCTAGAGTTGTATTAGAGAGAACAGTACTTAGTATGGCGTGTTACACTTGGTGTGTACTTGAGTGATAAGAACAACTAGTATCAACAATTACAGTAGGTAAGGAAGCTAGCAGTGGGTGTACTTGTAGTAGGACAGAGGTACCTACAGGGATAGGAGTACCAAACTTTGAATGTATCATTGACCTATGATTGTGTTAGAGGTCCTTGGTATCAGATTGGTATTAATAAACAGGTGTGTGCAATGAGGATGTATTCATGGATGTTATGGACTAATGATTAGTTGATATGGGTACCAGTGTACAAGGATAGGAATTAGTTAGTGAATGTGCCAGAGTTAAGTGTATATTAGAGGATGAAGATATCCAAGTAATGGGTTAGAAGACTATGTTCTGTTCTTCCTTTTGTTCCTTTCTATTTGATTGATTGACTGATTTCCCTAGTACTGTAGTTCGTATGCATAATTTTCTTGTTAAAATGTAGTTAGTAGTACACCCTGACAGAGACTGCAATACCATGACAAAAGACACATGACCGTACATATTTTTTTTAGATTGTATGGCTATAGGTAGAATTTTCTTAGACCATGATTATTGGAGTTTGATCATAGTAGATTTATGAAGAGGTTATGACTTGACAAGAGAAACAAGATGCTTAAAATTTTGGAGGATAAGCATAAAGAGTTAAGGATTTAATATGGCAGAGTTGTTGAATCATTAATTTTTATCAAGATTGAGATATGATTAAATTATCATTAAAATTCGAGGATAAACATTAATTTAAATGAGAGGTTAAGAATTTAATATGGTAGGATTGATGATTATTGATTATGATATATTTATCATTAAAAACTTGAGAAAATTAAGGAGATTATCATTATATTTATTTGACTGCAAGTTATGAATTTTAAAATTTTATATTATGGACGTTGCATTTGAAGAATCCATAGGTATCGCGTTATCGAGTATTTTGAGGAAAAAGGAAACCAAGGAATAAGATCATTGATGGATTAGTATTTGAATTCAAACCTTTTGGGACGAGATTTCAATTTTGTATATATGCATTGATTGAAATTAAATTTGAGGAGTAGATATTAAAATTTGATTATTTAATTTTTAACTTAAAAATTCGGAGGAAATTGTAAGGTAAAAGGAAACTAATTTTTATTTCGAGGATTTTTCAGGAATACAATAATTTCAGAATTTTTGAAAATTGTGAAATGATAAGGTGGATTATTTCAGGATTATGTGGGTTGGTGAATTTAACTATTGATGGAAAATAATATAATTAATAAACACTACTATGAGGATTTTAAATTTTGAGGGCGAAATTCTTTTAAGGAGGGTAGACTTGTCACTACCACATTACAAAAATAGGGATATTTTCAACTTTTTATACATTATTAATATTATGGTATTTATATTAAATGATTTCATGATATGTGTATTTAAATTAAATAATTATGTGAGATGTGTAATTAAATATATTATTATATACAGTATTTATTAATGTTTGAGCTGGTAGACTTGACCTAGAAGCCCACTAGACGAACATCTGACCGAATTATGGGATTATGTATTTAATTATTTTATTTAGAATTTAATTGTTGGTGGTAGTAATTAATTACCGTAATTTATTTAATTGTTGCGCATTGCCGTTGCTTCGATATTTGGAGCGCTACCCTGGCTTTTGCCTTCCAACAAATTTTACAACCTTGCCCTAGACGTGCCTGCCTTCCATTCTGATCTTTTTGCAAATCATAATTATGCTCTCTTGTGCTTCATTTTAGCCGCACAATATTCGTCGCGGACGTTTATTTAATTTCTAAATAAATTCTAATTTATCGTTGTGCGTTCCAATCGAAATTGGAGGCAATCTTGACCCATTTTTCGTGCAGCCCAAATTAGGGTAATATTCTGTTCTGAGTCTTCTTCACTAATGATATTGGTGACCCGACCTAATTTTGGTCCCATGTACTTCTAATTAATTTTAGAACACAGCTTGCATTTATTTCTAATTAAATTGAGGATACCAATTTGACTAATTTCGTAAATCTCGATTTAATTCCAGTACCCTATTAATTAAGCCCATACCAAACACACAACGCCCCCTCACCCTACAAAATACCAAATGCCAAATCGTCCACCAATTTTCATCATTTTACGCGTCTGTGCAAATACCCAAATTTAAGGGGGCTAATTCGCAAATATTGCATTAGGTGTCAACACCCCCATTGGTTCAACCAAATGGAGAAGCCCAATATTTGACTAGTCAACCAACCCTCTCCATGTATAATTAATTTTCTCCATATCAAATCATGGCCACCCGTTCAAAATGGGACTCATCATCACCACACACCTCCCATCACCTCATTCTATTTAATGTCCCATCACCCACACTCTTCCAAACCTAGACCTAATCCCCAAACCTAGGGAAGCCCCCATTTTTCTCTCACCTCACTCCTCCCTCTTCTCCAACGTAGGAAACAAATTTCCATCCCTTTCTCTTCTTCTTCTTCCTTCTTCTTCTCCTTTCTTTTAAAATTAAAAAGGGGGAGGGGAAATACTTCACTGGCCAACATTACCCCGACCCGTCCACCCGACCGAGCCCCCGGCCATTCTCCCCCGGCTGCTACAGTCCTCCTCCCTCCAGTTTCTCCTCCACCGACCACCACTCGACCTCACACTCACTTCTCCGATCATGACAGTCGGTCTGAGCCCGAGACTCCACCACTCATCCCGACCTCTTCACTCGAGTCCCCCTCCACTGCCACCCCGCAGCCGGCCTGCACTCCGGCACAGCCCCGCAGCTCCCCGGCCATCTCCTCCTGTTGTACCCCTTCCTCCTCCCTGTATCTACTCACTCCCCCACCACTGTACTCCGGCCCGGCCGAGTCCCGAGCCCCGTCCACCGTGATCTCCCCCATCGTCTTCCCTGTACTCCGGTACAGCTCCACCTCCCTCGACCCGCAGCATTCAGGCCAAGCTCCCTGCCTCCTCCTTCCCGTATCACCATCGCCGTACTGCCATTTCCCCTGCCTGAAGCCCGCCTGAACCGACGTCCCCTCGTCGACCGGAGTCAAACAAACGCAGCCCCGAGCTCCTCGACCAGCTCCCCCAACCGAGCTGCTGACCCGGCGAGTCCCCCTCAGCCCCGAGCGTCCACAGCAGTGCACGACCACCTCGCCGTCGCGTCCCTGCTGCATCGAGCTATCACCACTACCACCACCCTATCACCACCAGTCTCCTCCTCCAAATGATCGGACGACCACCCCCCGGTGAGCCTCCTCTCCCTCTCCCCTCCTTCTTTAGTAGATAGCTTAGTGTATTTATTAGTATATATAAATACGTATATGCGTATATGTGTATATGTGTATGCGTATATGTGTATATGTGTATGTGCGTATGTATGAATGTATACATTTATGTATGTAGATAGTATACTTGTAATGTATATATATATTTATACGTAATATAGTATATGTATTATATATATACATATGTATAAATATTGGTTTATTTTTATATAATATGTATTTAACAAAATGTGTACTAGTATAAATTAAATTAGTGTATTAGTATTTAGTATGTATTTAAGGTATAATTAATTGGTATATATGTAAAGTATATATGTATTCCTACAAAATAGTATATATATGTATTCATATACATACATATGTATATGTATGTATATTTTTTATTTTCATATAGTATATATATGTATTCATACGTAATAATATATATATATATATATATATATATATATATATATATATATATATATTGGGTATTTTTATATAGTATATATTTAATAAAATGTATAATGGTACATATATATATAGCTTTTTCTCAAACTAATAGATATATTTAAATGTATCTTTGGCATACACATGATGTATATATATATTCTATATGAGTATTGTTTAATTGGTATATTATAGTATGTACATATATTTAGTATGTGTACAATATTCAATATGATGTATATATATATATATATATATATATATATATATATATATATATATATATATATATATAAATTGTTCAAATATATATTATATATGTATTAAATATTAATGTTTATAATTAATATTATGTATAATATGTATATTTATATATGTATCTCTACTAGATGACCCTAGTTGACCAGTATCATACCTGGCGTAGTCCCGAGTCCAGTGTATTTTGATTGTGTGTTAGTGTAGCATCTGATGCAAATGTTGTATTATTATGATATGTCTATAGGACTGTTGGATCATCCAGACGATATTCTGGAACAGGACATTGGTGTTACCAGCTAAGGACCCAAGGCGAGTACATTCTCTGACAGTTTCCATTATGTTGATTATTTCTATAACTCTTGTTGTATAGCGTACATGACTCTGACACTGTTCTTTACACGAGTTGGCATCATTGAGACCTGTCACGAGGAGTCATGATCTGGAATCCATCGCGCTAGCTGGGGAAAAATAGGGAAATATTAGTAGCTTATGTGATCATACCCAACTTTACATGCATCATAGCTCACCCATGCCTCACGTCGGTGCAGCCTTACCATTACATGCCTCATCACTGTTACATATGGTTATCCTCACTATTACTCGCATCATAGCTATCCGAATGGATTAGCCTGACCTCAGGGATGATCGCTAACCAATGTAATGAGTCTTATCAGTCCTAAGTCGATCACATGATATGCTGATATTTCACACACTTAGTTAGATGATTCTTGGCATGTATCTCTAGTGTATTGATCTAGCATCCCCACATGTTCTAGTTTGTTCTTGTACACCTTACATACCAGTTCATTATTCTAGCGTGTACTTGGATTTTTATTTTATTTCTAGATGTACATTATATGCTCCAGTATTTCTTTATTCCAGTATTTCTGTTTCCAGTATATCCATGCTCGTCAATATTCCTTATTGCCAGTTTTTATATTTGTCTGTATTTCTTTACACTGTATTATAGTTTATCAATAAATATGGAACTACTGTTAGAGTTGTATTTCATTCCAATCCTGACTGGATATATTTTTTCAGACTGTGACATAGTGGACTTGTTTCCGACACACATGGGGGTTGGATGTTATTGATTATAGGTATGGTTATTTTGTCGTTAGACTTGCCTTGTATTTCATTGCTTGTTTCGATATCTCATCGTGCTTTAGCTTATGTGATTGAGTATTTTTACCATTATATTGTGGTATCCATGTCTCCTTATGGAGTTGGATATCCATGTGAGATAGATTAGATAGTTACATGACCTAGACAGCGTTCTACCGCCGATGCTGTGGCGTAGGCTGGACGTACCCACGCTCTCGTACCCCTATACCGGGTGCGGGTCGTGACAATAGCGGAATATAGTTGCACAAGGCAAGGGTAGATTATAAGCAATGTTTCATTTTTCATGTTCTAACACAAGCAATACAAGTTAGGATTATTCCCTTAGTTAGGTGCGTTGTATTCTTCTTAGCATGCAGGGGGTGATTCACCTAGCGACTAGCATGAAACGTCCATATTTTTAAGTGTGCTGGCTAAGCAAAGACAAGTTCATCGTAGCCACCCACCTTAGCGATGATTCGCCTCGGTCGAGCGATACTCCGAGCGAGCCTCTGAAAGCCTAAGCCAGAACTCCTAAAGAGCCAAGCTTGGATATCCTTTACCTTAAACGAGTATTCTCGCTGAGCAAGGTGGGTCGGGTCATTGCACTTTTGCCGTTTGAATCGGCAGTCCGCTTGAGCGGAATGGGTCGTTACATTATACACCACTCAGAAAAAAGTCTCATCCTCGAGACTTACTGAGCGCAGGTCATTCTATCGCATTATCGAATCTATCCCAAGCATAGCAATCGGTACTACTAAATCCATTTGAACACAATCTCCTACTCGATCCTTATGCCATATCGCGTGTATGTTGAGTCAGTCTCATTTGTGTCTTAGCGCGGGACATGTTGCTTAACGCATGGTCCATTTCAATCCATCTTGATTTAGCGATCTATGGCTGAGGCAACTTATAAAAGTCATTATACTTGTCCATGCAGATATTCACTTGCACTAGCATTGAGATCTGCATATCGCGAGGCTGGATCGTGCGCATATTCGAAGTGCACCTCAAACATATGCACGCCAACCAACTTAGCGATAGCGAAGTCTTAGCACTCGAGTTTCACATATCATTGAGTCTTGGATCGTGCACACATTCAAGGCGTCCCTCAAATATATGCATTTCAACCAAACTTTGAGATAGTAAAATTGGACAAAGCTACTTGTAAATATCTCAAGGATCATTTTATTGAATCACGAGGATATTTTTGATAGGGTCAATCAAATTACAAGTTATTTCCCATTCCAACCAAATATTTACACTACCGTTAAGCATGATCTATTCGGTTAACTGACTAGCATTCATCTGTTTGGGTCAAACATAGCACACGTTATCGTTCCAAGTCTAACTCTAAGTCTTGTTGCCCCAGTTCTATAGCTTGTTCAAGCCATATGATAAATTCGGTTACACAGGTTCATTCACTCGGCACAGGGTCGTCTGCCTAATTGCAAGGTTAGCTCACAAGGTCATAGGTACAAGTTCAAGCACACAATACATCGTACAAATTCGTCGTACGATGCTCGCCCCAATTCCTAGAGTCAAACCATTATTCATTTGCACGGGATATTCTACCCAAGCTCGTTTCACTCAGATTTCTAAACATCGAGCACGGATCATCCTACTCCCATTAGCACGTTCGTTTGTACGAGTGTTCATGTCCGTTCAGTCAAATCCAAGATATATCCAAGTTGTAGGACAATTTGCATAGTCTATCTTCTCAAGTATGTCCGATAGTATCCATTTCCATTCCAAGTCTAGACCACCAAGCCAAGATTCAATTTTAAACCCTTTTTGTTTATAACACTAAGTCATTTAACCAGATTTACGTATCCATTCACGAAACTATCAAGCGTGATTTGTTTTAGGTTCTAGGTTAACTTATCCTCGAAACATCTCTGATTCACTTGCATTCAAAATTTGTCTTATCTTGTTGAACCAAAGTCAAGACGATCCATTATTTGTCATGCTCCGATCTTCTACAAGTTCGATCACCCTCGTTGGACGAGAGATCACCATGCCAACGCTCCCGCTGGATAATCGTCCCAATCCGGGCGTGACGCATGCCTGAGAATAGAGTTGCGCTCGCATAAGGCAAGAACGTTTGAATGTTATGGTTATCTTCGACACGATCTAGACACCTTATATTTTACCTTACTTCATCCAAGTTATATATAAAATCTATCAAGTCAAGTCTGTTCAGGCAGTATATAATTCGTCTAGCAAAATCTTTCAACTTCAATGTTACTGTTCGGTAAATCCATAGTATACTTCTAGCATTCCTTAAGAAACTATGTTTCAAATATTCAAGCCAAGTTATCCATCTTTGGTACATTCTATTTATCGAGTTCATTCAGAATAATCACCGAACATATTCCCGTGAGTTCGATCATCCCCGCCGTATGTGAAATTACCACGCCGGTGCCCCTGCAGGATAATTGTTCTCCTTGAGACCGATTTTGATTATTATCGTTGTGAACTTGATTTCAAGATCATTCTTCCAAACTTCAAGCCAAATCCATTATCGCTTATCTCTTCATCGAACCACAATATTCATTTTTGGGCTAACTTCTATTCGAGCGATATTTTATCCATGTCCAATCTGTTTTGTTTCAATCTGAAATCGCTTGCACATCCTCAAGTTTTCAACAAGTTTTCTTAACCAAGATATCGATTTCCATTTCCGTATATCTATATTTAATATAAGCCTTATCATTTAGTTCAAGACATTCTCAAATCGTTCAGTCCGACTATCGCACGAGACCTATGAATTCGTTTGGACATTTTCTAAATGATCCACACACCACTCGGAATTGATTCATCCAATTTAAATCTATATTCCCAATTTGTATCTTCCGACACGAAATACCGTTCGAGCTATTTTTCAAAATCCAAGCACAATTCTCTATATTCGCTTAAGCGATAATCTGATAAGGCTACTATCGGTTTCCATTCTAAGTCTGACTTGTCTTATTCCTGAGCGATATCCCAATTTCGTTACAACTTTGCTAGCACCAAAGGGTCTTGGTGTGCGATACTCAACACAACTTAGCCGAAAGGCTGTATGCATAGCTAACCGTTCGGGCAATATTCGATTTCGTATACTAACCAGTTGAGCAAACATGTATAGGCATTTCGGGTTCGCACATAAGCCGCAATTATAGCACGAGTCTATTCCCAAAGGTCTAGCACATGTCGACACAAAGGCCAATCGCATGCAATTTTATAAAAGCAATCACATCATTCACATGTACTTTTCAAAAGTATTTAGACTTATTGTTTGGAACATTCTATCGGGACAATGAGAGAGAGCGTGTGCACATAACCCATGAACGAGCTTTCGAAACTGAGAAAATTAAAATGAAGTCTAAAGGCGTATAGCCAGGCTCGGATACCAATTTGTCATGCCCCAATTTCCCGCAGGCTAATCGACCATCCACGCTAGGCGAGAATCACCGTGACAGCGCTCCCGCAGGACGATCGGTTGACCCATCTGGGCATGATACCGCACGAGCGTGAGCCGCGCCAGTGCAAGGCCGTACTTTTGGCTGGTGGTAAGAGGTCTAAGCCACAAAATCACACAGATTGTCCGAGTGCAGCGGAATAATAAATGCATAGAAGATTGGTAACAAGTTCACTGAGTCGTTAATAGCGGAAGCATTGAATAACATAAGTATTAAAGTAAGACAAACTCTTTATTGATATTGAACAAGTGTTACAGGCGGCGTATAGCCGAGATTACAAGTCGCTCAAGCCTCTCTCTCTTAAATAGTAAAAGTATGCCAAGTGGCTACATTTGTGGAATAATACATAGGCGATGTTCCAACATTATGTCTTGTATATGTGCTTCAGTTTCGGATGCAACGCTCCAAGGCTCCAGAGTGAACTCCATGCCTTAGCACGTTCGCAGGAGGCATCCGCACCGAACGAGGTTCTCCCGTACCCTACAAAAATCTTGTGGGTTATCAGTACATACATACACTTGTGGGGAGGCTACTCGCCCACTTGACAAATCCAAACACGTTATATAGGTTTCGTGCACCATCTATTTGGTTATTTTTCTAGTTTTGCCTTAGGATCAGTTTCATGGCAATAATGAATAGCCTAACTCGTATGGCAGTACGCCGTACGATATAAGAGAAAATACGGAGAGACTTACCAACTTACCATTTGTCCTTCCCTATCCAAGGCAAACCAAGTTAATTCAAATACGAGCATATATAATAAATTCAAGGACAAAAAACATATGCAAGCACAAGTGTTGTGAGCGAGATTACGTTTCGGATGCACGAGTTATAAGGGTTACTCTGGTGTGTTGTATAAGATGTTCAACTGCTCCATATGTACAAGTGTGTTATACCATGATCGTTCAAGTATTTCAGATGTTCATGATGCGATACAATGAATCGTACGCAGATTACCGCTAAGCGAGGATAACTTATCTATATGAACAATTATCGCTGGCGTAGCCATAAAGGACCTAGTCCATGACGAGAATGGAATACAACGAAAGTACAAGAGGCGCTATAAACTATCTCGCCCAGCACAGGAGGACTACACATGAAATTTTATCCGGACCGGATCGGCCCTAGTGCCCCGGTGACCGTCCGTGGAACTGTACCTTGTTTGCAAGTTGTTCGCGACATGCAAGTCTTGGTCTTCCAAATTCACACATCTTGACATGATAATCCATGATTTTTGTTCTGAACCGAGCAATTGCTCCATGAGCTGTGATTCTTGATTTGCTTGACATGATTCTCGTTCAGAGGTAAACTTGATATGATTATCATTCAGATATAAACTAGACATGATTACAATTTAGTTTTTAACTTGCCTTGATGTATTCCCTTGGTACGGGGACTGCCTTGGCGACCTAATGGTCCTGGATACTTGCAGGTTTATATTGTACAGAATAACTATTTGATAGTCTCCTGGCTCACTAGATGCATGCACGATACGGATAACGTTTACTTGATTGTAGCATGATCCCATGTGACAAGCATTGCAATGAGGCAACGAGTACAAGTTAACATATAAGCAGACAAGCATTGCATTCATAAGAAAACTTTAGAAATCACGTTGGCTCGGGCCCGAAGGTAAGCCGAGGAGTGAAACCGTAAAGGGACATACCGAGCGACATCATCTAGGGTTGTGCAATGTAGCAAGTAAAGAAGTGCACTACCAAGAGTATAATATTCATATTGTTCTACTCGAGGCATAGCGAAGTTTAGTTACATAAGGCAAGGGTAGCATGTGAGCTGATTATAAGAAATATTTCATTTTCCATGTTCTAACACAAGCAATATAAGTTAGGATTATTCTCTTAGCTAGCTGCGTTGTATTCTTATTAGCATGAAGGGGGTGATTCACCTAGAGACGAGCATGAAACGTCCATATTTTTAAGTGTGTTGGCTAAGCAAAGACAAGTTTATCGTAGCCACCCACCTTAGCGATGATTCGTCTCGGTCGAACGATACTCCGAGCGAGCCTCTGAAAGCCTAAGCCGGAACTCCTGAAGAACCAAGCATGGATATCCTTTGCCTCAAACGAGTATTCTCGCTGAGCAAGGCGGGTCGGGATATTGCACTTTTGTCGTTTGAATCGACAGGCCGCTTAAGCGGAACGGGTCGCTACACTTCCAGCACACGGTCGAGTGTTGCATTACAAGTAAAATATCTATACAAGTTAATTATATTATGTATCATGTACATCTGGATGATCCAGATAGACTACTGGAAATATGGCTGTATAGAATTTTTAAACTATATGTGTTAGTAACTAGGACTGTGATAACCCTAGTTAGCTAATAATATCAATCTGTAGGCCATGATTGGCCATAATTGCTGGATTTTCGGTCTAGTCTAGTTCCATCCTAATTTATTTAACAACTGATCCAGAAATTGTAACGTGAGTACTGATTCCAAATATCCTTGTTTTAATACTCCAGAACTGTTTAACTATTATTTTATCCACTACACTTATTTAAATGTTCCCTGTGCTATTTCTTATTGATTTGTCTGTATGCTAATTTTTAGTTTCTAAGATAGGCTCCCTTGTGGTACTTGTTGTTTTGGGGTCTGATCTCACTAGTTTTGTATGGCCAGATATCAGAGCGGGACCACAGGATCTCATATACTTTCTACCTCAAGATGGGGAACACTAGGAGCACTTGGGGCTATGAGTGGGTTTCTCTTTTATCACCTACATGATCATCTATAATTATTCTTTTGAGGTATTTAGCCCCTGAGCACGTGTTTAGTTCATATTTTGGGACTTGACATTCTAGCATGTTGGCCTACATGTAAAGCATATTCTAGACTATAGCTAGAGCTGATCATGTAATATGGTACTCTTGCTAGTTCTTCATTTTGTAACTAGCTTCATAATCATCGGTGTATATATAGTTTGGGATACCTTACTATTATATGTTTGGTGATCATACATCTTATAATTTGTTGCTTGATTGAAATTGAGACAACTAGGATTTTTGACCAAGGAATGACTGTTGGATTGTAGAGTAAAATCATCATATGACTAGACAGTCTTGACCGTATATCAGAATATAGAGTACATTGGTGTATATAGCTGGCTTTGTCTTCCCCCGCTTTTCAGTATTTTAGTTCAGGGGCGTGACAGGGTTTAAGTAGTGGCTCATACAGGTCAAAAAATTTATATGTGTAGGGGTTTATCAGATATTTTAGATGTCTCAATCATGTTACTCCTTGATCTCCTCCAGTGTCGAATTTATATCCCAGAAATCTTGATCCAATATCTAATTTGATCATCGATCATTCATGTCCATCCCTTTGATAATCTTTATATCCTTTATCTTTCAGGGACATTATTCCTAGTCCTTCCAATCATCCAGCTAGAGTTCCTCTAATTATAGGACAATATCCCAATGCCCGTCAAACCCTTGAGGTTCAGCCTCAGCATTTCGAGGTTGGATCTAGAATAGCTCAAAATGAGGAACCTCGGACCCAGCCAGTACCACCCGTGCAACCAGTATCTGATAAAGGAGGGAACAATATTGTGCTAATTGGTATCCTTCGGGAATTATTGGCATCTCAAGGACATCGGAATGATACCCTCACTCGGTCAGTGTAGGAGGCTTTGGAAAGAGGCGGACCTCGTGCCAACAACTCGGCAAGCAACTTCAAGTGTCTCCAACCTTTGTATTTCTATGGCACTGAGGATGAGATTGCATCGTACGCGTGGCTTCAGGACACTGAGACTATTCTAGAGGCAGCCGGAGATCCGAGTAGAGAGCAAGTCTCGATGGTTCGGTTGTAGTTGCTAGATCTGGCCTGAGACTGGTGGGCAGCACAGATGGTTTCACTAACAGTACCCGTCCCCTGGGCCGTATTCAGCGAAAGGTTTTATGTAAGATACTTTGACGCGGTGTCACATTATGATCGGTAACAAAGATTTAATAACTTAAAGGAGATGGGCAGGACTGTCGTCGGCTACGCGGCAGAGTTCTGTAGGTTAAGTCTATTTACCTAGAAATTATCTTCATAGTAGAACAGCATGAGCTTCAGACGTTTGACGTTGTAATATGAGTGGCGAGGAGGCACGAGTATACCTCCCAGAGGATTGTCAATAGAATTGGGGGCCGAAAGAGGTCTCACACGTCAGGGGGTTCTTACACCCAGTCTTCATCACCAGCTCCAGCAGTGCAAGCTTTGACGATTGGAACCTCGACCAAGAAAACTTCAGTAGCATCATTTCTGCAACCAGCTCCGATACATCCTCAGCAGCAGATATCATCTCTTTCAGTAGGATGTTCTTATTATGGAAAACCAGGGTACGTTTTATCAAAGTGTCGTAGAGCACAAGGGTTGTGCCTAGTATGTGGAGCTTCAGACCATAGGCTGGGATCTTGTCCATGTAGAGATAGTTCATCATCATCTTCGGACCACAGTACAGGGCTCCAGTGCTGGTTCAGCAGAACCAGGGTCTGAGGCCTTTGCTGACCCAGTCCCGAGTATTCCAGCAACAGAGGCCACAACAGTATGTGCAGGCCCAAGCTCAAGTACAATCCAGGCAAGGAGGTCCGCAGCAGCGAGGACCAGCACCGAAAGGACGAGGTCAGGCGATGGCACTTACTGTGGAAGAGCAGTTAGATTCTAGTAAAATGGTGGCAGGTACCATTCTCGTCAACTCTTATTCAGCTTTAATTTTGTTTGGTTCTAGTATATCACATTCCTTTATGTATGCACGATTTATGACACGAGTTATATTGGACCCCGAATCCTTATCAGTAAGACTCAGTATACTTACTGGTAACGATATCGTGGGTGTAGATAGAGTTTATATCTCATGTTGAGTCATAGTTTGTGGGAGATATTTTTCTGCTAGACTGATAGAATTTCGATGGGCGATTATGATATTTTTCTAGGAATGGATTGGTTGAGTGCTCGATATGCATCGATAGATTGTCATGATGACAAGGTTATCTTTTGTATCCCCGGAGTGGAAGAATTCTTATTTTCTAGAGGAGAGATGGAGTCTCCGTCAGCAATCATGAGAATGGCAGTAGCAGAAGAGTATAATTCCCTAGAGTGGTCAATAAATTTCTATATGTGTTCCCAGAAGAACTTTCAGGCATGCCACTAGAAAAAGAGATCGAGTTTACCATTGATCTACTTCCAGGAACAGTACCAGTGTCAGAGAGAGTCTACAGGATGGCACCATCATAGTGGAAGCCTTCTACCGAATAATTGAAAAATTGAGAACCAAGAAATTCATTCATACTAGTGGATCACCTTGGGGAACCCCAATGCTTCTTATGAAGAAGAAGGATGGAACATCACGATTATGTGTTAATTATCGTACCTTAATGCAGTAGCCATCAAGACAAGTATCCCTTGCCAAGGATCGATGACTTGTTTGATCAACTTAGTGGAGCATCAATATTTTCCAAGATTGATCTGCCATCTGGATATCATCAGATCAGAGTCAGAGAGCAGAATATATCTAAGACAGCGTTTAGATCAAGATATGGACATTGAGAGTTTCTAGTAATGCCCTTTGGACCAACCAATGTGCTAGCAGTGTTTATGGATGTGATGAATCATATTTTTATACCATACTTGGACAAGTTCATGATTGTGTTCATTAACGACATATTGGTGTACAGTCGAAGTAAAGCAGAGCACGAGCAGTATCTTCGCGTAGTTCATCATGTCCTTAGAGAACATAAGTTATAAGCCAAGTACAACAAGTGCGAGTTCTGGCTTAATCGCATTTCATACTTAGGGCATATTATTTCTAAAGGAGGAGTTGAAGTGGATCCCCAGAAGATAGAAGTCGTTGAGACGTGGCCAGTTTCCCGAACAGTTGCAGAAGTTCGTAGTTTCCTGGGACTAGCAAGATATTATCGAAGATTTATGTCAGACTTTGCTAGATTTTTGAATACTTGACACAATTGACTCGTAAGGATATGCACTTTGATTGGGCAGATGAATGTCAAACATCTTTTAAGAGGCTCAAGGATAAGTTGATTATGGCACCCATTTTGACTATTCCAGATGGGTCAAGTGGGTTCACCGTATATTGTGATACGTTAGGAAAATGACTAGGGTGTGTTCTTATACAGCATGACAAGGTTATAGCTTATGCGTCTCGGCAGCTTCGAGACCATGAGAAGAATTATCCAACGCATGACTTGGAGTTAGCAGTAGTTGTTTTCACACTTAAACTTTGGAGACATTATTTATATGGAGATCGAGTAGATATTTTTATCGATCACAAGAGTTTAAAGTATGTCTTTACCCAGAATGACCTCAATATGAGGCAGAGGAGATGGCTAGAGATGATGACAAACTATGATCTTGACCTTCAGTATCACCTTGGGAAGGCCAATGTCATAGCGGATGCTTTGAGCCGGAGAGCATGAGCTTATTTTCTTAAGGCACAGCGAGAAATTTTATAAGAACTTCAGAAGATCGGCATAGAAATTTTATTGTGGAGAGGTTCAGAGTAGCGCAGTCCATAGATGTCAAGCTTCTGCGACTCAGAACAGAGTGTGAGACAGGACGTAGACCCGAAGTAAGCATTCACAGTGACGAAATTCCCTAATTTGGTAATCGTCTTTGTGTACCAAGTGGAGATATCCGTCAAGAGTTCATGTCAGAAGCCAATAGTTCTCAGTATTCTGTTCACCCAGAAGGAACAAAAATGTACAGAGACATTCACTTGCATTTATAGTAGAATAATATGAAGAGGGCGATAGCCCGATTTATCTTTCGGTGTTTGGTTTTCCAATAAGTTAAAGCTGAGAATCAGAGACCAGCAGGACTTCTTCGACCTTTACCAATTCTCGAGTGGAAGTGGGAGCATATCCCCATGAATTTTGTGACCGATTTTCCTAGATCCCCAGCTGGCAGAGATGGTATTTATGTAATAGTGGATAGACTCACGAAGGTTGCTCACTTTTTTTCTTTAAAGTAGGACAGTATATAGAGTAGTTAGCCCGGGTGTACATGAATTAGATTATCAGACTTCATGGAGTACCAGTCAGCATCGTATCAGATAGAGATTCTAGATTCACCTCTTACTTTTGGCAGAGCCTTCAGCAGAGTTTGGGTACCATCTGAAGTTCAGCTCAGCTTATCATCTGCAGACAGATAGTCGATCAGAATGTACCATCCAGACCCTAGAATATATGCTTTGATCATGTAACCTTGAATTTGGTGGTTCGTAGGAGGATCACTTACACTTGGTCGAATTCTCTTACAACAATAGTTTTCAAACAAGTATCCAAATGGCACCCTTCGAGGCACTATATGGCAGAAAATACAGATCTCCTGTAGCTTAGGATAATATTGGTGAGAGGCAATTGCTTGGCCCCTAGATGATAGCCCAGACAGTTGAGATAGTAAGGCGGATCAGAGAGCGTATTCTAGTAGCTCAAGATCGTCAGCAACATTGGGCTGATTCATATCGGCAACCTCTTGAGCTTTTTGTCGGTGACCATGTATTCCTTCGAATTTTGCCTACCTGAGGGGTCATAAGATATGGTGTACAAAAAAAGCTTAGTCTGAGGTATATAGGTCCATTTGATATCCTCGAGCGAGTGGGAGATGTTTCATATAGTCTTGCTCTTCCGCCGTCGCTTCCTGAGATACATAATATTTTTCATGTATCCCATTTATGACGGTATATACCGGATTCAAGCCATGTCCTGGATCAATCAAAATTGGTCATTGGTACCGACCTTTCATATGAGGAGAGGCATGTATCCATTTTTGATCGGAGAGAGAAGATTCTCAAGAACCGGACTATTCGGTTAGTCCGAGTTGCTTGGGGGCATCACTCACTGGATGAGTCAACTTGGGATTGCTAGGATGATATCCGAGCTCGATATCTGTATTTGTTTAACTCATGAGATATACTTGTTCGTATATCTCGTACCCAGATCTTGTCTTGTGCATGCTTATCTTGTTCTAGGATTGTGTTTGATTCCCGTATGCCCTTGCTTACCTTGATTGTAAGTCCCTTTAGTTTTTGCTAGACCCCGTGCCTTATTAAAATTTCGAGGACAAAATTTTCTAAGAAGGAGAGAGTTGTCAGACTCGTCTCACTGTTCTAGTATACATACCTGATATACGCATATAATACGTATATAACTTGCTTTATGTTTAATTGATTAATTTATGCTTTATGCCATGCATGCATTGTCTAGGTTATTTTTGCCAATTTTTCCTTAGTTGCATGGTTTTGACCATTGGTTCCTTGATTTTTGTCTACATGGCTGTGATAAACCCGGAAGAGGGGTATGGATTATGATCCAAAAGCCTACAATTAACCCTTTGACTATTTAAGCAAATCATTTCTCTTTCCTTTAATTTTCTTTTCCATTCATTTCTCTTTCCTTCTTCAGCCTTCACCTAGAGCAGCCGAGCTTGGCCTTTGCCTTGGCTGTGGGTGACCTTGGTAGTATTAGGTTAGAACTTGACCGTAGGCAAGTACATCTTGTCAACCGAAGGAACAACCATGGATCTTGCTTTGATTCTTAGTATAACTTGTTTTAATCATTTGATCGTCTTTATTTTTGGGTAACACTTAGAACTTTTATAATTGATGATTTTGTTTTCCTTGAATTGGATTGCTCATGGTGCCCGAGAACAGTAAGTCGAAGAATGCAAAGTTGGCATGAGAATGCATACAAAAAGTACGCAGGGAACCCTTGGCGCATAAACGAAGTTCCAGTGAGCGCACTTGTGTGTGTTTCACAAATTTCTTCGAAAGTGCGCCAAGATATGTTGAGTACTCTGGGCGTACTTCTCTACACCTACGTACGTTTTGTACTATGGCAATTTCTCCAAAAGTATGCCAATCCTACTTGGCACACTTTTGAATGGGTCTACAAGTTATCAAGAATGTATGTCACTACTTAAATAGCCAAGTTAGCGCACTTTGCAGATATTGCAGAGTTGGCGCACTTTGGTGAAACTTTCCTTACCGGCACACTTTGTTGCTTCTTAAGAATGGTGCACTTTGCTCACTATGTAGCATTCTCTAGAGACGACGCACTTTGTAGCCCTTTATAATTACTTAATGACTAAGCAATGACTTCTGACCATTCTCGATAATTGTTCTCTCGACTACAGGATTGTCTAGATTATTGTGCCATGCATTGAGACTTGTATATTGTCTTTTAGTAGACCTTTCCACGCTCTTTGTACGCCAACCCTCCTTTTTGGGCATACTTGAAGAAGTGCGCCAGGCTCCTCGCTCGCGCCCTTCTATCAATGTGTACCAAGGTTCTAGAGTGTGTTTTAGTATCAATTGTGCACCATCTTTTTCTAAGAGCACTTTTGGTATCAAAGTGCGCCAGAACTGTCCGGACTAGTGATTGTGCGCCAATAGTGGTTTTGCCCCATTATGTGCAGATGTTATTTTCTTGCCTGATGTTATGCGCCAACCCTAAATTGATGTTTTATGCGCATGTATGCCAGTATTCTCTTTAATATGCTTAACTCTTGATGATTCTTTAGTTTTCTTTTATCTCGTTATTTTAGTTAATCCTGGTTATTTCCTGAATATGACATTCTTAATATTAATCTTGACTTTCTAACATGATCTAGTGATTGTACGCTATAAATAAACTCCAAAATCTTTACCTAGAACTAATAATCCTTATACTGAACTGATAATCCTGATATTGTACTGATAATCATGATAGTGGCTTGACATAGCGCACTCCTGACTCAAGAATTCTTGTACTGTCCTGTCACTACCACATTTCTAGATGAAGATTTTTTTAACATATTTATTATTTAGTGATTAAATATTTATATATGTGCTACTAATTAATTATATTGTGTGGTGCTATTTATTTATTGGTTAGTGGGCTAGCCTATTTTATTTGGACTTGTCATTAGTGGACCCATTTGATTATCATGACACATTGAGTCCAACATTGGGTTAGACCCATTTTCTTAATTAATTAAGGAGATTAGATTAGTTTCATGAAGAATTAAAAGTTTTCTAATATAGCCCTCCCTAATTAAAACTCATAACTAACTAGTAGGGGTAACTTAGACTTTACACATTGATTGGAAAGGAGTAAAGGGGTCGGCCACATGAAGAGGGGGGTCTTTCTCTCTCACCTCTCATTAATTCATTCATTTTAGATCCCTAATTGTGTTCTTTTCCAAATTAACTCATCCCTCCACCAAATTCACCCCAACTCACTCTCATTCCTTTCCAATTACATCATCTAAGAAGCATGGGAGTGGATTGTAAGGAGCACTTGAAGGAGGAGGAATTGACAAGGAGCTTGTGTCCTAAGTGTGTCCATTGAGCATTTTATTGAGAATACATCTTCCAATAGGTAAATTCTGATTTTTTTCTATAATCTAGACTTTAATTTATGTATTTAACCATTAGAAAATCTTCCTTGCCTTAGGCCTACCCATAGGAACAAAAACTATGTTCATAGGACCTCTATGGTAATTTCTACAAGGAGATTTATGCCCATTTTTGGAGAATTTCGAGATTGATACATCAAGTGTTTTATGAGACCAATTAGATCTAATTAGACTTAGATTGAGGATATGGAATAAGATACGTGTCCACAATTGGATACGAGTAGAGTGTATCATGAAATTTTGTGATACGGTATGATACAAGATTCATTTTAGGTTATTTGTATATTTACTCTTCAATTTTGTTTGTAACAAGTTGCATTATATATATATATATATATATATATATATTATGATGTATGGTTGAGTATTAGTTGGACACATATGTAAGCTATTTTGTTGTTGTGTGTATGTGAAGTATAATATGTGTGTATATGTGCTGGGGTGATGTGGTGTGACTGTGTGTGTGCAGGTAGTGCACCAAGGTGTACTGCACTATTATGTAGTTCGGGTTGCCTGTTAGCTAAGATAAGTAAGTGTATAAGGTTAGAGCAATGCATGCTCGGAGAACTGTATGCAGTTGGACTGATCACTTGTTGCTCAGTTGTTAACTGAGCTAGAGGGGGAATACCAGGGATCGGGTTAGCAGATGAGTAAGAGCAGTAGCAGCAAAATAAAGCACTGCTATACTTCTTATTCAAGACAGCAGTGAGCAAGTATTAGAGGGGAATCTTGGGTGTTTCATATCAAGATTAGGGAGAGGTTGGTATCAGTAGACTAATAATCAGTTAGTTGTAGTAGCAGCAACAACTAAGATGGAAGATTGTGTTGGATTATGGACTATAAGAGGACTGCAGGCTCGGGCTATAGAATTATCTGAGCTCGGGATACTAGGTATTGGCAGTAGAGATCAGTTGGTATCAGATCAAGTCTGATAAAGTGTCAGAGTTTTCAAGGTGAGTTAAGGTGGAAGAGTTTATATTCAGATCAGTTAGGATTGGGTTGTAAGCTTGTGTAGGTGTGTGTATGAGAGAGTTAGAAAGACTGATAGCAAGGTTGGTGAATTTAAGTGTCGAGCAGTGGCATCTATGCAGCAGAGATGGGGGAGGCACTGCTCAGATACAAGCAGGCAACACATGGAGTGTTTCCAGGTCGAGCAATCCAGTTGAGAGAGGTTGCTACAGGCAAAGTGTTATACAGTTGGGGTGTTCAGATATTCAAGTATGAGTTTAACGTTAGGAGTAATGTATGGGTGCTAAGTTTGAGTGCTAGCTCGGATACTATAGTAGGTAATATAGTTATTTATTTATTTTTTTGACTTTCTGGCATAACGTACGAGGCCCGATATAACGCTCGGGACTTTTGTGCATACTGAATTGCATGCATTTGGGCCCACGGCCCCCCAACTCCTACCATTTATAAATAGAAGGAATAATACACCCCCATGGCTTGATCTACTAACCTTTTGCCACCCAACCGGGGTCTTATACCTCTCATCGGTAACCACAAGAGTCACTCGAGTTTGGTATAGCAGGTAATATAGTATGGGTATATATGTATATGAGTTATATATATATTAGTAGTATCTATTATAGTTAATAATAGCTAGTATATCCTATATTAACTAGTATACTTAGTAATATCTAGTGCTAGCTAGGATACCTTGGTTTGACCTAGAAAACCTAGTTTAGCAAGGTATTTGACTAGTTTGACTAGTATTAGCTAGTGTGACCTAGAAATGGCCTAGAAAATCATATTAGTGCATTTTAACTTATTTTTTATTCATTACACCCAAGTGACATGATATTTCCTATTTAGGTGTATGTGACACCAGCTCGGATACCGAGTCATACTTGTGGATTAGGACCACGGGCGAGTATATTCTCTGATAGTTTTTTTATTTGATAGTCTCTATGTTTCATGTATTTAGTATTGAGATAATTGATTCCTAGCACGATGGTTACACGGATTGGTATACGTAGATCTTGGTCATTAGATGTTATTGTTGTGATTACTCAGTGATCGTCGTGTCGTGCTTCGTGATTACTCAGTGATCACCGTTATATCTTAGTGATTATATAGACCGTAATCATAGTACATGATATTATAGACCGTAAAGTATGATATATGTGTTATAACGTGTCATGATTTGGATTCATGTACTAGTCGGGGGTGGAAAAGTATTAGTGGATATGTGATCATACCTTATAGCCTATAATTTAGTGTAGCCCGTGATTGCTAGCAGATCATGTAACTCACGTGTGATCACGCTAGCTCACCTTTTATATATAGTCCGTGCAAGGCCCAAGTCGATCACATTATCTTACTAATATTTTAAGGCACATTTACTATATTATTTTCTTTATTCCAGTTTACTACATGAATGTTGTTCCCAGTTTATTGCCATTATTTACTATGATGCTCTTCCTTGTGATATTTACTAGTTCAGTTATTTTTATCATTTATTTTCATTATTATTATTGTTTCATAGTTTCTGTCAATTATAGGAAATGCTATTAGGTTGTACTTTGCTCCAATCCTAACTGGATATTTTTTCCAGATGATTCATTAGAGGACCGATGTCCTACGCACTAAGGGCCACAAGATGGCGAGCCAGTTGAGATAGCACCCGTAGAGCCTATTGAGATAGTACCCGCAGTCGATGAGACTTGGCTAGTTCATTTATGATATTGTATATGTTATTTAAACACTTTTGGCATTGTATTATATTTAAGATCATTGAGTTGTGATTAGACTTGGACTTGTGATATATTTTGACTCTGTATTTCTTTCCTTCTATTCCATATCGTGCCATATCTTCCTTTAGTTGATTATTGTGATTGAGTATTGTTTATCATTATCATATTATCCTTCATTTAGGAGTTGAGATATCTTAACATGTACATTATATATATATATATATATATATATATATATATATATATATATATATATATATATATATATATATATATATATATTATGTAAGATATTTAGATAATATTGTTGACCTAGACAGCATTCTACCGCTGATGCTGCGACGTAGGCTGCAGTACCCACGTACTCGTGCCCTTACACCGGGTGCGGGTCCTAATACATTTTTGTAGTGACCCATACAGGTCAAGATAGTAGTACTCAAACTTAGAGTATTACTGCAAGCCTGCTATAGGATATAGGACTAGGTATATAGGATGAGAGGATACTCAATCACAACTAGAAAATATTTTCAATCTATTAATTTTGCTATATTTATCATTCGGAATATTTGCTTTCTTTGAAATATTACTTTCCTTAATTGATGCTATCGTATCTTACGCAATATTGATTCCTTGTTTGAATCTATCTTCAGGAAGCCTCCAAAGACCCTATCGTAGTGCTTTGGAGCAGTTTCGGCAAGGTCAGTTACTTTGTCACCTCAGATAGAGACAGCAACTACTGTTCCGCCTTCTTCTGCTCAGAGGGTTGCCTCACCAGTCCAGATGGATATTTCAGCAGCAGCTTTTGGGTGTGCTCCACCACTAGTTCCGAGGGTTGTTCCAACATTCACGGAGGATTTTCTACCCCCACCACCCATGTTAGCATACGGGACGCAGATGTTTGCCATATTTTGATAGATGATGGCAGCGTAGCCGAGGTAGACAGATATTCTATGTCAGGGCATCGAGAGTGCTCACCAGTTAGAACTAGCTACTTTAAAGAAGGTAGTGCTTGTCCAACCGTAGATTGTACCGCCTCATCCTGTCCGGCACCAGCCGAGGCCGGGTACCATCATTAATTTCAAGAGAATGAGGCTCAAGGACTTCAAAGGCATTGAAGGGATCTTGTATGCCAACCATTGTATCGAGGATGTAGAGAGGACCCTGTGGCTAGCACATATTCCAGAGGGTCTACAGGTGGAAGCAGCGGGCAGCCAGATGTTCGATATGGCTCTGACATGGTTTCGTATAGACCCGAGGATCGTGGTGCCAGGACTGGCTTGGAAAGCTTTAAAGAGGTTTTCAAGGAGAAGTTCTTTTTGGACGTGTCTCTGAGTGCCCTAGAGAGCAAATTCCTAGATCTCGTCCAGGGAAGCATGACGGTGGATGAGTACGCCGCGAAGTTCTGCAGATTTGGCAAATTTTTGGAGGGACAAAATTCCTTAGGAAAGGCTAGGAAGTTCCGAAAGGGTTTGATCAGGGAGGTCAAATCTCTCACTAGGGGACACCGCACAGATACATTCGAGGAGATTAAGATAGATGCACAGAGGGCTGAGAATGACTTGGAGCTCAAATCCAAGAGGATGAGAGACACATCATGTGGAGCTACTAATAGTACGGGTCCAGCCAAATGATCCCACTTCTAGCAGCAAAGGACCTTACAGCCGCGGAGATAGTAGTTTCATACACCATTCTGAGCACAAGTGCAGCAGACGCACCAGGCCCCGAGACCGGCACAGTAGGCCCAATAGTGTACTCATTATGGGAAGATTGGACATACACGAGAGGTTTGCAGGAAGAGGCTTTGAGTATTTCTTTATTATGGAGAGCCAGGCCACCAGTTGAGGGAGTGTTTAGTGGCTCCAGATCGAGCAGGCCAGGGAGCAGCACCGGTACAGAGAGCACCAGTGAGGCCACCTACGGGACAACAGAGGGGGCCTCCTTTACCGACTCAGCAGCAGCGCTTTGTCCATCATCAACAGTAGCAAAGAGGTTCACCACGAGGGCGAGCTTTTACAATAACAATTAAAGAGAAGGAGACGGTTGGAGATGTGATATCAGGTTCAGTTCTCCTTGATTCTATTCCAGCTTATGCTTTATTTGATTTTGGTGCTTCCCATAGTTTTGTATATGTATTATTTGCTCTTAAGCATTATTTAAAGTCTGAACCTTTGGCTAGGACTTGCAAGATAACGACTGGGGAAGGCATTATCCTGGTCAATAATGTTTGCAAGGATCAAAGAGTTATACTGGGAGGCCGGGAGTTGAGTGTGTGCTTACTCGTAATGCCACTCATGAGCTACGACATTGTACTTAGGATGGATTAGTTGAGTAGGCACCTTGCCAGTATAGATTATCGTGGAGGTAGAGCATTGTTTCGACCGCCAGGAGAGCCAGAGTTTAAGATTGCCTTAGGAGCACTAGAGCAGAGCAAGGATGCCATCGGTGGAGCCATGGTGGAAGAGAAGGAGTTGCCACATCCGTTAATAGCAGAATTTATGGATGTTTTTTCGGAGGAGTGTCGGGTTAGCCGCCAGACCGAGATATTGAGTTCTCTATAGACTTGGTGCCAGACGTAGAGATGATATCTCAACACGTATATAGAGTCAACAACAACGAACTGGCAGAGTTGAAGAAGAAGGTGGATGAATTGCAGAACAAAAGCTTCATTAGATCCAGTTCATCACCATAGGGTAATCCTGTATTGTTTGTACCAAAGAAGGATGGGTCGGTACGCATGTGTATCGACTACAAGGCCCTAAATAATCTCACTATCAAGAACAAATACCCGCTGCCGAGGATTGATGATCTATTCGATCAGTTGAGCAGAGAGAAGGTATTTTCGAAGATAGACTTGAGGTCAGGCTACCACCAGGTGAAAGTGAAGAAGAAGGATATTCCGAAGACAGCTTTTCGGACTTAGTATGGCTAGTTTGAGTTCTTGGTGATGTTTTTTGGGTTGACCAATGCCCCGACGGTATTCATGAATCTGATGAACAAGGTGTTCCACCAGTATCTTGATAAGTTTGTGGTGGTATTTATTGATGATATTCTGGTGTATTTGAAGACCCCACAGGAGCATGAGGAGCAGGTGAGGATAGTGTTGGAGACTCTCAGGAATAAGAAGCTTTATGGCTAGCTATCAAAGTGTGAGTTCTTCCTTGACAAGATTGAATTCCTTGGTCATGTGATTACAGGTGACGGGACCTCAGTGGACCCGAAAAAGATCGTGCTAGTGGAGTCGTGGGATACTCCAAGTTCAGTGGTAGAGATCAGGAGAATTCTGGGACTATAAGGTTATTATTGGAGGTTTGTATAGGACTTCTCCAGGATTATGGAGCCGATGACTAGGCTGGCCAAGAAGGATGTAGAGTTTGTCTAGACAGAGGAGAGTCAGACCGCTTTTGAGAAGCTGAAGAAGAGATTAACGACAGCTCCAGTATTGACATTGCCATCGGGATTAGGTGGATTCACTATCTTTAGTGATGCTTCAAGAAAGGGTTTTGGTTCTGTCTTACAGCAAAACGGGAAGGTGATTGCCTATGCTTCCAGGCAATTACATCCTCATGAGAAGAATTATCCTACCCACTATTTGGAGTTGGCAGCGGTTATTTTTGATCTAAAGCTATAGAAATACTATTTGTAAGGAGAGAGTGTGAAGATCATTACAGACCATAAGAGCTTGAAGTACGTGTTTACACAGATAGAGCTAAACATGAGACAGCGACGGTAGTTGGAGTTGATGAAGGACTTTGATATATCATTACAGTACCATCTAGGAAAGGCTAATATAGTCATTGATTCCTTGAGCAGGTATCCAGTAGCTATGTGCTTGACTACAGACATACATTTATTTATCGATCTTGATATCTTGGGTATTAAGGTACTGGTACCAGGTGTCAAGATGCAGATGTGGGGATTGCAGATACAGTCTGAGCTGATAGACAGAATTTGAGCTACACAGTATAATAATGAGTCTCTGAGGAGTATCAGAGCACAGGTTCGAATAGGACAATTCGAGGACTTCACTATTGTTGAGGATGGATCACTATGGCATGGTACCAAATTATGTGTACTAAGTGGGATATTGTGCGAGGAGGTTCTTCAGGAGGAGCATCGATCGTAGTACTCTACACATCCAGGTGCCAATAAGATGTATAGAGATCTGAGGGAGCATGTATGGTTGTATGGTACGAAGCGGGAGGTGGCACACTTTGTATCCAGATGTTTAGTGTGCCAACAAGTAAAGGCAGAGAGGCAGAGGCCAGGTGGTTTACTTTAGCCTTTACCTATTCCAGAGTGAAAATGGGAGCATGTTACTATAAAAAAAATTGGACTTCCACGTTCTCTAAGATGTAAAGACGCAATTTTGGTCATCATAGACAGGTTGACCAAATCAGACCACTTCTTATCATTTAAAGTGGGCACATCTACAAAGAAGCTAGCGGAGATGTATGTGCGACAGATTGTCAGATTGCATAGAGTTCCTGTAAGAATCATCTCAGATCGGGATAGTCACTTTATATCCTACTTCTGGAGGAGTTTGCAGAATATCTTGGGCACTCAGCTCAAGTTTAGTACCGCATATCACCCCCAGACAGATGGACAGTCGAAGAGGACTATTTAGACTCGAGGATATGCTTCGCACTTGTATTTTAGATTTCAGAGGCTCTTGGGAGGATCATCTTAACCTGGTAGAGTTTTCTTACAACAACAGCTACTAGGCCAGTATCGAGATGTCATCATTCGAGGCTTTATATGGACGAAGATGTCGTACTTCTCTATCTTGGGATGATATTGGTGAGAGAGTCTTGTTGGGACCAGAGATGATTGTGGATGCAGCTGAGAAGGTGAAGCTCATTAAAGATAGACTTCGGGTGGTACAGGACAGACAACGGCATTAGGCCGATAGCCATCGAAAACCCTTAAAGTTTGAGGTATATATTTTGTTTGTATTGCTTGTGATTGCTTTATTTTAGATTGAGTGTTAAGGCTATATTTTATTCTAGGTTGGCGATCTGGGGTTCTTGCGAATTTCTCTGACACGGAATACGATTCACTTTGGTGTAGGCAGGAAGCTTATTCCACGGTATATCGGACCCTTCGGCGTTCTTGCGAGGGTCGGTGCAGTGGCCTATTGAGTAGACTTGACACCTGCCCTAGAGGGAGTGCACGATGTGTTCCATGTGTCATAACTGAGATGGTACATGGAAGATCCTAGTCACGTATTGGATTACTCGGAGATCGAGGTAGATCCGACTCTCATCTACCCAGAGCAGCCAGTAGAGATTCTTGATCGCAGAGAGGAGGTGTTGTGGAACCAGATAATTTTTTTGGTACGCATCACGTGGAGGCATCACTCTCCGGAAGAGTCTACCTATGAGAGGAAAACCGAGATGCGCGAGCGATATCCATATCTCTTTGAACCGTGAGGTATCGTTCTTTCTTGCTTGTTGTAATTATTTCTTATAGTGCTAGTTCTTTCCTTAAATTTTGAGGACAAAATTTTTCTAAGGAGGGTAGACTTGTCACTACCACATTTCTAGATGAGGATATTTTATCTTTTAGCATATTTATTATTTAGTAATTAAATATATATATATATATATATATATATATATGTTCTACTAATTAATTATATTGTGTTGTGCTATTTATTTATTGGTTAGTGGACTAGCCTATTTTTTTTGGACTTGTCATTAGTGGACCCGTTAGTTTGCCATGACACATTGAGCCCAACATTGGGTTAGACCCATTAGACTCATTCCCTTAATTAATTAAGGAGATTATATTAGTTTTATGAAGAATTAGAAGTTTTCTAATATAGTCCTTCCTAATTAAACCTCATGACTAACTACTAGGGGTAACTTAGACTTTACACATTACTTGAAAAGATGGAAAGGGGCCGGCCATATGAAGAGGGGGATCTTTCTCTCTCTCTCCTATCATTAATTCATTTATTTTAGATCCCCAATTGTGTTCTTTCCTAAATTGACTCATCCCTCCACCAAATTTATCCAAATTTACTCTCATTACCTCCCAATTATATCATCTAAGAAGCATTGGAGCTTGGATTGTAAGGAGCACTTGAAGGAAGAGGAATTGACAAGGAGATTGTGTCTTAATTGTGTACATTAAGCATTTCATTGGGAATCCATCTTCCAATAGGTAAATTCTAATTTTCCTGATAATCTAGACTCTATTTCATGTATTTAACCATTAGTAAACCTCTCTTGGCTTAGGTCTACCCATAGGAATAAGAACTAGGTTCATAGGACCTCTATGGTAATTTTTATATAGAGATTTATGCTCATTTTAGGAGAATTTCGAGATTGATACCATCAAGTGTGTGTCATGAGACCAATTAGATCTAATTAAACTTAGATTGATGATATGAGACTAGATACGTGTCCACAATTGGACACGAGTAGATGGTATCATGGAATTTTGTGATACGGTATGATACGGGGTTTATTTTGGGTGATTTGTATAATTACTCTTCAATTTTATTTGTAACTAGTTGCATTATATATATATATATATATATATATATATATATATATATATATATATATATATATAATTACATTAGGATGTGTGGTTGAGTGTTAGTTGGACCTATATGTTTGGTATTTTGTTGTTGTGTGTTGTGTGTGTGTGAATTATAATATGTGTGTATATGTGCTGGAGTGATGTGGTGTGACTGTGTGTGTGCAGAAAGTGCACCAAGGTGCACTGCACTGTGGTATAGTTTGGGTTGCCTGTTAGCTAAGATGAGTGAGTGTATAAGGTTAGAGCAATGCATGCTCGGAGAACTGTGTGTAGTTGGACTGATCACTTGTTGCTCAGTTGTTAACTGGCTAGAAAGGGAATACTAGGGATCGGGTTTATAGATAAGTAAGAGCATTAGCAGCAACATGAAGCACTGATATACTTCCTATTCAAGAAAACTGTAAGCAAGTATTAGAGGGGAAGCTTGGGTATTTTGTATCAAGCTAAGGAAGTAGTTAGTATCAGTAGACTAATAATAAGTTAGTAGCAATAGCAATAACAAGTAAGATGGAAGAGTGTGTTGGATTATGGACTATGAGAGGACTACAGTCTAAGATGGAAGGGTGTGTTGGATTATGGACTATGAGAGGACTACAGTCTCGGGCTATAGGATTAGCTGAGCTCGGGATACTGGGTATTGGCAGTAGAGCTCAGTTGGTATCAGATCTAGTCTAATATAGTGTCAGAGTTTGCAATGTGAGTTAAGGGAGAAGAGTTTATATTTAGATCAGTTAGGATTGGGTTGTATGCTTGTGTAGGTATATGTATGAGAGAGTTAGAAAGACTGATAGCAGGGTTGGTGAATGTAAGTGTGGAGCAGTGGCATCTGTGCAGTAGAGATGGGGGAGGCACTGCTCAAATACAAGCAGGCAACACATAGAGTATTTCCAAGTCGGACAATCCAGTTGAGAGAGGTTGTTGCAATCCAACTGTTGTACAGTTGGGGTGTTTAGATGTTCAAGTATGAGTTTAATGTTAGGAGTAATGTTTGGGTGCTAAGTTTGAGTGCAAGCTGAACATCTGAACTCGGATTGAATTATAGGGCTAGGGTTGTGGGTCATGTTTAAGGTAAATATTAAGTATCAAGATACTTGGTACTAGTAGAAGAGTATGGGTATGTATGAGTTATTAAGTATTAACTAAGATAGCAAGGGTTAGTAGGTAATATAGTATGGGTATATATGTATATGAGTTGTATATATTAGTACTATCTAGTATAGTTAATAATAGATAGTATAGCCTATATTAACTAGTATACTTAGTAATACCTAGTACAACTAGGATACCTTGGTATAACCTAAAAAATCTAGTTTAGCAAGGTATTTGACTAGTTTGACTAGTATTAGCTAGTGTGACCTAGAAATGGCCTAAAAAATTATATTAGTGCATTTTAATTTATTTTTCATTCATTACACCCAAGTGACATGATATTTCCTATTTAGGTGTGTGTGACACCAACTCGGATACTGAGTCATACTTGTTGCTCAGGACCACAGGCGAGTACATTCTCTGAAAGTTTTCTTATTTGATAGTCTCTATGTTTTATGTATTTAGTATTGAGATAATTGATTACTAGAACGATGGTTACATGGATTGGTATACGTGAATCTTGGTCATGAGATGTTATTGTTGTGATTACTCAGTGATCGTCGTGTCGTGCTTCATGATTACTCAATGATTACCGTGATATCTTAGTAATTATATAGACCATACAATAACATCTCATGACCAAGATTCACGTATACCAATCCATGTAACCATCGTGCCAGTAATCAATTATCTCAATACTAAATACATAAAACATAGAGACTATCAAATAAGAAAACTTTCATGATTACTCAATGATTACCGTGATATCTTAGTGATTATATAGACCATGATCATAGTACATGATATTATAGACCGTGCAGTATGATATACGTGTTATAACGTGTCATAATTTGGATCCGTGTATCAGTCGGGGTTGGAGAAGTATTAGTGGATATGTGATCATACCTTATAGCCCATGATTTAGTGTAGCCTGTGATAGCTAGCAGATCATGCAACTCACATGTGTTCACGCTAGCTCACCTTTTATATATAGTCCATGCTAGACCCAAGCCGATCATATTATCTTACTCATATTTTAAGGCTTATTTACTATATTGTTTTATTTATTCTAGTTTATTACATGGATGTTCCTCACCATATTATTCTCAGTTTATTGCCATTATTTACCATGATGCTCTTCCTTTTGATATTTACTAGTTCAGTTATTTTTATCATTTATTTTTATTGCTATTGTTGTTTTATAGTTTCAGTCAATTATTGGAACTTCTATTGGATTGTACTTCACTCCAATCCTGATTGGATATTTTTCAGATGATTCATTAGAGGACTAGTGCCCTACGCACTACAGGCCACAGGATGACGAGATAGTTGAGATAGCACCTGTAGAGCCTATTGAGATAGTACTAGCAGTCGATGAGACTTAGTTAGTTCATTTATGATATTGTATATATAATTTAGTCACTTTTGACATTGTATTATATTTGAGATCATTGAGTTATGATTAGATTTGGACTTATGATATATTTTGACTCTATATTTCTTTTCTTCTATTCCATATCGTGTTATATCTTCCTCTGGTTGATTATTGTTATTGAGTATTGTTTACCATTATCATATTATCCTCCATTTCGAAGTTAAGATATCTTAACAAGTACATTATATATATATATATATATATATATATATATATATATATATATATATATATATATATATATATATATATATATATATATATATATATATATTGTGTAAGATATTTAGAAAGTATTGTTGACCTAGACAGCATTAAACCGCCGATTATGCGGCGTAGGCTGGACATACCCACGTACTCGTGCCCTTACACCGGGTGCGGATCGTGACACGTCTTGATCAAGGCAATGAGTAGCACCTATATTGCATGTCCCGTTGTTCCCGTGGTTGATTTTGATTATGCTTGTCAAGCTATTGTCTAGTCTCGCATTATGTCTAAGACAAATTCCTGAACACCACGGTCAAATTTTTTGAATAAACTATTCATGCTAATAAACTAGATTAATAACTAGAATCATTTAGAAAAATTTCCTGGCTACATGTAATCCCGACTTTCCAGCGACACCAATGGATTTGGAGCTCTCCATCGTGAGAGGCACACTTCCAGCACATCGTCGAGTGTTGTATTACAAGTAAAATATCTATACAAGTTAATTATAATATCTATCTTGTACGTTTGGATGGTCCGGATAGACTATAGGGCATATGGTTGTATAGAATTTCTAAACTGCATGTGTTAGTAACTAAGACTGTGATAACCCTAGTTAGCCAATAATAGCAAGTCATAGTACATGATTGGACATGATTGCTTGATGTTCAATCTAGTCTAGTCCCGTCCTGATTTATTTATCAACTAATCCAAAATTATAACCTGAGTACTGATTCCAAATATCTTTGTTTAAATACTCCAGAACTGTTAACTATTATTTTACCCACTACACTTATTTAAATATTCCTTGTGTTATTTCTTATTGATTTGTCTACATGCTGGTTTTTAGTTCCTAAGATTGTCTCCCTTGTGGTACTTGCTAATTTGGGGTCTGACCCCACTAGTTTTAAATGGCCAGATATCGGAGCAGGGCCGCAGGATCTCCCGTACTTCCCGCCTTAAGATGGTGAACACCAAGAGCACTCAGGGCCATAAGTGGGTTTATCTTTCATCACCCACTTGATCTTGTATAATTATTTTTTTGAGACATTTAGCCCCCGAGCACGTGTTTACCTCGTATTTTGGGACTTGACGTTCTAGCCTGCAGGCCTACATATAAAGTATATTCTAGACTATAGCTAGAGTTGATCATGTAATATGGTACTCTTGCTAGTTCTTCATTTTGTAACTAGCTTCATGATCATTGGTGTATGTATAGTTTGGAACGCCTTACTATTATATGTTTGGTGATCATACATCTTGTAACTTGTTGCTTGCTTGAGATTGAGACAACTAGAATTCTTGACCCAGGAATGAATGTTGGATTATAGAGTAAAACACTCACATGTCTAGACAGTCATGATCGTATCTCGGGATATATAGTACTTTGGTGTACGTAGCTAGCTTTGTCTGCCCCTGCTCTCCAGTATTCTGGTTCTAGGGCGTGACAGAAATCAAACACAACCACAAAGTCTAAACACATCAACAAGTCTAGTATAAATAATAACATCCCAATGTCTAAGTAGAGCCAGAGACAGATTTGGTACCAAAATATAGCAATACTAGCTAACTACTAAAATGTCTCAGATAAGCAATATCTTGCAACAAGTCTCTACTCCTGAGCCACATGAGCAATCTCAGCAACCTCACCCTGGGGTCCATAATGGATCTGGCACCAATCCTCCAAGTTCTCAAAAAAATATTATCCAGTCAGGATGGAATGGGTACAACCTAATAGCAGTTCCAATTAATTGACAAAGATTATAAAACAGTAATAGTGAATATAATAAATGATGAGTAAA
Organism: Iris macrosiphon; assembly: GCA_036927795.1. Taxonomy (NCBI): domain Eukaryota; kingdom Viridiplantae; phylum Streptophyta; class Magnoliopsida; order Asparagales; family Iridaceae; genus Iris; species Iris macrosiphon. Next base: position 79,196,893 of record JAYESA010000001.1, on the reverse strand, counting down.
AGCAGAACTATCAGCATATCCTGGCAATGACAACAAGAAGGATAAGTAACACTGAGTATTTGGCGTAAAGGTAATAAGAAGTAGACAGAGAAAGTTAAATACAACTCAATAAGTAGGAAATATATAGGAAAAACTATAACAACTATGTATTTTTAAGTACTAATTTTGATATATGATCGTCTTGGGAACTTGTACGATGAATACTGGTCTGGTTAATCATACGTGAAATGTATGATTAATAATAACAATGTCGACGCAATACACTATGGATTTGATCACATATCTAGCTAGCACTTCCCTACCCCGACTGGTACAATATGATCCAATCATGACACGTTACTAATATGATGTACGATGTTAATACGATGAGCAAGGTAACATCTCATAACTGAGGATCCAAACTATATACCAATCCTACACCATCGTGTCAGGAATCAAATATAACATCACTAAGTACATAAATTATAGTAAATATTAAATAAATGAAACTATCAGAGAATGTACTCGTCTGAGGTCATGTTCTGAAATATCAGACAGTATCTGAAATGGTGCCTCGAAGACCTATATATGAATTATCAAGTCAAACAGTGTTTTGGATTTATAAACATACTAAACTAGCTTCAAACTAGGTCTCTAGGTCAAACTAGGTATTCTAGGTCAATACCTTGCTAAACTAGGTTTTCTAAGTCATACTAGTCATTACCTTGCTAATATTAGACTATACTAGCTAATACTACTAATACAGTTAATGCGCTATATATATATATATATATATATATATATATATATATATATATATATATATATATATATATATATATATATATATATATATATATATATATATATATATTACTCTAATATATCACTAAGTTATAGTATCCTAGTCTATATACTTATTACCTTAGTATTGCCTCATTACCTTGTCCAAACACCTACCTAGACCAATATCTTAACATAATATCTTGGTACCCATTGGTACATGGTACCATGGTACCACACTAATATTAACACTAACCTTGCTACTCACTAACACCCTCCTCTAGTGTCTGACACTCACCCATATACAAACCATATACATATTTGCACCTCTCCATGAATCACATCATTAATACTCAACACAACCCACTTCCCGACTACTCCAACATTTAGCCTACACTCAATCACAACAACATACTAACCTCCTAACTTACTGTCATGATACACTTAACATCTATGATACTTAATAACACCACTGAACTTCCTGAATACCATGGCACACCCACTGAAACCTCACTGGCACACTGTCACTTGTGCACTGATACATATTTATACACTAGGTGCATTGGTGTACCCCTCATTTACTGGTACAGCAGACCCAGTCTCAGGTTTGACTATACAACTCTATCCAACAATGATACTTGAGTATCAATCCAAACATACTACCTATACCCACAGCACATACCTTAGTCCTCACCTCCACCGATACCTTAATATATACCCTTTCTCACTAACAGTTGATACTCTATCTCATGATACACTAACTTGTAAATCACACCCATACTCCCCTGCATACACTACATTAGAGAACACCCTCCCACTCTGCACTACACCCCTCGCTTGAGTTGTACCCAGGTAAACTGTCCCTACACTGCACCAATTGCTACTGCCTAGTGCAGTAGCAAAACACCTACCTCAAGTGCTGCAAGTAGCAACACACAGAGCTCCCATCACTAACACTAAGTTATGAACACTCGTATCATAACACTTAGACTAAAATCCCCTCTCCCTTGCACTGAGCTAAGGCTCCTCCCTCTCATAACCTATTTGTACAGGCGACACACCCGACCTACTGATACACACTGATGTACATGACACTAGACTCCACTGCACTCAGGCCTTGCTTCCTTCTCCCCCTAACTGATCTGCAAGTTTTTTATGTGCAGGAACACACACGATCCCCCCCTAAGTTCAATGCCTGCACATAACCTACAAACACTTCACTCCAAATTACCACAGTTGTAGTTATCCAACCAGCATACTGACCTTGCTCTTCTACCTATTGTTTGCTATCCCTCAACTAATTGCAATGTAGCTGCAGTTAAATACAGCAAAGTTCCACCCCCACACCTGCAAACTGTAAAGTTAACCCCCAACTTAAACCATGCACAACAGACCCTCACTTCCTGCCCACATCTCCTTCATACACTACTACACCACTCTCCCAACCAACACACTAATACTTACTAATAAAAATAGACTCACACTCACTATCACACCACATACTATCACACCACATACACCAACACTAAACAACCACTAATATTACCCATCTCACTTGACACAAGCTTACTGTCACCCTCACATTTTCAATCAAGGGTAGTTTAGTAATTGGCATGGGTATTTTATTTTAGGAATATTGTATTTAATATTATACATGTATAATTAATTATTTGTTGTATTATTTATTAATTGTTAGATGTTAGATTTATTTTGGACTTGTGTATTAGACCTAACTAGTTAGTTTAGATGCATGAACCCAACATTTTATTTTGGTTTATATTGAGCCCAATAATTAGGCTCATTCATTAGGAGGATGAATTAATTAGTGAAACCATTAGACTAGAACATTTCCTCCATAATTAATTTCTTCATGAGAGGCCCCAAGGGATAATTTAGATATTTCACATTGCTTGGGAGAGGGGGCTAGGGCCAGCCACATTAGGAGGGGAGAGAGTCTCTCTCTCTTTTTATTTTCTATTTCAATTAGATCTAGAATTTCCCCTTTCCAATTTCTTCATTCCTTCACCATTTCCTACTCAATTTCTTCCCAAATGCTTTCTCTATTCTTCATTGGAGGCTACTACAACAAGGATTTATAAGAAGAAAGCAAGGATCTATAAGGAGAAAGCCAAGATCTACAAGGAGGAGGCTACATTCTTCATTTGGGGATTTTTCATTGGGAATCCATCTTCCAATAGGTATATTTTAGTTTTTTCACTCTTAGTAGACTATAAATCTGAGTTTTATTCATAAGAAACCACCCCACATGCATAGACTACCCATAGGAATTGGAATTAGGTTCATAGGAGGCCTATGGAGAAAGTTATGGGTATTTTTGTGTCAATTTTGGGAGAATTCCGAGATTAGCACATGTAGTGTTTGTCAATTGGTCAATTAGATCAAATTGATATGTGTATGATTGTTTGTGACGAGTGTCGTGTCCATAATTGGGTACGTGTAGGCCGTATCCCGTCAATTTGGCGATACGGATTATTTTGGGGGGGGGGGTTCTCCGACACAAAAAATTGTGCATGTCACTTCTTGACACGGACATGTAGTTGATTTAATTATTATTTGTATTGTACATAATTGGTATTCTAGTCTTTCTCGTGTCCTTCGGGATGCGTTTGGTTGTATGGTGGAGCCGTATCGCAAGCGTATCATAGAATGAGTGTGATACGGGTGCGGTGCACTCCACGTGTTGGTTTCATTACTCTTTAAATGCTTGTGACTTGTGTGTGTGTATATATATATATATATATATATATATATATATATGAGATATTGTGTATAATATATATGTATTGTGTATATACCTATAGTATATAGTATACATATTTGTATATAGCCATATATCTATATGTATATATATGTATGGTTGAATATATATATGTATATATGCATAAGTGTATATGTATATCTATATGTATATATGTATGAGTGTTTATATCTATCTATATGTGTATATGTGATTGTATATATATATATATATATATATATATATATATATATATATATATATATATGGGTGTGTGCATTTAGTTGTAGTGTTTGTAGTGAGTGAGAGGGCTCGAGGCAATATGATTAAACAACAAGGGGGAGAGCAGTCAGTGCACTGTTCAAGCAGTTGCAGTTTGCATCAGTGCAGCAGTAAAGTTTAAGTGCACAGCCATGGGAGAGCCGGTACTGAGATGCATCGAGCAGCAGCAGGCAAGGGGTCGGGCATTTGTAGCCTGTACAGGCATTAGCTTTCAGTTCAGCAACACTCAGCTACGCAGTGGCAGCAAACAGTGTAAGCACAGTAACAACAAGGTTTCAGCAAGAGGGAGAGCAGCTCGAGCATAACTCTGTACAGCACAACAGCTAGCAGGTACTGTACAGTAGTAAGTTAGTTTGTGCAGGCATCAATGCACAGCCATTCACAGCAAGCAACAGCACAGTTCAGCAACTCTGAGCACTGAAGAGCACAGCATCTTGTGCACAACAACATAGTAAGTCACTGCAGCAGTGCATCATGCTCGGGCACCACTGAGGTGCAGTACCAGTAGGAGTGTGCAGTGGCATCAACTCGAGCCACTGCAGTTCAGCGAGGGAAAACATGCAGCAGTGTTCATCAAGGTATTTCAGTCAGTGACGTTAGTTCAGTTGGTTAGTAGTTAAGTTGATTAGTAGTTAGTATAGCTAGATAGTTAGTTATATGCCTTGTTTGTTTAATAGTTAGATAGATAGGTATTAATTTGACTCTTAACTATATATATCTATGTATGTATTGTAATTGGTAAGTTATTATGTAGGTTTATGTATCTATGTACTAGTATGTAATATATGTTAGTAGTTAATAGTATTTTAGTAGTTAGTTGTGTTAGCATATAGTTAGTTTATGAGGGTTATCTATATATTAGCTATAGATGTCACGACCCGCACCCGGTTTAGGGGCACGAGTGCGTGGGTACGTCCAGCCTACGCCGCAGCATCGGCGGTAGAACGCTGTCTAGGTCAAGTACTATCTAAATAATCTCACACTAGTATCCAACTCCATAAGGAGACACGGATAACACTATAAAGATGAACAACATACTCAATCACAATTACAGCACGATAAGAATTCGAAGAACAAAAGAGTACAACACAAGACTAATGATAAAACAATCATACCTGTAATCAGTAACAACCAATCTCCAAGTGTCAGAACAAGTCCACTAAGGTCACAGTCTGGAAAAATATTTTCCAGTCAGGAAGGAGCAAAGTACATCTCTAAATAGCAGTTCTATATAAATGACATAAACTATGTAGCAGTTCTAGATGGAAACATACCAGATGCATGTATAAGTACGAGAATGTACAATGAGAGAAATACTGGAAATACTGTAAGTAAATGCAGGAAAAGAAACATTATGTCCATGAGCAAGAACCTATGACTAAGTGTGTTGAGTACTAGCTTTAACATGTGATCGGCTTGGGAACTTGATCAGGCTGGTTACATGTGATTAGCTATGATTCATGGAAGGTCAGGCTAACCGTTGGTTAGCTATGATGCATGGAGAGGTCAGGCTAATCACACGTAACAGCTATGAGGCATGGAGATGGTCAGGCCGCACCCGACGTGAGATGTGGGGTGAGCTATGATGCATGGATAGTTGGGTATGATCACATATCTACACTAAAATACTCCCCAAACCCCCGACTGGTATAGTAGATCCAATCATGGTACGCTATGGCACGGGATTCCCTAGGGAGGTAGCAAATCTCCCCGGGTCTCAGTGTCTGTACATGCACAAGATAACAAGGAAACAAGTCTTGTACAAGCTACACCATGAATAAGGAATAACATCTCATGACGAGATCCGTGTATACCAATCCGTGTAACCAACGTGTCAAGAACATGGATATTTACACTAGATACAGTGAACATAGGAGATATCATAAATTAGAAACTAATCAGAGAATGTACTCGCCTTGGGTCCTTAGCTGGTAAAACCAATGTCCTGTCCCAGTGTATCGTCTGGAGGAACCAACAGTCCTAAAAATATATCAAATACAACATCTGCATCAGGTGCTACACTAACACAACTCAAATACATGAACTCAGGGCTCTGCCAGGTATGGCATAGTCAATTAGGGTCATCTAGTAGGGATACATATATAATACACATTACACTTATTAATACTTACAATATTTATACATGCACCAATTTAAATGTATTTACAATATATATTTGATTTATACTAGTTGAACATTATATATGTATACTCATACATATGCTAAAATACATTTTAAAATATATATATATATGTGTATTGTCAATGTTATTATTATATACTAATACTAATTCACCAAATTAATTTTATACCATATAAAATACCCAATATACATACATATACAACTAATTATACATACTTAATTATAAAATTTTATTAATAAAATAAATAATATACCTATTCATATTTTAAATACATACATATACCAATACGAAAATATAGATCTACATATACATATTTATGCCAAAATACGGTTATATATACATATACTAATTTTCATAATAAAAAACCCTTATATATAATACATAACTAAATTATAAACAATAAAACTAATATGCATATATATATATATTACCAAACTTATTATAGGAAATTACTAAACTAATTATATTTAATTAATAAACAAGTTACATAAATTACTAAACTAATATATTTAATAAATTAATTAACTGATTAAGAATTTATTTACTGACAAATGACTAATTAACTGATTAATTATAACTAAAACTAATTTTATAAATTAATTCAACTAATTATAAATTAATTAAACTATTACAAATTAACGAAACTATTACAAATTAATTAAACTATTACATTTTAATTTAACTATTACATATATTAATTAAACTATTACATATATACATATATTAATTAAACGATTACAAATCCCTAATTACATATACAGAGCAGAAGAAAAAAGGGGGAGGAGGAAAGAGGGCTTACGGTTGGGGTTTCCGGCGAGGTCGGGCCGGCAGGGCGTCGGCGTCGGCTCCAGCGGTGCTCGGTTCGAGAAGACGGCGGCGCTCTCGTCCCGAGGAGGCGGTCGGCTGAGTTCGACGACGCGGCGTCGACTGGCTCGAGGAGGGCTCGACGCGGTGGCGGCGTCGACTCGGCGGCGGCGGGTCTCGGGAGCAGCGGCGGCTTCCCGGATCTGCTGTGGCGGCGGATGTTCTCAGCGGTGGTCGACGGATCCCAGGCGGCGGTCTCCGAGCTCGACGCGGCAGCGGAGCTCAACGTCGGGGGAGACGCGGCGGCCAGCGGCGATAGGCGAGGCTGAATCTAGGGTTAGGGTTTTGGGTTCTGCGTGTGTCAGGGGTCGTGTCCGGGTCTGCCGGACACGGGGTTGATGCTCTGTGGGCGTGTCCGGGTGTTGGACACGGGGTGGGTGTTTGCTGTGGTGTGGAGGTGATGTCCGGGTGTGTCGGACACGGAAATCTGGTTGTAATACTGTAATCTGGACACAGGAAATGAATGGATACGGTGGGACACCCGGGGTCGGACCCGAGGCCATCACGGCTGACACGGTGATGCTGGACACACGGACACGAGCACACAAAAATGGTGGTGGCTGTGGCTTCATGGGGATTTGTGAAGGCTAGCTAGGGTTTCTAGGGAGATGTGATGAGGGACTTAAATAGGGAGAGATGGTGTGGGATAAAGGGTTGCGGGTTGGCCCAATAATGAATGGCCCAGAATTAAAATATAAAAGGGTTTCTCATGTGGGAAAAAATGAGGGTGTGCTGGCTAGTTAATAGGAAATAGAAATTTGTAAAATTTAAAAAGAAGAGATTATAATTTCAGAAAATATTTTAGGAAAGCTACGTAATTTATTTATTTACTATTTCATTAATTATAAAAATTATTTTGAAGAAACAACTAGTCCTTTAATTAATTTTATCCAATAAATAATTTTATGATTTCAAGCCAATAAACATTTGAAACTAGAGGAATATATATATATTATTTATTTATTTATTTTGTAATACATCGTCATTTAGGAAAAAATGATTTTTATAAAGATTTTTAAATTACCTTCCAAAATCAAACATCGTTCAAAATCAAATAAAAATTTTCAAGGAGAAATATTTTATAAAACTTGATATTTTAAAATAAATAAAAATCTAATTATTTTGGAAATTGGAAATCGGAGGTTACAAGTCTATCCTCCTTAGAAAAATTTCGTCCTCGAAATTTTAGGGATGACTAGGATAGAAAAAAATTTGTTGTTCATAATGATGAATATATCATTGAAGAAAATATTTCTATAAGGAAAATATTTACCAAACAGAAGGAAACATGAAGAAAGAAAAAAAAAATATGGTTTAAGACAGGAATAACTTGAAGGAATCATGGCTCGGCCTTGAATCCTCTAGAAAGTTTAGGTTTGGGAAGTAGACACGATCACAAAAACAGATAATTTGAATAATGCACGTTACCTTTTCAAAGTAACTAAACCAAGGAAGACCCAGTATAATGAATGATATAGACATGAAAGTTATAGCTAATTCGAAAGATACGGTCGACAATTTGATTTAAGAAACTTAAATACATCCTTCAGAATGTAATCAAGAGACATCTAATCGCCTTTCTTGATTTCTAGGAAAAAGAGTAGTCTTTACTACCTTCTGAAAATAATCATTCCTTTTTATCCTCGTTCATTTTACTTTTCTCAATCTTGTGATTCATCATTAACTAATATCTATAAAAGTTTCAAATTCCACAAACTTTATTAGATTAGATCTTAGAATTTCTGAATCAAAATTTATTACATGTCCAAAATCTTTATCATCAAATTCGAGTTTGTTTATCTTAACATCAACTATACCTCGATTATTTTCTTTGATTTCAAATGTTACTGTCATGGTCAAGAGTTTAATTTAAATCACAACCTCAATATACCATGATCTTACCTTACGACCTTCAATTATATGATCCCATAATCAATTATATTATAATCTTCTTTACCATGAGCTTCATTTCATTCCATATTTCTTTATCCGTATGTATAATGTTTCCGGGTTTTGAACTAATATATTTTTTTTTCATCCTCTGAATTTATTATCCCAATGTAAAAAATTTTACTACTCAAATCCTCAATATTTTAATTGAATTCCAGTCGTATCATAATCTCCTCAAATTTTGAGTAAATAACTAAATACAAAATTTACTATCCAATCCCTTTTAATTGAAATCCAATCAATGCATATTTATAAAACTTAAAAAAATCTGCATCCCAAAATTTAACTTTAAACACTCATCAATCATCTAACTCAATTTCAATCGATGCTTATTCCAATCTAACTCCTCATCCCAAGAGTTTAATTTGACACTATTCCATTTACGATTTTATTTCCTGCTTTTCTTTTTCCTCAAATACTCAACGATGCGATGCTTCCAGTATCTTCAATGCAACATTCCTACTATATAAAATTTCTATCTTGCAGTCAAATAGATAAAATGATAATCTCTCAAATTTCTCAAATTTTTAATAATCAATTCAATCATATCAAGACCTCCTTAAAATTAATAAATCCTCAAAAAAATTTTGGCTCTGTGAATTTCTTAATTCTCCCTTTAAGTAAATGTTTGTCCTCGAATTTCAATCAAACCTCGATTTTCGCAAAAACAATGATTCCATCAACTATGTTATAACAATCCCCTAAATTCTTTATTTAAATTTATGCTCATCCATAATTTAATCATCGTGTCCCTTTTTGTCAGTCATACCCTTGTCATAGATCCTTGCTATGGTCAAAACCCAAATGATCATGGTTTAAGAAAATTCTACTTACATCCATGCAATTTAAGAAAATATATAGATCATGTGTCTTGTCATGGTATTTCAGTCTCTGTTAAGGTGTACTACTAGCTAAGTTCTAACAAGAAAATCACGAATATAAACCACGTTACTAGGGAATCAATCAATCAAAAGACGAAAAAGAACATTAGGAAAGAAAAGAAAGAACCTGCTAACATATTACTTGCGGTATCTGCTATCAACCACTTAACTCTAGCACATTCACTAACAAATTCCTATTCATGTACACTGGTACCCATATCAACTAATCATATATTAATATTCATATCTCTCATCTACCAAAAATTAATCCTCAAAATAATCGTCAAGGTTTAACTTTTCGATCAACTTAAAATAAAATGCATATACCTCCTCAAAATCAGATACTTCACATCGAAATAAAATTTAATCACTTCTAAAATCTTTGTAGCCTTAACTATGTTTATTGAATCAAATTTAAATCCTCAATATTTTAACAACATAAAATCTCAACTCCTTAAAAATTCTGAAAATTTAAAATTCATTTCCACCTTTTAATTTATAACTCCTCAATGTACATATCAGTGCTCACGGTCTCTGATACTCAAGGTGCACTCAATACCTATATTGTCTAGAACTGTGTACTAAATTTGTACTGCCCGAATCACTTGCACTATTACCTCCAATGATCAAAGTTACCATCAACTGTGTTTTCTTTCATAATTTCAATTTATGTCAACTGGTATATCATCTAATTATCATCACACCGAGTGCTTACTGTTACTAGCACCATTTTCAATAATCCTTGATATAGAATCATCGGCACTCTTGGTATTATATCACTAGCTGCATTAATGGATTATCTCATCAAGCTCATTAGACTCATGATCACCTGTATCCTCTATAACACTCATGTTTCTTTACTCTCATGGGTATGTGTATGGTTCCTCATCTCGATGGTTGTATATGTATTTCCTTCAATCCTTTAAAGCCTATTAAACTAATCTGTGATACGCTTCATAACTTCCATTACTAATCCTGATATTTCTCTACTTATGACATCTCATTAAACCCTTTATACATATACATTTCTTTACCTTTAACATTTCCGATATCAATCATCCAATTGGACATCATGCTCCATAAATCCTTAACACAATTCCCGGATACTTAATCGTTTACATAGATCACTCAATTACATAATCATGATTATCCAGGACGGGTAATTGGCTCTGATACTAACTCTGAGAACTATCACTGATACTCTATACTCTCCTTAACTCTCAGTCTCTAATGACACTACTCCTAGAATCATTGGTACAAGGTACTATACTAAGGGCTAACTCTAGATTAAAGCCTACTGCTCACATGTCCAACTAAGAAACACTTACAACTCACTAGCAACACAGTCAATACTAATACAAGACACAAGAAAATTACAAGCCACTAATTATCATACTTAACAAGAAATCCTCAAGGAATAGGAGCTCAAAGACTGAATTGAGGACAGAAGGTATCTTTACTGCTAGTAAAGAAAGAAGCGGTGGAACAAAGTCCTGGAATAACAGAAATAGATAAGTCTTGAGATGATATTTTAAGAACCAATTTAGGATACAACCTGATAATCATACACGTCTGTCTGAAATCATGACACTCAGAATCCTCGCCACGCCAGTAAGCATAGATGCGATAAACGATAGGTTTCGTAACTAAGGTATGCACTCTATAATCATGTCGTCTAGAATCTTCGCCACGCCAACCGGTATGGCTGCGAAAGACTCTAAGCTTCATAACTATAGTATGTACATCCAAGTCAGGTTCCTACGTTCTCGTCACCACAGCTAATATGGCTGCGATAAATTCTAGGTTCCATAACCAAAGTAGACGTTTTACCTTCCTCACTGTCCTCATCAATATATGTCATCAGATGATACCATAAATCCTAGTCCGTAAAAATTCATCTCAATTTGAAATCAACTCAACAACGATACCAGGAATTAAAGTTAACAACTGGTCAACAAGAATCAAACTCAACAATGATACCAAGATTTTAATTTAAAAACTGCTCAACAAGAATCAAGTTCAGTAACAACAAGCGAGAGCGGGCGGAAACAAGGAAATGTTAAATTGGAAATTTTAACAAGATTATCAAGGGGTCGTCCCAGGAATCTCTCAAGAGTTTGTGATTGAGTATCCTCTCTCATCCTAGTATCCTATGTCCTATATTCTATAGCAGGTACGCAGTAGTACAACTAAGACGTCGCACTACCACGACATCGCACAACTTGCGAAGTCTGACCTGCATGGGCTACCACTAAAAACGTGTCACGACCCGCACCCGGTTTAGGGGCACGAGTGCGTGGGTACGTCCAGCCTACGCCGCAGCATCGGCGATAGAACGCTGTCTAGGTCAAGTACTATCTAAATAATCTCACACTAGTATCCAACTCCATAAGGAGACACGGATAACACTATAAAGATGAACAACATACTCAATCACAATTACAGCACGATAAGAATTCGAAGAACAAAAGAGTACAACACAAGACTAATGATAAAACAATCATACCTGTAATCAGTAACAACCAATCTCCAAGTGTCAGAACAAGTCCACTAAGGTCACAGTCTGGAAAAATATTTTCCAGTCAGGAAGGAGCAAAGTACATCTCTAAATAGCAGTTCTATATAAATGACATAAACTATGTAGCAGTTCTAGATGGAAACATACCAGATGCATGTATAAGTACGAGAATGTACAATGAGAGAAATACTGGAAATACTGTAAGTAAATGCAGGAAAAGAAATATTATGTCCATGAGCAAGAACCTATGACTAAGTGTGTTGAGTACTAGCTTTAACATGTGATCGGCTTGGGAACTTGATCAGGCTGGTTACATGTGATTAGCTATGATTCATGGAAGGTCAGGCTAACCGTTGGTTAGCTATGATGCATGGAGAGGTCAGGCTAATCACACGTAACAGCTATGAGGCATGGAGATGGTCAGGCCGCACCCGACGTGAGATGTGGGGTGAGCTATGATGCATGGATAGTTGGGTATGATCACATATCTACACTAAAATACTCCCCAAACCCCCGACTGGTATAGTAGATCCAATCATGGTACGCTATGGCACGGGATTCCCTAGGGAGGTAGCAAATCTCCCCGGGTCTCAGTGTCTGTACATGCACAAGATAACAAGGAAACAAGTCTTGTACAAGCTACACCATGAATAAGGAATAACATCTCATGACGAGATCCGTGTATACCAATCCGTGTAACCAACGTGTCAAGAACATGGATATTTACACTAGATACAGTGAACATAGGAGATATCATAAATTAGAAACTAATCAGAGAATGTACTCGCCTTGGGTCCTTAGCTGGTAAAACCAATGTCCTGTCCCAGTGTATCGTCTGGAGGAACCAACAGTCCTAAAAATATATCAAATACAACATCTGCATCAGGTGCTACACTAACACAACTCAAATACATGAACTCAGGGCTCTGCCAGGTATGGCACTAGTCAATTAGGGTCATCTAGTAGGGATACATATATAATACACATTACACTTATTAATACTTACAATATTTATACATGCACCAATTTAAATGTATTTACAATATATATTTGATTTATACTAGTTGAACATTATATATGTATACTCATACATATGCTAAAATACATTTTAAAATATATATATATGTGTATTGTCAATGTTATTATTATATACTAATACTAATTCACCAAATTAATTTTATACCATATAAAATACCCAATATACATACATATACAACTAATTATACATACTTAATTATAAAATTTTATTAATAAAATAAATAATATACCTATTCATATTTTAAATACATATATATACCAATACGAAAATATAGATCTACATATACATATTTATGCCAAAATACGGTTATATATACATATACTAATTTTCATAATCAAAAACCCTTATATATAATACATAACTAAATTATAAACAATAAAACTAATATGCATATATATATATATATTACCAAACTTATTATAGGAAATTACTAAACTAATTATATTTAATTAATAAACAAGTTACATAAATTACTAAACTAATATATTTAATAAATTAATTAACTGATTAAGAATTTATTTACTGACAAATGACTAATTAACTGATTAATTATAACTAAAACTAATTTTATAAATTAATTCAACTAATTATAAATTAATTAAACTATTACAAATTAACGAAACTATTACAAATTAATTAAACTATTACATTTTAATTTAACTATTACATATATTAATTAAACTATTACATATATACATATATTAATTAAACGATTACAAATCCCTAATTACATATACAGAGTAGAAGAAAAAAGGGGGAGGAGGAAAGAGGGCTTACGGTTGGGGTTTCCGGCGAGGTCGGGCCGGCAGGGCGTCGGCGTCGGCGTCGGCTCCAGCGGTGCTCGGTTCGAGAAGACGGCGGCGCTCTCGTCCCGAGGAGGCGGTCGGCTGAGTTCGACGACGCGGCGTCGACTGGCTCGAGGAGGGCTCGACGCGGTGGCGGCATCGACTCGGCGACGGCGGGTCTCGGGAGCAGCGGCGGCTTCCCGGATCTGCTGTGGCGGCGGATGTTCTCAGCGGTGGTCGACGGATCCCATGCGGCGGTCTCCGAGCTCGACGCGGCAGCGGAGCTCAACGTCGGGGGAGACGCGGCGGCCAGCGGCGATAGGCGAGGCTGAATCTAGGGTTAGGGTTTTGGGTTCTGCGTGTGTCAGGGGTCGTGTCCGGGTCTGCCGGACACGGGGTTGATGCTCTGTGGGCATGTCCGGGTGTTGGACACGGGGTAGGTGTTTGCTGTGGTATGGGGGTGATGTCCGGGTGTGTCGGACACGGAAATCTGGTTGTAATACTGTAATCTGGACACAGGAAATGAATGGATACGGTGGGACACCCGGGGTCGGACCCGAGGCCATCACGGCTGACACGGTGATGCTGGACACACGGACACGAGCACACAAAAATGGTGGTGGCTGTGGCTTCATGGGGATTTATGAAGGCTAGCTAGGGTTTCTAGGGAGATGTGATGAGGGACTTAAATAGGGAGAGATGGTGTGGGATAAAGGGTTGCGGGTTGGCCCAATAATGAATGGCCCAGAATTAAAATATAAAAGGGTTTCTCATGTGGGAAAAAATGAGGGTGTGCTGGCTAGTTAATAGGAAATGGAAATTTGTAAAATTTAAAAAGAAGAGATTATAATTTCAGAAAATATTTTAGGAAAGCTACATAATTTATTTATTTACTATTTCATTAATTATAAAAATTATTTTAAAGAAACAACTAGTCCTTTAATTAATTTTATCCAATAAATAATTTTATGATTTCAAGCCAATAAACATTTGAAACTAGAGGAATATATATATATTATTTATTTATTTTGTAATACATCGTCATTTAGGAAAAAATGATTTTTATAAAGATTTTTAAATTACCTTCCAAAATCAAACATCGTTCAAAATCAAATAAAAATTTTCAAGGAGAAATATTTTATAAAACTTGATATTTTAAAATAAATAAAAATCTAATTATTTTGGAAATTGGAAATCGGAGGTTACAATAGATGAGAATTTAAATTACCTTGGGATACCAAGGTAATGTAAAAATATTGGGTTTGAGTATCGAGATAGGTGTGTGGTAGTGGGATACGCTTTGGTTCAAAGCCAAGGTATCCTAATTGCATTAGCTAGCTAAGGTATTATATGTATTGACTTGTATAAGTATATAAATTTCTATGTTCTTATTAAAACTTGTGTATCCTATGATACGGCCTTTTGTGTGTCTCCTAGTATCTTAACATAGCTAGTGTGGTTTAGTTTCATAGTGTTTGGACCTAGTATCCTAGAGTTGGACTCATACGACTTAGAAATAGTCAGTTTGACTTAAAAATGGCATTATGACCTAAAATTGCAATAATTAAACTTATTTTTATTCCAGAACCTTGTATTGATGCAATATACCATATATAGGTCTGTGTGACACCAGCTTGGACATTGAGAGACACCTTGCTCAGGACTTTAGGCGAGTACATTTCTCTGTTAGTTTTTAATTCATAATAATGTATATGTTCATGTTCTAGAACTGTATAATTGATTCTGACACAGTGGTTTTACGGACTGGTACTACATGGATCCCGTCAGGAGATGTTATCCCCTACCGTATTCAGTGGGTACTCCTGCACATGTATTTTATCGTGTGTATTGGGTATTGATTTACATTTTATATTTACATACTGCTCGTGTACAGTGTGCTTATTCGTGTATACACACTGCTCGTGTTCAGTGTGATTATATTCGTGTACACCCACTGCTCGTGTTCAGTGGTTCGTGTTCGTAATGTGTCGTGTTTGGATCTATTGGTATTAGTTAGGGATGGAAGAGTATGAGTTGATTATGTGATCAAAGTCCCATTGTTATTCGTGTACAAATTGATTACATACCACACTTGTAATCGACTTACCTTATTGATCATGTTCAACCTAAACAGATCACATAATGAACTTGTATTCTAAGGCACATTAGTTAGATCTCAGTTACTTCTTCATATTGTAGATATTCATATTATTGTTCTCTATTCTAGTATATTACATGTTTCCTCTTGTTCATTCATTCAGATGTTTAGTATCTTGTATTTCATTTCTATTATCTGTTTTATATACTCAATTATGTTATTGAAACTGCTTTCAGAGGTATGTACTTCGCTCCAATCCTGACTGGATATATTTTTTTCCAGATGATTGGCTCATAGATTAGTGTCCTACATTCTACGGACCGCAGGACGGTGTACCTTTAGTGGATACTCCTGTAGATCAGGAGGACTTAGTTGCAGAGCCCGAGAAGGTTTAGTTTATTTTACTGGACTTGTATTAGACTATTATATTGTTGAGATTCATGGCTTGTATATTATTTCAGACTTGTGGATTGTATCTTGTTCTTTCCTTCGCTATTCCATTCATGCTTTATCTTCCTTAGTTTATTTTGTGATTGAGTTTAGTTACATTTGTGAGATATCATATTGTTCCTCCGTTTGGAGTTGAGATGTTTGACAGGTACCATATTTATATTATTGAGATGTTAGTTAGTTAGAGTTGACCCAGACAGCGTTCTACCGTCGATTCTGTGGCGTAGGCTGGACGTACCCACGTACTCGTGCCCGAATATCCGGGTGCGGGTCGTGATACATTTATAGTGGTGGCCCATGCAGGTCCTTCCCATCTGTCCTACGATATCGCTCTAATTGCGAGTCTACGATAAGATATCGTAGTAGTGCTCACCTAGAGTACTGCTACGAGACTACTTTAGGAAATAGGATTTAGGCTGAGAGTTTACTCAATCACAACTAGAAAATATTCCAATATCTATTTTGCAATCCTTGTCTATTGAATATTTGCTTTATTTTAAATAAAATATGTCCTTCTTTGATGATATCGTATCATACTCAATATTGATTCCTTATTTTAATCTATCTTAAGGATACCGTCGAAGACGCATTCCCAGTGCTCAGGTGCCGCGACGGCACGGTCAGTCACTTCATCACCTAAGAGGGTAGCACCCTCAGATGATGTTCCAGCACCTATATTCCGGAGGTCAGCTTCACCTGTCCAGGTGGACGTATCTGCAGCAGCTTTCGGAGGTGCTCCACCTCCGGTGCAGAGGACAGCACAGATAGTTTCAGAGGATCTTCCACCTCCACCACCCACAGTCGATCATATGCAGATATTCGTGCTCTTTTAGCAGATGATGGAGGCACAACAGCGTCAGTCAGAGGTCCTGTGACAGAGCGTTGAGAATGCTCACCAGATCGTGTTCGCAGCAGTTGAGAGAGCTTCCACTGTCCAGCCAAAGACGATACCACCTCCGTTTACCCCGCAGCAACCGAGGCCGAGGACCATCATAGACTTCAAGAGGATGGGGCCGAAGGACTTTAGAGGCACAGAAGGGATCCTTTATGCTGATGATTGGATCAAAGACATCGAACAAAACCTGCGGCTGGCGCAAATTTCAGAGAGGTTGCAAATAGAGGCAACGGGGTGTATGATGTTCGATATTGCTTTGACATAGTTCGGGACAGACCCCAGGATCTTAGTACCATGACTTACTTGGGAAGCTTTCAAAGAGCTCTTCAAGAAGAAGTTTTTTCCAGATGTGGCTCTGACATCTCTAAAGAGCCAGTTCCAGTACCTCGTTCAGGGAGGTATGTCGGTAGATGAGTATACGGTAGAGTATTACCGATTAGGTAACTTTGTGGAGGGGCAGAACCCCAAGGAGAAAGCCAGGAAGTTCAGGAAGGGTCTGAACAGAGAAGTCAAATCACACACAAACGGAGATCCTATCGCTACTTTCGAGGAGATTTTGAGACAGGCACAGCGGACAGAGGATGATCTCTAAGAGGCCGAGGGACACAAGAGGATCTAGTACCAACACGGGTCCAATAAAGGGGCCTCATTTTTAGTAGCAGCACCAGAGGCATTTCCAACATCTGAGACAGCAGTATCACGGACCAGCTAGAGCACCGGCACATCAGATGCACCAGATTCAGAAGCCAGCTGTTCCTTGCACTTTCTGTAAGAAGCAAGGACATGGATGGAATGCATGCAGGATGAGATTGGACTAGTGCTTATTTTGCGGATTATGAGACCATCAGTTGAGGGCTTGTCCTAAAGTCCCAGCTCGTCCAGCTCAGGGCGGAGCTCAGGCACAGAGAGCACCCGTAAGACTGCCAGCGGGATATTAGAGAGGACCTCTACCACCGCAACAACAGCAGTTTGCGCAGCACCAGCAGTAGCAGAGAGGTGCCCAGCGACAGGGGCGAGCTTTTGCCTTGACTATCGAGGAGGAGGAGCCAGTCGGTGATGTTATCTCAGGTTCAGTCTATCTTGATTCTTTTCTAGCTCATGCTTTATTTGATTCTGGTACTTCTCATAGTTTTATATCTGTATCTTTTGCTCTGAGATATCGTCCTGAGTCTGAATCGTTTGCGAGGACTTGCAAGATCACGACTGGGGTGGCATTATCCTGGTCAGTGATGTTTGCTAGGACCGAAGAGTTTTTTGGGAGGCCGAGAGTTGGACGTATATCTACTCGTAATGCCACTTCCGAGCTACGATATAGTACTCAGAATGGATTGGTTGAGTAGGCATCATACTAGTATCGATTATCGTGGAGGCAGAGTTATGTTTCAGGTACTAGGAGAGCCAGAGTTTGAGTTCGTCAGAGGAGCAGCAGAGCAGAACAAAGGTGACTTCTGTGGAGCTTTGGTAGAAGAGCAGGAGCTGCCACATCCATTGATTGCAGAGTATATGGACATCTTTTCAGAGGAGTTGTCGGGGTTGCCACCGGACAGAGATGTGGAGTTCTTAATAGATTTGGTGCCAGGCGCAGAGCCAATATCACAGCAGGTCTATAGAGTGAACAACAGCAAACTGGCAGAGTTAAAGAAGCAGGTGGATGATTTATAGGACAAGGGCTTCATCCGCTCCAGTTCATCTCCATGGGGTGCTCCGGTACTTTTTGTACTGTCACTACCACATTCAAAAAACAGGGGTATTTTCGACTTTTTACAATATTTAATATTATTGTAGTTATGATTAAATAATTGCATGAATAGTATATATTTAAATTAAATAACTGTGTAATGTGTACTTTAATATATTATATTATAGACAGTGTTCATTGTGTTTGTGATGGTAGACTTGACCTAGAAGCCAGTAGATGAGCACCTGTCGGAATTATGGAATTTTGAGGTTAATTGTTTTATTTTAGAATTAATTTATTGGAGGTGTAATTAATTACTGTATTTTTATTTAATATTTTTGCGCATTGCCGTTGCTTCGATATTTGGAGCACTACCCTGACTCTTGTCTCCCAACAAATTTCACAATCTTGCCCTAGACATGTCCGCCTTCATTTCTGCTATTTTTGCAACTCATAATTATGCTCCATGTGCATTGTTTCTAGCCGCACAAAAATCGTCGCGGACGTTTATTTTTTTAATTCCTATTTTGTATCGTTGTGCGTTCCAATCGAAAATTGGAGGCAATCTTGACCTATTTTTCGTGCGGCCCAAATTAGGGTAATATTATGTGCTGAGTCTTCTTCATTATTGGTATTGATGACCTGACCTGATTTTGGCCCCAAGTACTCCTAATTAATTGTTGAACACAACTTGCATTTATTTCTATTTAAATTGAGGATACCATTTTATCTGATTCTAAAATCCTAATTTAATTCCAGTGCCCTGCTAATTGAGACCGTACCAGTCTTACCGTGCCCCCTGACCCTACAAAATACCGGACCCCGAATCGCCCGCCAAATTTTCGTCATTTCATGTGTTTGTGCAATTTCCCAAATTTAAGGGGGTTAAATTGCAAGTTGGCATTTTTGTGCCAACACCCATTTATTTAAACCAATGAGGAATCCTTAATATTTTAATTAAATCTCACCCTAAATCCCCCATGAATTATTTTCTTCATGTTCGATCTGGACCACTCAATTAAGTGGGTCAAATCCTCACCCTCCATCACACCCTCTCTCTCCCTATTTAATATCATGTCTACATCCTAACCCTAATCCCTAGGAAACCTAGAAAACACCACCCCCTCACAAGCCCCCACATCCCCTCTCTCATCCGTATGTAATTTCTTTCCTTCTTCTTCCTTTCTTTTTCTCTTTCCTTTCCTTCTTCTTCTTCTTCTTCTTCTTTATTTTTGTTTTTGAATCCATTTTGAATTCAAAAATCATTAGGGGGGAACACTGTTCCCTGTGCATGGTGGCCGACTTCCCCTGACCCGACTTCACGGTTCTCCGGCGGGCGGCCCTCTCCCCGGCCAAGCCCGCAGCACTCCGGCGGCTCCCTGCTGTCGAGCTCCTCCGGCCTCCCCCATCAAGCCCGGCGGCGCTGCTCCACCACTTCCATCTCCCCGCACAGTCCCCCTTCAGCCGGAGGCCAACCCCCGCACAGTTCTTGTTCCCAAGGCCGGCCCCGCTCCTGCGCACCCCCGCCGGACAGCTCTCCACGGCGGCTGCTGCACCCAACATCCACCACCATCTCCATCAAACCCCGACTCCCTCTGCCTCTACTCTCCTCCCTCCGCCGATCAGTCCCCCGACTCCCTGTGTTCATCCCTCCGGCCGGCGGTTCCCCACTCCGGCAACCCCATCACCATCTCCTCCATCCTGTCGATCCTCCACTCCACCACCAACCAAGACCCCGAGCCCGACTCCCCACTGTCCCCGAGCCGACTTCCCTCCGGCGGCCCTGCGAATTCGGCCGAGTTCATCCCCGCGGCTTCACGAGCCGAGCTCGACCCCGGCGCTCAGCCGGCCATCAGTACAGCCGACCCCGGCCATTACTCCGGCTGCTCCTCCCCCTGTGTACACCCTCCGGCGACCGAGCTTCCCTCCCTGCGGTGTCCCCCGGCCGGCCAGCAACCCCCAAGCCAGTAAGTTCTTCTTCTTCCTCTTCCTTCTCTATATATATATGTATATATATATATGTATATATATATGTATATATACATATGTATATACACATGAGTATATATATATATAATATGTATGTGTAATTGTAGGTAATTAATTAATGTGTATATATGTATTGTATATAAATACGTAGATGTGTATGTGAGTATATACATATGTATATACTAGTATATGTTTTGTATATATTAAAATGTATAGTATAGTGTATGTATATATATATGTATGTATATATATATATCTAATGTATATGTATGATTGTATATATATTTAATCAATGTGTAGGTATATGTGTAGAGTATAATTTAATGTTTTAAATACGTGAACATGTATAGTATGCAAATAATTGATAATACGTATTTAGTACGTATTTAGTATTAATTGTTGTACAGGTATGTATATATATATATTTAAATCAATTTATATATATATTGGTATATACTTAGTATATGTATGTTTTTTTAAAATATGTAAATTGGATATTATTTATTCATTAGTAATTATTTGTAAAATTGTAATATGTATAATAAATTGAGTAAGTATGTATTTAAATTAATACACATGTATGCATATGTATTTTGGTAAATGAACAAAAATGTAAATAACCGTATTCTGGTATCAATGTATATATGTAGAGTTATATTTTCATATTGGTATATATAACTACGTAGACTAGTGTAATTTAAATTAGTATATGTATAATTATTTATTTTATTATATATGTTAATGTATATAGTGTATTTCTACTTAGTGTATATATATATATATCTTGCGTATTTTCTCTATTTTCTATATATGTATATTAAAATGTATTTATTATAATACGTATTAAATATATATGGGTATTAATTTAACTGTATACATATAATATATGTTAATGTGTGTATTCTGGTATAATTATAAATATATATCTGATTGGTATTGATACAAGATGTATTTTAGTATATAAAATATAATAGTATACGTACTATTTTGGTATAAATATATATATATCTTATTGTTCAATTGACATATGTGTATATATATTTTTGTATAAACCCTTAGTACATTTTTATAATATATACATGTATTTTTGTAGTTGTATTTAATTGGAGATATGTTGTATGTACATACAGGTATTAGTTTTATTTAAAGTGTATATATTTATACTTATAGCTATTATTGTAATTAAGGGATATTAATATATATATAGTTGGCCTATCTAGTAGATGACCCCTACCGTACCTAGCGTAGCCCTAAGGCCAGTGTATTTCTATTGTGTGTTAGTATAGCCCCTGATACAAGTGTTATTGTGATATGTTTTTAGGACTGTTGGTTTACCCAGGGGATACTCTGGAATAGGACATCCATAATTACCAGCTAAGGACCCAAGGCAAGTACATTCTCTGATAATTTCCAATTCTTGATAATTTCTATAAATTCAACAATCATGAAATGTTACATCTGAATCTTTGACACTGTGCTACACGGACTAGTATAGCTTGGATCTGCAGTCATGAGATGTTATCTTGATTATCGTATTGACATTGTACACGACATGTATATTTAGACATCGTACATGATAGACTTGACTTGCTCGTGTATCGTGACGTGTCATGGTTGGATCCACAGTACTAGTTGGGGGCGGGAAAGTAGTTAGTAAGAAATATGATCATAACCTCTTATTGTAGTATAGAAATTGTAAGTGTTAATCATGCTCTTCACCCATGATTAGCCAGGCCTTGTAGCTATCGTACATGTTCCCAAGCCGATCATATTTTGAAACTACTATTTCAAACACGTAGAATAGATTACAGTTCCCTATGTCACTACCACTTTTCCATATAAGGGTATTTCTGTAATTTAGCTATTTTAAATAATTATGAATTTAATTATTTTGCTGAGTTTTATAAACTAATTATATTTATTAGTGATATTTGGTTTAAGGTAGAAACCCTAGAACTCATTAGGACAGACCCTAGTGAGTCAACCCTAATTTGTAAACCCTATTCTATCAAACCCTAGAATTTTAAGATTAGGGAGAACCCTCAAAACCCTAGACTGACTTAACCTGAGTCTATTAGGTCCTACATGACTTAACATAAAGGTTTAAACCTAAAGCTGTGCAAGGAAACCCTAGAACTAGGTTTATATATAAAAAGCAGCCTCTCACAAAGCCATCATTCATGTAAACAGGAGAAACCCTAGCCTCCACTAGAGAAATCCATCTCCCCACTCCAAAAATTCGAAACCCTAACCCTAGGTTCCATTTTCTCCTCCTCCAAAGCAAGAGAAGCAAAGAACGTGGGTCAGGGAGCCTTGGAGAAGAAGAGCCTCGTTGAAGAAACCTTCCCTGCAGGTAAAACCCTAGTTCTACTCATTTAATTTCTGTTTTTAGATGGTAATGGCCATTGGGAACCCCAAATCTGTGTGTAGTTCGATTTTTAGGGTTTTTGGATTAGGTTTTGGTGACCAACATAGTTTTCCCTAATTTTCGTGAACCCTAACCCTAGGGGTTGCATGTAGATTTAATTCATCACCTACATGTAGGATAGATCTTGATTTTTAGGGTTTTTGGTTAGAGGGATTCATGGGTTGTATGTAAATTCGTGTTCTGCATGCTAGGTGTTTGGGGAAATGCTTCATAGGATGAATACCTACCTAATTTACTCTAAAAATAATCTAATTTGATGAATGATGTATATACATATATATTTATACATATGTATATGGATTTGATGTGTTGTATATATATGTCTAGGTTGTAGTTTTGTGGGTGTTAGAAGAGGGGGAAACTGTGAAGGAGTTACTGTACAATCGGGTTCTGTGGGAGGATTTCTGTGTGCTGAATTTCCTGCATAGTCGGGTTTTGGGGGATCAGTAGGTGTAGGTGTAGATGGAGGGTGTGTTGCTGTGCCAGTCTCCACAAAACTGTTGGTGGACTAGTTAGATTCTGTGCACATGTGTATGTGAGTAGATGTGAAGTTCAATAGGAGGCTGTGCATGAACCTATCTATATGTATCTGTGTGCATGTGGCTGTGTTTATGTATCAGTTTCATCTCAGAAATTCTGGGTGTATATGGCTGTGTGAATACATATATATATTTCAGTGAGGTAATATGGGGTATCAGCAGTTGGGGGATCAGTTAGGTTCTTGTGTGTAACTCTGAGAGAGGGGGAAAGTGAAGCAGTGACTGTGTGTTGTGGGAGCAGATACCTGTGTGCAGATTTGCTGTGCAGTGTATTAGAGTACCAGTGAACAATGTGCGAGAATCAATATGTTTTAGATACCTGAGAGAGTATTATGTATAGGTGTTTGTGTATCAGTCAATGAGAAGTAGTGTGTGGAAATTCCTGTGCACTGAGTGAACCTTGGGTAATGTTACCTGTATTTCAGTAAGTTATTTGTGTGTGCATTGAGGGTAAGTTCATGTGTATTAGATTAGGTGAGGAGCATGACTGTGTGTAGGTATGTGTCTGTGTGTATCAGTTAGGTGATAGAATGTGGTGTGTGTGAGTGTTGTGTAAGAATTTAGTTCTGTGCATCAGAGTATATGTGTGTCAGTGTAGATGTGTAAATTATCTCTAAAACTAGTGCCTAGGACCTGTGTGTGTGTGCCCAGGTTTTTAATCTCCAAATTCCAGTGTGTGTGTGAGATGACTGAAACCTAGTGTCTAGTTGATTATGTGCATCAGTGTGTGGGTATCCCAACTGGGTGTTTAAGTATCAGAACTTTGTGTTGGCATCAGTTTAGGGTACCAGTCCAGATGGGTGGACTGAACATGGTACTAGATGGTCAGGGCTTGGTATCAGTGAGGGGAGTGCACATGCTGTGTGAGTTAATTTTCTGTGCATAGGAATTATTCCTAATGTGTGATATGTGTGGTAGTGTAACTGTGGGTATACCTGTGTGTTTTTGGCTTAGGTTTAACTAGTGCTGTATGTGTGAGGACTATGAGTGTGGTGTATCAGATATCTGTGTCTGTGTGCAGGGAACAAGTATCAGTACAATTTGCACTGTGGCAGCAAGGTACCAGTAGCAGCAATGAGAGGCATTCACAGTAGTGGGTAGGATATCCATGTGTTTGTGTAGGAAGTTGGTGCCAAGTATTGGGAAGTGATGAGTTGTTAAGGTATTACTAGTAATTGCTGATACACTATAGTATCAGCAACTATAGTTGCCATGACTTGGGATATGAAATTGATCCAATCCATTGGCAGCTAGTATATATATATATATCTTAGGTGACACTGAGTTGGGTTAAGGATTAGGATTAAGAGTAGGTAAGTATTAACTAGCAACATAGTATTTTTAGCATACTATTTAAAGTATCAGTACGTAAGTGTTGAGATATGTGTGGTATCTCAGTTAGACTAAAGTTTTCAACTAAAATCTAGGTACTAACTAGATATCATGGTACCTTACTATATAAGCTAATTGTGTATTAATAATATCTAGTATGGCAGTTATAGACTAGCATAAGACTAGCATTAATTAGAGTTTGACCAAATGATCTAGTTAACCATAGGTAAACCTAGAATTGACTCAGTTGGACCTAGTATTGACCAGTAAACCTTAGACATGGCCTAGAAACCTCGTTTTTAAATTGTTAAGCATGTTATTCTTTTAATTCATTAATTAACATTGAATTTCCATAAATAGGTCATTGTGATTCCATTTTGGACCTCGATCCTCACATTTTGCTCAGGACCACAGGCGAGTACATTCTCTGACAGTTTTCATGGTTGATTACTTCTATAAATTGTAGTGTATTTCATACTCGATTCCGACACTATGGATACACGGGTTAGCACCCTAGATCCCCATCACGAGGAGTCGTGGTTGGAATCCATCGTGCTAGCTGGGGGATGGGGAACTATTAGTAGATTATGTGATCATATCCAAACATTTATATGCACCATAGCTCACCCCACTTCTCACGTCGGGTGCGGCCTGACCACTTATATGCTCCATAGCTGTTATATATGATTAGCCTGACCACTATATGCACCATAGCTAACCATGCGGTTAGCCTGACCTAAAAGAATCATAGCTAATCATATATAACCAGCCTGATCTAGTCCCAAGCCGATCACATAATAAACTGATATTTCAATCACTTAGCTAGATGTTTTATCTTTATTCAGATTTTACTTGTTCTAGCATTTACTACTTATTGCTCATTGCTAGATGCTCTATTGTCTATTTCATTTTCTCCAGTACTTCACATGTTCAGCTTTTATTTCCATCTTGTATCTCTTACACTGTTTATAGATTTTGTCAATTTAATGAAACTGCTGTTAGTGCTTGTGCTTCGCTCCAATCCTGACTGGATAACAACATTTTCAGAGAACCTGGAGGACTTTTGCCCTACTTATTACGGTCCAGGAATAGAGGAGGATTTCACTCCAGAAATCCCAGAGGAGGTGCCTATCCTAAAGGAGAACTTGCCTGCCCCTGCTTAGATTATTTTTCTGCATTTATTGTTTTAGACTGAGACTGAGACTGAGATGTATTTATTTTTATTTGTGACTTTGTGAGGTCATTTAGACCCAGGTTTGAGTTGGACTTCTTGTGGTTGGTTTTAATAGAACTCTTTTCAATTCTCATCGTGCCATTATGTTTATAGTTGTGATTGAGTATATTATAGACTTGTGATTTATTTATCATTATCCTCCGTAGGGAGTTGAAACTATTGACAGGATATACTATGTTTGTGACCTAGACAGCGTTCTACCGCCGATGCTGCGGCGTAGGCTGGACGTACCCACGACTCATGCCCAATTTCCGGGTGCGGGTCGTGACACGTTTTTAGTGGTGGCCCATGCAGGTCTAGTCTCCAGTCAGTAGTCTTAGAATCACATTAGAGCGATATTGTAGTAATAGGAATTAGGCCAAGGATATGCTCAATCACAATTAGGGAATTCTGATTCTTATGATACTATTCTTAATGATTTTTCCTTTAGAAATTTTTCTGTCCTTCCTTGATGATATCGTATCTATTACCTTAATTGAATCTTTCGATCTGTCTTCAGGATGCCGCCAAGAAGGTCCCAGAGACTCGGAGCAGCAGATTCAGAGAGGTCTGCCACCTCTCGCGCTGCCGGACAGACATCAGCAGCACCTCCTACATCTCCAGGACAGGTGGGAGTGTCTGCAGCATTCGGGGGTCCTCCACCACCAGTTCAGAGGGTCCCCACAGCTACGACGGCACCACCACCTCCACCACCACCAGCTCAGCATCCAGGAGGTGTGCCCGTCGATGGGGCACAGATGTTCGCTTTGATACAGGGCATGGTCGATGCCCAGAGGACGTCGGCAGAGGCCCAGAGAGTGCAGGCTGAGGCACATCAGGCCCAGACAGAGATGATGAGGGTAAACATGGAGAATGCTCACCAAGTGGCTCTCCAAGCTGTGGAGAGAGTCACCCAGCAGCAGCAACAACCTGGTCAGCAACAACAGAGGCCGGGCACCATTGTGGACTTCAAGAGGATGATGCCTCGGGAGTTCAAGGGGACAGAAGGGATACTCTACGCCGATGATTGGCTAGAGGACATCGAGAGGAACTTGCGTTTGGCGCAGCTTCCAGAGGCGCTCAAGATCGAGGCCGCTGGCAGCCAGATGTTCGACATTGCCTTGACGTGGTTTCGCACGGAGCCGAGGCTCTTGCGCGGGGGACTCACTTGGGAGGCTTTCAAGGAGCTCTTCAAAGAAAAGTTCTTTTCTGATGTCGCCCTGGGAGCTTTGGAGAGTCAGTTCCATGACTTAGCCCAGGGGAGCTCGTCCGTCGACGAGTATGCCACAGAGTTTTCCCGCCTGAGCCGCTTCGCGCCATCGATGATTAGAGATCCGGGGGACAGGGCCCGGAAATTCAGAAAGGGGCTGACAAGAGAGATCAAGTCTCGCACGTCGGGACGTCGCACAGCTACCTATGAGGGCATATTGATGGATGCCCAAGTAGCCGAGGATGACTTGGACCTCAGGCCCAAGAGGGGACGCGATGTTACCGGAGGGGCAAACAGTAGTGCGGGAACAGGCAAGCGTCCACACTTTCAGCAGCAGCAGAGGCACTTTCAGCAACAGCACCAGGCACCAGCTCGAGGGCAGGTTCAGCAACAGCAGCAGAGGCAGACTCAGCCCGCCATCCAGTGTGCGTACTACGGGAAGATGGGACATACTAGAGATATCTGCAGGCACAGATTGGGCTCATGTTTGTCCTGCGGATCGACGACACATCAGCTGAGGGATTGCCCTACCATTCGGACTCGTCCAGGTCAGGGTGGAGCAGCCGCCCAGAGAGGACCAGGCAGGGTACCTACCGTACCAGGAGGCCAACAACAGAGGGGACCACTTCCACCGCAAAATCAGAGGTTCGCCCAGCATCAGCAGCAGAGAGGTGCACCCCAGGGGCGAGCGTACGCCATGGCAGTCGAGGAGATCGAGCCGGCAGGAGACTTGATCACAGGTTTGGTTCTTCTCGATTGTATTCCCGCATTTACCTTATTCGACTCTGGCGCTTCCCATAGTTTTGTGTCTGTATCATATGCACTTCGACATCATTTGGACACAGAACCATTAGCTAGGACTTGCAAGATCATGACTGGAGGAGGTATTATCCTAGTCCGTGATCACTGCAAGGACATGAGAGTGTCAGTAGGAGGCCGAGAGTTGAGCGTGAGCTTACTTGTCATGCCACTTCCGGGGTACGATATTGTACTCGGAATGGACTGGTTGAGTAGGCATCATGCTACTATAGATTGTTATAGAGGCAGAGTATT
The DNA here is from genome assembly GCA_036927795.1 of Iris macrosiphon. NCBI lineage: Eukaryota > Viridiplantae > Streptophyta > Magnoliopsida > Asparagales > Iridaceae > Iris > Iris macrosiphon. The sequence goes on along the minus strand of JAYESA010000001.1, from coordinate 79,168,026 downwards.
GTTTAGACCACCAGGAGAGCCGGAGTTCGAGGTCGTCAAAGGAACAGCGGAACAGAGCAGGAGCATATTTTGCGGAGCCAGGACGGAAGAAGAGGGGTTGCCACATCCTCTGATAGCGGAGTTCCTGGATGTATTTCCAGAAGAGTTGCCAGGCTTGCCGCCAGACAGAGATGTTGAATTCTCTATAGACTTGGTTCCAGGAGCGGAGCCCATTTCACAACACGTCTATAGAGTCAACAACAGCGAGCTGGCAGAACTGAAGAAGCAAGTTGAGGAGCTGCAGGACAAAGGCTTCATCAAATCCAGTTCATTACCATGGGGAGCTCCGGTATTGTTCGTACCGAAGAAGGACGGCACGGTGCGCATGTGCATTGATTATAGAGCTTTGAACAATATCACTATCAAGAATAAGTACCCGCTGCCGAGGATAGATGATCTTTTCGATCAGTTGAGCGGGGCGAGGGTGTTTTCGAAGATAGATTTGAGGTCAGGTTATCACCAGGTGAAGGTGAAGAAAGAAGACACGCCGAAGACAGCCTTTCGGACCAGATACGGCCAGTTTGAGTTTCTGGTGATGCCATTTGGTTTAACCAATGCACCGGCAGTATTCATGAACTTGATGAACAAGGTGTTCCACCAGTACCTTGACAAGTTCGTGATGGTGTTCATCGATGATATTCTTGTGTATTCCAAGACCCCGGAGGAGCACGAAGAGCACCTGAGATTGGTCTTAGAGACTCTCAGGAGGGAGAAGCTGTACGGGAAACTCTCTAAGTGTGAATTTTTCCTTGACAAGGTCGAATTTCTTGGGCATGTGGTATCGGGTGACGGAATCTCGGTTAACCCACAGAAGATCGAGGCAGTAGAGTCGTGGGCTACCCCCAGTTCGGTAGCTGAGATCAGGAGTTTTCTCGGGCTAGCAGGATACTACAGGAGGTTTGTACAAGACTTCTCCAAGATTGCAGCGCCGATGACCAGACTGACTAGGAAGGACGTGGATTTTGTGTGGACAGAGGAGTGCCAGGCTGCATTTGATGAGCTGAAGAAGAGGTTGACGACAGCTCCAATTTTGACATTGCCATCAGGGACAGGTGGCTTCACCATCTATAGTGATGCTTCAGGGAAGGGTCTGGGATGTGTTCTTCAACAGCACGGGAAGGTAATTGCCTATGCTTCCAGGCAGTTACGCCCTCATGAAAAGAATTATCCCACCCACGATTTAGAGTTGGCAGCAGTTATCTTCGCTCTAAAGCTGTGGAAATATTACCTGTACGGAGAGCGTGTGGAAATTTTCACAGACCACAAGAGCTTGAAGTACGTATTCACACAGAAGGAGCTGAACATGAGGCAAAGGAGGTGGTTAGAGTTAATGAAGGACTTTGACATCTCATTGCAGTACCATCCAGGGAAGGCTAACGTAGTCGCCGATGCCTTGAGCAGGTATCCGATGGCTATGTACTTGACAACAGATAGGCATTTGTTGGCTGATTTAGAGAGCTTGGAGATTGAGGTGTTAGTTCCCGGTACTGAGATCCAGATGTGGGGATTACAGATACAGTCCGAACTGATGGACAGGATCAGAGCTGCGCAGTACGATGATGAGACTCTGAGGAGTTTCAGAGCACAGGTTCAGATGGGATTGTCGGACGACTTCACTGTCGCAGATGATGGTTCTCTACGGCACGGCACGAGGATATGTGTGCCTAGCGGGGAGTTGCGCGAGGAGGTTTTGCAGGAGGCACACCGCTCTCAGTACTCGATGCATCCCGGTGCCAACAAGATGTATCGAGACTTGAGGGAGCACGTATGGTGGTATGGAATGAAGCGCGAGGTAGCACGCTTCGTATCCCGGTGTCTAGTGTGCCAGCAGGTAAAGGCAGACCGACAGAGGCCAGGTGGTTTGCTTCAACCTTTACCGATTCCCGAATGGAAATGGGAGCACGTGACCATGGATTTTGTTTCAGGGCTTCCACGTTCTCCAGGAGGGAAAGACGCGATTTGGGTCATCGTGGACAGGTTGACCAAATCAGCCCATTTCTTACCTTTCAAAGTGGGCACGTCGACAGAGAGGCTAGCAGAGATGTACGTGCGACAGATTGTTAGGCTTCATGGAGTTCCTGTGAGCATCGTCTCAGATCGGGATAGTCATTTCACTTCCCATTTCTGGAGGAGTCTGCAGGCTAGCTTGGGCACTCAGCTCAAGTTCAGTACCGCATATCACCCCCAGACAGACGGGCAGTCTGAAAGGACTATTCAGACTCTTGAGGATATGCTACGCACTTGCGTTTTAGATCTCGGAGGTTCTTGGGAGGATCATCTGCACCTGGTAGAGTTTGCTTACAATAACAGCTACCAGGCCAGCATCGAGATGTCACCATTTGAGGCTCTTTATGGACGGAGGTGTCGTACACCGCTATCGTGGGACGACGTTGGAGAGAGAGCCTTGCTAGGACCAGAAATGGTCGTGGATGCAGCAGAAAAGGTGAAACTCATCAGAGACAGACTGCGAGTGGCGCAGGACAGACAGCGGCATTGGGCCGACAGCCACCGTAGACCCCTTGAGTTTCAGGTATAGATTATTGTTTTCTGGTTGTGTTTGTTGTTTGTTTAGATTGCGTGCTGAGACTATTTTTGTGTTAGGTTGGCGATCTAGTATTCCTACGGATTTCTCCGACGCGTGGGATGATTCGTTTTGGCAGAGGCGGGAAGCTTAGCCCACGCTACATCGGACCCTTCAGTATTCTGGCGAGGGTAGGTGCAGTGGCATATAGACTGGACTTGCCGCCTGCATTGGAGGGAGTGCATAATGTGTTTCACGTGTCGCAGCTGAGACGGTACGTGGCCGACCCTAGTCACGTACTTGATCACTCGGAGATTGAGGTTGGTCCAACGCTCAGCTACCCTGAGCAGCCCGTAGAGATCTTGGACCGCAGAGAGAAGGTGTTGCGGAACCAAACTATTCCCTTGGTTCGCGTAGCATGGAGACATCACTCTCCAGGGGAGTCGACCTGGGAGAGAGAAGACGAGATGCGCGAGCAATACCCGTATCTCTTCTAGACTTGAGGTATATTCCTTTCCTGGTTTCATCCTTGTTGTAGTTCAGTCCAATTTCGAGGACGAAATTTCTTTTAGGAGGGTAGACTTGTCACTACCACTTTTCCATATAAGGGTATTTCTGTAATTTAGCTATTTTAAATAATTATGAATTTAATTATTTTGCTGAGTTTTATAAACTAATTATATTTATTAGTGATATTTGGTTTAAGGTAGAAACCCTAGAACTCATTAGGACAGACCCTAGTGAGTCAACCCTAATTTGTAAACCCTATTCTATCAAACCCTAGAATTTTAAGATTAGGGAGAACCCTCAAAACCCTAGACTGACTTAACCTGAGTCTATTAGGTCCTACATGACTTAACATAAAGGTTTAAACCTAAAGCTGTGCAAGGAAACCCTAGAACTAGGTTTATATATAAAAAGCAGCCTCTCACAAAGCCATCATTCATGTAAATAGGAGAAACCCTAGCCTCCACTAGAGAAATCCATCTCCCCACTCCAAAAATTCGAAACCCTAACCCTAGGTTCCATTTTCTCCTCCTCCAAAGCAAGAGAAGCAAAGAACGTGGGTCAGGGAGCCTTGGAGAAGAAGAGCCTCGTTGAAGAAACCTTCCCTGCAGGTAAAACCCTAGTTCTACTCATTTAATTTCTGTTTTTAGATGGTAATGGCCATTGGGAACCCCAAATCTGTGTGTAGTTCGATTTTTAGGGTTTTTGGATTAGGTTTTGGTGACCAACATAGTTTTCCCTAATTTTCGTGAACCCTAACCCTAGGGGTTGCATGTAGATTTAATTCATCACCTACATGTAGGATAGATCTTGATTTTTAGGGTTTTTGGTTAGAGGGATTCATGGGTTGTATGTAAATTCGTGTTCTGCATGCTAGGTGTTTGGGGAAATGCTTCATAGGATGAATACCTACCTAATTTACTCTAAAAATAATCTAATTTGATGAATGATGTATATACATATATATTTATACATATGTATATGGATTTGATGTGTTGTATATATATGTCTAGGTTGTAGTTTTGTGGGTGTTAGAAGAGGGGGAAACTGTGAAGGAGTTACTGTACAATCGGGTTCTGTGGGAGGATTTCTGTGTGCTGAATTTCCTGCATAGTCGGGTTTTGGGGGATCAGTAGGTGTAGGTGTAGATGGAGGGTGTGTTGCTGTGCCAGTCTCCACAAAACTGTTGGTGGACTAGTTAGATTCTGTGCACATGTGTATGTGAGTAGATGTGAAGTTCAATAGGAGGCTGTGCATGAACCTATCTATATGTATCTGTGTGCATGTGGCTGTGTTTATGTATCAGTTTCATCTCAGAAATTCTGGGTGTATATGGCTGTGTGAATACATATATATATTTCAGTGAGGTAATATGGGGTATCAGCAGTTGGGGGATCAGTTAGGTTCTTGTGTGTAACTCTGAGAGAGGGGGAAAGTGAAGCAGTGACTGTGTGTTGTGGGAGCAGATACCTGTGTGCAGATTTGCTGTGCAGTGTATTAGAGTACCAGTGAACAATGTGCGAGAATCAATATATTTTAGATACCTGAGAGAGTATTATGTATAGGTGTTTGTGTATCAGTCAATGAGAAGTAGTGTGTGGAAATTCCTGTGCACTGAGTGAACCTTGTGTAATGTTACCTGTGTTTCAGTAAGTTATTTGTGTGTGCATTAAGGGTAAGTTCATGTGTATTAGATTAGGTGAGGAGCATGACTGTGTGTAGGTATGTGTCTGTGTGTATCAGTTAGGTGATAGAATGTGGTGTGTGTGAGTGTTGTGTAAGAATTTAGTTCTGTGCATCAGAGTATATGTGTGTCAGTGTAGATGTGTAAATTATCTCTAAAACTAGTGCCTAGGACCTGTGTGTGTGTGCCCAGGTTTTTAATCTCCAAATTCCAGTGTGTGTGTGAGATGACTGAAACCTAGTGTCTAGTTGATTATGTGCATCAGTGTGTGGGTATCCCAACTGGGTGTTTAAGTATCAGAACTTTGTGTTGGCATCAGTTTAGGGTACCAGTCCAGATGGGTGGACTGAACATGGTACTAGATGGTCAGGGCTTGGTATCAGTGAGGGGAGTGCACATGCTGTGTGAGTTAATTTTCTGTGCATAGGAATTATTCCTAATGTGTGATATGTGTGGTAGTGTAACTGTGGGTATACCTGTGTGTTTTTGGCTTAGGTTTAACTAGTGCTGTATGTGTGAGGACTATGAGTGTGGTGTATCAGATATCTGTGTCTGTGTGCAGGGAACAAGTATCAGTACAATTTGCACTGTGGCAGCAAGGTACCAGTAGCAGCAATGAGAGGCATTCACAGTAGTGGGTAGGATATCCATGTGTTTGTGTAGGAAGTTGGTGCCAAGTATTGGGAAGTGATGAGTTGTTAAGGTATTACTAGTAATTGCTGATACACTATAGTATCAGCAACTATAGTTGCCATGACTTGGGATATGAAATTGATCCAATCCATTGGCAGCTAGTATATATATATATATATCTTAGGTGACACTGAGTTGGGTTAAGGATTAGGATTAAGAGTAGGTAAGTATTAACTAGCAACATAGTATTTTTAGCATACTATTTAAAGTATCAGTACGTAAGTGTTGAGATATGTGTGGTATCTCAGTTAGACTAAAGTTTTCAACTAAAATCTAGGTACTAACTAGATATCATGGTACCTTACTATATAAGCTAATTGTGTATTAATAATATCTAGTATGGCAGTTATAGACTAGCATAAGACTAGCATTAATTAGAGTTTGACCAAATGATCTAGTTAACCATAGGTAAACCTAGAATTGACTCAGTTGGACCTAGTATTGACCAGTAAACCTTAGACATGGCCTAGAAACCTCGTTTTTAAATTGTTAAGCATGTTATTCTTTTAATTCATTAATTAACATTGAATTTCCATAAATAGGTCATTGTGATTCCATTTTGGACCTCGATCCTCACATTTTGCTCAGGACCACAGGCGAGTACATTCTCTGACAGTTTTCATGGTTGATTACTTCTATAAATTGTAGTGTATTTCATACTCGATTCCGACACTATGGATACACGGGTTAGCACCCTAGATCCCCATCACGAGGAGTCGTGGTTGGAATCCATCGTGCTAGCTGGGGGATGGGGAACTATTAGTAGATTATGTGATCATATCCAAATATTTATATGCACCATAGCTCACCCCACTTCTCACGTCGGGTGCGGCCTGACCACTTATATGCTCCATAGCTGTTATATATGATTAGCCTGACCACTATATGCACCATAGCTAACCATGCGGTTAGCCTGACCTAAAAGAATCATAGCTAATCATATATAACCAGCCTGATCTAGTCCCAAGCCGATCACATAATAAACTGATATTTCAATCACTTAGCTAGATGTTTTATCTTTATTCAGATTTTACTTGTTCTAGCATTTACTACTTATTGCTCATTGCTAGATGCTCTATTGTCTATTTCATTTTCTCCAGTACTTCACATGTTCAGCTTTTATTTCCATCTTGTATCTCTTACACTGTTTATAGATTTTGTCAATTTAATGAAACTGCTGTTAGTGCTTGTGCTTCGCTCCAATCCTGACTGGATAACAATATTTTCAGAGAACCTGGAGGACTTTTGCCCTACTTATTACGGTCCAGGAATAGAGGAGGATTTCACTCCAGAAATCCCAGAGGAGGTGCCTATCCTAAAGGAGAACTTGCCTGCCCCTGCTTAGATTATTTTTCTGCATTTATTGTTTTAGACTGAGACTGAGACTGAGATGTATTTATTTTTATTTGTGACTTTGTGAGGTCATTTAGACCCAGGTTTGAGTTGGACTTCTTGTGGTTGGTTTTAATAGAACTCTTTTCAATTCTCATCGTGCCATTATGTTTATAGTTGTGATTGAGTATATTATAGACTTGTGATTTATTTATCATTGTCCTCCGTAGGGAGTTGAGACTATTGACAGGATATACTATGTTTGTGACCTAGACAGCGTTCTACCGCCGATGCTGCGGCGTAGGCTGGACGTACCCACGACTCATGCCCAATTTCCGGGTGCGGGTCGTGACACCCTATTTTAAATCATATACTACATCACCCGTATATGATACTGTTCCTTGTTCTTTTAATTCCATACATGCACTGACTGTATCATATTGCCTATTGCCTGTCTCTTTACATTGTCTGTCTCTCATAAATTGCCATTGCATTTATTTCACTGTCTTCTCAGTAGCTAGCATGACATATTTTATTGTATTATAGACATTATCAATTAATAGAACTGTTATTTGAGAGTGTTGCTTTGCTCCTTCCTGACTGGAAATATTTTTCCAGACTATGCCTTAGAGGACCGCTGTCTGACACTTTATGGACCATATGGTGAGTAGCTGCAGACTTGGTAGTTAGTTGTGATTCTGGAAGTTCTAGCCGGAATTATTATTTATTGTTAGTTCTTTAAGTAGACTATTTGGTACCGGATTTGTCTCCGGCATTTTGGTGATTCTTGGATATTGTTGAGTTAGAATATTACTTGTAGACTTGTGTTGTGTTTAATTTTAATTTCTGTTTTGAAATCTTATCGTGCTGTAATCCTGTGATTGAGTATGTGCTCGTTTATTTGTGTCATCCGTGCCTCCTTATAGAGATTGGATGTTTGTGTGACATTAGCTAGATAGTATCAAGTCCTTGACAGCGTTCTACCGCCGATGCTGCGGCGTAGGCTGGACGTACCCACGCACTCGTGCCCCTAAACCGGGTACGGGTCATGACACGTTTTTAGTGGTGGCCCATGCAGGTCAGACTTCGCAAGTTGTGCGATGTCGTAGTAGTGTGGCGTCTTGGTTACACTACTGCGTACCTGCGATAGGATCTAGGACATAGGATACTAGGGCGAGAGCGAATACTCAATCACAATTCCTTGAGAGATTCCTGGGATGACCCCTGAGAATCTTGTTATAATTTCCAATTTAAAATCATTCCCTTGTTCCGTCCATTCTCACTTATTGATGTTGAATTTGATTATTGTTAATTATGTATTAAATTAGGATTTTGGTTTCATTATATAGTTGATTTCATATCAAGATGAATTTATAGACTGATTTATGGTATTATTTGATGATGCCCGTCAATGAGGACAGTGAGAATGATTAACATTAGAGCTATTGGACTACAGAAGGTGGATTTAAAATTTTTTAATTGAAGATTGAAAATGAATTTTAAATTTTAGGATTCTGAGAAGATTGAGATTGTTATTAAAATTTATTTTTGAAGATTTTAATGAATTACAAAAACTTTGAAATTGAGGAGTTGAAATATGGCTATTAAAAATTTATTTTGAGGAATTCAGATTCGATTCAATAAACCTAGACAAGTCTGTAAGGATTTTGTGTGATTAAGTTTTATTTCAGTATTTAAATAATTAACCTTGAGGAAAGTGTATGCAATTTACCTTAAAATTTTATTCGAGGAGTTATTTTGAGGAAAATTTATTTGAGGATAAAATTTTATAGTGGGAGAGATATATTAGTATACAATAGATGAGATGCATGTGTAAGGATCTGTTGGCTTGAGTATAATTGAGATCTCACTGCCCACTGACTTGGGTGTCCATTTAAGATTGTATTAGAGAGAGCAGTATTTAGTAAAGAGTGTTGCATTTGATATGCACTTGGGTGATAAGAATAACTAGCATCAACTGTTGCAGTAGGTAAGGAAGCTAGCAGTGAGAGTGTTTGTGATAGAACTGTGATACCTAGGGGTTAGAGATATCAGACCATGGATGCATCTTTGACCTGTGCAATCACAACTAGGATTATTTATTTCCAATCTTTTATCTTGAATGTTGCTTCTTAGAACTGTACTGTCCTTCCTTGATGATATCGCATTTTGCCTAAATTGATTCTTTGGGATCTGTCTTCAGGATGTCGCCGCAGACACGGTCTATGAGAGCGGGAACATCAGCTTTAGAGGGGTCTCCCACCTCTCCACCTGATGGACAGACATCCGTAGTTCCTCCTACATCTTTGATGCACGTAGGTGATCCTCCTCCTCCACCTGTTAAGAGGATAGCCGCAGCTGTAACGGACAACCTTCCTCCTCCATCAACTCCAATTCCCGGAGGTTTGTCCATTGACGGAACGCAGATGTTTACCTTGATCCAAGGTATGGTAGATGCCCAGAGGGTAACGGCAGACGCTCAGCGAGTTCAAGCTGAGGCTCAGAGGGTACAAGCAGAAGCGTACCAGGCACAAACTGAGCTGATGAAAGAAAACATAGAGAATGCTCATCAAGTGACTCTCCAAGCTTTGGAGAAAGTAGCACAGTACCAGCAGTTTCCTGGCCAGCAACAGCAGAGATCAGGCACTATAGTGGATTTCAAGAGGATGATGCCTCGTGAGTTTAAAGGTACCGAAGGGATACTCTACGCTGACGACTGGCTAGAGGATATAGAGAGAAGCCTGCGATTGACCCAGATTCTGGAGAACTTGCAGATAGAAGCCGCTGGCAGTCAGATGTTCGATATCGCACTCACGTGGTATCGCACGGAGCCGAGAATTACTGCGCAAGGACTTACTTGGGAGACCTTCAAGGAACTCTTCAAGGAGAAGTTCTTTCCCGACGTGGCATTGGGAACCTTGGAAAGTCAGTTTCATGACTTAGTTCAAGGAAACATGTCGGTCGACGAGTACGCTGCAGAATTCTGTAGATTGAGCCGTTTTGCATCATCTATGATTCGGGACCCAGGAGATCGAGCCCGAAAATTTAGAAAGGGACTGACAAGAGAGATTAAGTCGCGCACTTCTGGTCGTCGTACCGCTACCTATGAGGCTATCTTAATGGATGCTCAGATCGCAGAAGAGGGTCTGGATCTCAGGCCTAAGAGGAGTCACGACACGTTTGGAGATACGAATGGTAGCCCAGGACCAGCCAAGCATCCCCGTATTCAGCACCAACAGCAGTACCAAGTACCAATTCATAGTCAGCAACAACCATAGACATTTCAGCATCCACAACAGTACCTAGCACCAGTTCCTATCCAGCCACATCCATGGGAGTATCAGTATCAACAACAGTACCAGGAACCAGTCCGTGTTCAGCAGAATCAGCAACAGCCTCCGAGAGAGACACAACAGACTTGTTATTTCTGTAAGAAGCCAGGTCACCTTTGGGAGAGCTGTAGAACGAGGCTAGGACTTTGTTTGCACTGCGGCGCTGCGGGACATCGAGTAAGGGATTATCTTCTAGCCTCTTATCTTCCCGGCCAGCGCACAACTTCAGATTATAGAGATCCAGTTAGGCTACCTGTGGAACCATATATTGCTCAGCACCCGCGAAGGGAACCACCCTAGCAGGACGGGCATTTGCGGTGACGGTCGAGGAGACCGATATTGCAGGTAATGTGTTTGCAGTTTCTGTTCTTTCCTTCATTCTGTTCCTATCTATTTGATTCTTTCCTTCTTTCTGTTCCTACCTATTTGATTGATTGACTGATACCTTAGTACCGTAGCTTGCATGCATGATTTTCTTGTTATAATGTAGTTAGTAGTACCCCTGATGCATAGACTGCAACACCATAACAAATGAGACCATAACCATGTATGTTCCCCCCTAGATTGTATGTGGTATGACTATAGGTAGAATTTTCTTAGACCGTGATTATTGGTGTTGACTGTAGTGAAGATTCATGAAGGAGTTATGACTTGACAGGAGAAACAAGATAAAAAAAATCGAGGATAAACATCTATTTAAATAAAGGGCCAATAATTTAACATGGCAGAATTTATGATTAATTAATTCCAGGAAAGATTATGACATGTTTAAGTTGGTTATTAATTTGGAAATTTTGGGAGATTTATCAATGTATTTATTTAATTGCAAGTTATGAATTTTAGAACTTTATATTTGGATGTCACATTTGGAGAATCCTTGAATATCATATTGTTGAGTATTTTGAGGAGTGGATATTAAATTCCGGGTATTGAATTATTAACTCAAAACTTTCACGGAAATTTTGACAAATGGACTTTGATTTTTTCGAGGATTTTTCAGGAATAAAATAATTACAGAAATTTTATTTGTGAAAAGACATTGCGGATTATAACCTGATTTCCTGGTTAATGGATTTAAATTTTGAGGGAAATATAATGTGTATGATTAAACACTAATATGAGGATTTTAAATTTCGAGGACGAAATTCTATTAAGGTGGGTAGACTTGTCACTACCACATTCCAAAAACAGGGGTATTTTTGACTTTTTACAATATTTAATATTATTGTAGTTATGATTAAATAATTGCATGAATAGTATATATTTAAATTAAATAACTGTGTAATGTGTACTTTAATATATTATATTATAGACAGTGTTCATTGTGTTTGTGATGGTAGACTTGACCTAGAAGCCAGTAGATGAGCACCTGTCGGAATTATGGAATTTTGAGGTTAATTGTTTTATTTTAGAATTAATTTATTGGAGGTGTAATTAATTACTGTATTTTTATTTAATATTGTTGCGCATTGCCGTTGCTTCGATATTTGGAGCACTATCCTGACTCTTGTCTCCCAACAAATTTTACAATCTTGCCCTAGACATGCCCGCCTTCATTTCTGCTATTTTTGCAACTCATAATTATGCTCCCTGTGCATTGTTTCTAGCCGCACAAAAATCGTCGCGGACGTTTATTTTTTTAATTCCTATTTTGTATCGTTGTGCGTTCCAATCGAAAATTGGAGGCAATCTTGACCTATTTTTCGTGCGGCCCAAATTAGGGTAATATTCTGTGCTGAGTCTTCTTCATTATTGGTATTGATGACCTGACCTAATTTTGGCCCCAAGTACTCCTAATTAATTGTTGAACACAACTTGCATTTATTTCTATTTAAATTGAGGATACCATTTTATCTGATTCTAAAATCCCAATTTAATTCCAGTGCCCTGCTAATTGAGCCCGTACCAGTCTTACAGTGCCCCCTGACCCTATAAAACACCGGACCCCGAATCGCCCGCCAAATTTTCGTCATTTCATGTGTTTGTGCAATTTCCCAAATTTAAGGGGGTTAAATTGCAAGTTGGCATTTTTGTGCCAACACCCATTTATTTAAACCAATAAGGAATCCTTAATATTTTAATTAAACCTCACCCTAAATCCCCCATGAATTATTTCCCTCATGTTCGATCTGGACCACTCAATTAAGTGGGTCAAATCCTCACCCTCCATCACACCCTCTCTCTCCCTATTTAATATCATGTCTACATCCTAACCCTAATCCCTAGGAAACCTAGAAAACACCACCCCCTCACAAGCCCCCACATCCCCTCTCTCATCCGTATGTAATTTCTTTCCTCCTTCTTCCTTTCTTTTTCTCTTTCCTTTCCTTCTTCTTCTTCTTCTTCTTTATTTTTGTTTTTGAATCCATTTTGAATTCAAAAATCATTAGGGGGGAACACTGTTCCCTGTGCACGGTGGCCGACTTCCCCTGACCCGACTTCACGGTTCTCCGGCGGGCGGCCCTCTCCCCGGCCAAGCCCGCAGCACTCCGGCGGCTCCCTGCTGTCGAGCTCCTCCGGCCTCCCCCATCAAGCCCGGCGGCGCTGCTCCACCACTTCCATCTCCCCGCACAGTCCCCTTCAGCCGGCGGCCAACCCCCGCACAGTTCCTGTTCCCAAGGCCGGCCCCGCTCCTGCGCACCCCCGCCGGACAGCTCTCCACGGCGGCTGCTGCACCCAACATCCACCACCATCTCCATCAAACCCCGACTCCCTCCGCCTCTACTCTCCTCCCTCCGCCGATCAGTCCCCCGACTCCCTGTGTTCATCCCTCCGGCCGGCGGTTCCCCACTCCGGCAACCCCATCACCATCTCCTCCATCCTGTCGATCCTCCACTCCACCACCAACCAAGACCCCGAGCCCGACTCCCCACTGTCCCCGAGCCGACTTCCCTCCGGCGGCCCTGCGAATTCGGCCGAGTTCATCCCCGCGGCTTCACGAGCCGAGCTCGACCCCGGCGCTCAGCCGGCCATCAGTACAGCCGACCCCGGCCATTACTCCGGCTGCTCCTCCCCCTGTGTACACCCTCCGGCGACCGAGCTTCCCTCCCTGCGGTGTCCCCCGGCCGGCCAGCAACCCCCAAGCCAGTAAGTTCTTCTTCTTCCTCTTCCTTCTCTATATATATATGTATATATATATATGTATATATATATGTATATATACATATGTATATACACATGAGTATATATATATATATAATATGTATGTGTAATTGTAGGTAATTAATTAATGTGTATATATGTATTGTATATAAATACGTAGATGTGTATGTGAGTATATACATATGTATATACTAGTATATGTTTTGTATATATTAAAATGTATAGTATAGTGTATGTATATATATATGTATGTATATATATATATCTAATGTATATGTATGATTGTATATATATTTAATCAATGTGTAGGTATATGTGTAGAGTATAATTTAATGTTTTAAATACGTGAACATGTATAGTATGCAAATAATTGATAATACGTATTTAGTACGTATTTAGTATTAATTGTTGTACAGGTATGTATATATATATATTTAAATCAATTTATATATATATTGGTATATACTTAGTATATGTATGTTTTTTTAAAATATGTAAATTGGATATTATTTATTCATTAGTAATTAATTGTAAAATTGTAATATGTATAATAAATTGAGTAAGTATGTATTTAAATTAATACACATGTATGCATATGTATTTTGGTATAAATGAACAAAAATGTAAATAACCGTATTCTGGTATCAATGTATATATGTAGAGTTATATTTTCATATTGGTATATATAACTACGTAGACTAGTGTAATTTAAATTAGTATATGTATAATTATTTATTTTATTATATATGTTAATGTATATAGTGTATTTCTACTTAGTGTATATATATATATATCTTGCGTATTTTCTCTATTTTCTATATATGTATATTAAAATGTATTTATTATAATACGTATTAAATATATATGGGTATTAATTTAACTGTATACATATAATATATGTTAATGTGTGTATTCTGGTATAATTATAAATATATATCTGATTGGTATTGATACAAGATGTATTTTAGTATATAAAATATAATAGTATACGTACTATTTTGGTATAAATATATATATATCTTATTGTTCAATTGACATATGTGTATATATATTTTTGTATAAACCCTTAGTACATTTTTATAATATATACATGTATTTTTGTAGTTGTATTTAATTGGAGATATGTTGTATGTACATACAGGTATTAGTTTTATTTAAAGTGTATATATTTATACTTATAGCTATTATTGTAATTAAGGGATATTAATATATATATAGTTGGCCTATCTAGTAGATGACCCCTACCGTACCTAGCGTAGCCCTAAGGCCAGTGTATTTCTATTGTGTGTTAGTATAGCCCCTGATACAAGTGTTATTGTGATATGTTTTTAGGACTGTTGGTTTACCCAGGGGATACTCTGGAATAGGACATCCATAATTACCAGCTAAGGACCCAAGGCAAGTACATTCTCTGATAATTTCCAATTTTTGATAATTTCTATAAATTCAACAATCATGAAATGTTACATCTGAATCTTTGACACTGTGCTACACAGACTAGTATAGGTTGGATCTGCAGTCATGAGATGTTATCTTGATTATCGTATTGACATTGTACACGACATGTATATTTAGACATCGTACATGATAGACTTGACTTGCTCGTGTATCGTGACGTGTCATGGTTGGATCCACAGTACTAGTTGGGGGCGGGGAAGTAGTTAGTAAGAAATGTGATCATAACCTCTTATTGTAGTATAGAAATTGTAAGTGTTAATCATGCTCTTCACCCATGATTAGCCAGGCCTTGTAGCTATCGTACATGTTCCCAAGCTGATCACATTTTGAAACTACTATTTTAAACACGTAGAATAGATTACAGTTCCCTATTTTAAATCATATACTACATCACCCGTATATGATACTGTTCCTTGTTCTTTTAATTCCATACATGCACTGACTGTATCATATTGCCTATTGCCTGTCTCTTTACATTGCCTGTCTCTCATAAATTGCCATTGCATTTATTTCACTATCTTCTCAGTAGCTAGCATGACATATTTTATTGTATTATAGAAATTATCAATTAATGGAACTGTTATTTGAGAGTGTTGCTTTGCTCCTTCCTGACTGGAAATATTTTTCCAGACTATGCCTTAGAGGACCGCTGTCTGACACTTTATGGACCATATGGTGAGTAGCTGCAGACTTGGTAGTTAGTTATGATTCTGGAAGTTCTAGCCGGAATTATTATTTATTGTTAGTTCTTTAAGTAGACTATTTGGTACCGGATTTGTCTCCGGCATTTTGGTGATTCTTGGATATTGTTGAGTTAGAATATTACTTGTGGACTTGTGTTGTGTTTAATTTTAATTTCTGTTTTGAAATCTTATCGTGCTGTAATCCTGTGATTGAGTATGTGCTCGTTTATTTGTGTCATCCGTGCCTCCTTATGGAGATTGGATGTTTGTGTGACATTAGCTAGATAGTATCAAGTCCTTGACAGCGTTCTACCGCCGATGCTGCGGCGTAGGCTGGACGTACCCACGCACTCGTGCCCCTAAACCGGGTGCGGGTCGTGACATGTACCAAAGAAGGATGGGTCGGTACGCATGTATATCGACTACAAGTCACTCAACAACCTCACTATCAAGAATAAATACCCTTTGTCACGGATTAATAATTTGTTTGATCAGTTGAGCGGAGCGAAGGTATTCTCAAAGATAGACTTGAGGTCGGGGTACCACCAGGTAAAAGTGAAGAAGGAAGACATTTCAAAGACAGCTTTCAGGACTCGGTATGGGTAGTTTGAGTTCTTGGTGATGTCTTTTGGGTTGACCAATGCCCCGGCGGTATTCATGAACCTGATGAATAAGGTGTTTCATCAGTACTTGGATCAATTTATGGTAGTCTTCATTGATAATATACAGATTTATTTGAAGACCCCGGAGGAGCATGAGAAGCACTTGCGGATAGTTCTAGAGACCCTCAGGAAGAAGAAGCTTTATCGCAAGCTTTCGAAGTGTGAGTTCTTCCTTGATAAGGTTGAATTCCTCGGGCATGTGAGTATAGGAGACGGGATCTCAGTGGACCCGAAGAAATTTTAGCAGATGAGTCATGGTCTACCCCGAGTTCAGTGGTGGAGATCAGGAGTTTTCTTGGACTGGCAGGCTATTATGGAGATTTGTTCAGGATTTTTCTAGGCTTGCAGAGCTGATGACTAGACTAACCAGGAAGGACATGGAGTTCGTCTGGACTGGGGATTGTCAGTCTGCTTTTATGGAGCTGAAGAAGAGGTTGACTACAGCTCCAATATTGACATTGCCATCAAGAGCAGGAGAATTTTCTATATACAGTGATGCATCGGGTAAGGGTTTGGGTTGTGTGTTGCAGCAGAACGGAAAGGTGATTGCCTATGCTTCCAGGCAATTATGCCCGCATGAGAAGAATTATCCTACCCATGACTTGGAGTTGGCAGCAGTTATTTTTTCTCTTAAATTATGAAAACACTACTCGTATGAAGAGAGAGTAGAGATCTTTACAGACCACAAGAGCTTGAAGTATGTGTCTACACAAAAAGAGCTTAACATGAGGCAGCGACGATGGTTGGAGTTGATGAAGGACTTCGACATTTCTTTGCAATACCATCCAGGGAAGGCCAATGTAGTCATGGATGCCTTGAGCAGGTATCCAGTGGCTATGTATTTGACGAGGGACAGACATTTATTGGTCGATCTTGATAGTTTGGGCATTGAGGTATTAGTTCCTGGAGTCGTAGCACAGATATGGGAACTTCAGGTATAGTCAGAGTTGATGGACCGGATCAGAGCCGCATAGTTCGAGGATGAGTCTCTGAGGAGCATCAGAGCACAAGTCCAGATAGGGTTAGTAGAGGACTTTAATATTACAGATGATGGATCATTGCGGCACAGTACCAGATTGTGTGTGCCGAGTGGAGCATTGCGCAAGAAGATTCTTTAGGAGGCGTATCGATCTCAGTACTCTATGCATCCAGATGCCAACAAGATGTATAGGGACATGAGAGAGCATGTTTGGTGGTATGGTATAAAGCGGGAAGTAGCTAGCTTTGTATCTAGATGTTTGGTTTGCTAACAGGTAAAGGTGGAGAGACAGAGGCCAGGTGGATTGCTTCAGTCATTACCCATTCCAGAGTGAAAATGGGAGCATGTGACGATGGACTTTGTTTCAGGACTTTCGCGTTCTCCAGGAGGTAAAGATGCGATTTGGGTCATCGTAGACAGGTTGACCAAATCAGCCCACTTTCTGCCATTCAAAGTGGGTACGTCTAAGGAAAAGCTCGCATATATGTATATGCGTCAGATAGTCAGATTATATGGAGTTCCGGTGAGCATAGTCTCGGATCGGGATAGTCGTTTTACGTCCCACTTCTGGAGGAGTTTGCAGGCTAGCTTGGGCACTCAGCTCAAGTTCAGTACCGCATATCACCCTCAGACAAACGGGCTATCGGAGAGGACTATTCAGACTCTCGAGGATATGTTACGCACCTATGTTTTAGATTTTGGAGGTTCTTGGGAAGATCATCTTCACTTGGTAGGCTTTTCTTACAACAACAGCTACCAAGCCAGTATCGAGATATCACCGTTGGAGGCATTGTATTAACGAAGATGCCACACTCTGTTATCATGGGATGATATTGGTGAGAGAGCTTTATTGGGACCAGAGATGGTAGTGGATGCAGCTGAGAAAGTGAAGCTCATCAAGGATAGACTTTGAGTGGCGCAGGACAGACAGCGGCATTGGGCCGATAACCACCGGAGACCATTGGAGTTTGAGGTATAGATTTTGTTTTGCATTGCTTGTGATTGTTTGGTTTTTTTAGAGTGCTAAGGTTGTGTTTCGTGCTAGGTTAGCGGTCTGGTTTTCTTGAGAATTTCTCTGACATGTGGCACGATTCATTTCGGTGGAGGCAAAAAGCTTAGTCCACGATTTATCGGACCTTTCAGTATTCTTGAGAGGGTCGGTGCAGTTGCTTACAGACTAGACTTACCACCTGCATTGGAGGGAGTGCACAACGTGTTTCACGTATCGCAGCTGAGACGGTAAGTGGCAGATCCTAGTCATGTGTTGGATCACTCAGAGATAGAGGTGGACCCTACTCTTAGATATCCAGAGCAGTCAGTTGATATTCTGGATTAGAGAGAGAAGGTGCTGAGGAGCCAGATGATTCATTCGGTACGCATCGCATGGAGGCATCACTTGCCAAGAGAGAGTACCTGGGAGCGAGAGGCCGATATGCACGAGCGATATCCATATCTGTTCGAGCTGTGAGGTATAATTCTTTCTTGCATTATATTGATTATTTTTTGTAGTTAGTTTCTTCCTTAATTTCGAGGACGAAATTTTTCTAAGGTGGGTAGGATTGTCACCCTCACATTTTCAATCAAGGATAGTTTGATAATTGGCATAGGTATTTTATTTTAAGAATATTGTATTTAATATTGTACATGTGTAATTAATTATTTGTTGTATTATTTATTGATTGTTAGATGTTAGATTTATTTTGGACTTGTGTAGTAGACCTAACTAGTTAGTTTAGATGCATGAACCCAACATTTTATTTTGGTTTAGATTGAGCCTAATAATTATGCCCATTCATTAGAAGGATAAATTAATTAGTGAAACCATTAGACTAGAACCTTCCCTCCTTAATTAATTTTTTCATGAGAGACCCCAAGGGATAATTTAGATATTTCACATTGCTTGGGATAGGGGGCTAGGGCTGGTCACATTAGGAGGAGAGAGAGTCCCTCCCTCTTTTTATTTTCTATTTTAATTAGATCTAGAATTTTTTTCTTTCCAATTTCTTCATTCCTTCACCATTCTCTACTCAATTTCTTCCGAAATATTTTCCTATTCTTCATTGGAGGCTACTACAACAAGGATCTACAAGATGAAAGCAAGGATCAACAAGAAGAAAACCAAGATCTACAAGGAGAAGGCTACATTCTTTATTTGGAGATTTTTTATTGGAAATCCATCTTCCAATAGGTATATTTCAGTTTTTTCTCTCTTAGTAGACTCTAAATCATAGTTTTAAATATAAGAAACCATCCCACATGCATAGGCTACCCATAGAAATTAGAATTAGGTTCATAGGAGGCCTATGGAGGAAGTTATGGGTGTTTTGTGTCAATTTTGGGAGAATTCCGAGATTGACACATGTGGTATTTGTTAATTGGTCAATTAGATCAAATTGACATGTGTATGATTGTTTGTGACAAGTTTCGTATCCATAATTGGGTACGTGTAGGCCGTATCCCGTCAATTTGGTGGTACAGGTTATTTTGGGGGGTTTTCCTTCGACACGGAGATTTGTGCATGTCACTTCTTGACACAGATACGTAGTTGATTTAATTATTATTTGTATTGTGCATAATTGGTATTCTAGACTTGCTCGTGTCCTTCGGGATACGTTTGGTTGTGTGGTGTAGCCGTATCGCAGGTGTATCACAGAATGAGTGTGATACGGGTGCGGTGCACTCCACGTGTTTGTTTCATTGCTCCTTAAATGCATGTGACTTGTGTGTGTGTATATATATATATATGAGATATTGTGTATAATATATATGTATTGTGTATATACCTATAGTATATAGTATACATAAGTGTATATAGCTATATATCTATATGTATATATATGTATGGTTGAATATATATATATATATATGTGTGTGTGTGTGTGTGTGTGTGTGTGTGTGTGTGTGTGTGTGTGTGTGCATAAGTGTATATGTATATCTATATGTATATATGTATGAGTGTTTATATCTATCTATATATGTATATGTGATTGTATATATATATATATATATATATATATATATATATATATATATATATATATATATATATATATATATATATATATATATATATATATATATGAGAGAGTGTGTGTGTATATATATATATATATATATATATATAGGTGTATATATGTAGATGGGTGTGTGCATTTGGTTGTAGTGTTTGTAGTGAGTGAGAGGGTTCGAGGCAGTATGATTCAACAGCAAGGGGGAGAGAAGTTAGTGCACTGTGAAAGCAGTTGTAGTTTGCATCAATGCAACGGTGAAGTTCAAGTGCACAACCATATGAGAGCTTGCACTAAGATGCATCGAGCAAAAGCTGGCAAGGGGTCGGGCATCTGTAGCCTGTGCAGGCATTAGCTTTCAGTTCAGCAACACTGAGCTAGGCAGTGGCAGCAACCAGTGCAAGCATAGCAGCAACAACAAGGTTTCAGCAAGAAGGAGAGCAGCTCGAGCACAACTCTGTACAGCAAAGCAGCTAGCAGGTACTGCACAGCAGCAAGTTAGTTTGTGCAGGGATCAATGCACAGCCATTCACAGCAAGCAACAGCACAGTTCAGCAACTATGAGCATTGAAGAGCACAGCAACTTATGCACAGCAACATAGGAAGTTACTGCAGTGCAGCATGCTCGGGCACCACTGAGGTGCAGTACCAGTAGCAGTGTGGAATGGCATCAACTCGAGTCACTGTAGTTCAGTGAAGGGAAACATGCAGCAGTGTTCATCAAGGTGTTTCAGTCAGTGAGGTTAGTTCAGTTGGTTAGTAGTTAAGTTGACTAGTAGTTAGTATAGTTAGATAGTTAGTTATATTCCTTGTTAGTTTAATAGTTAGATAGATAGGTATTAATTTGACTCTTAACTATATGTATCTATGTATATATTATAATTGGTAAGTTATTATGTACGTTTATGTATCTATGTACTAGTATGTAATATATGTTAGTAGTTAATAATATTTTAGTAAGTTGTGTTAGCATATAGTTAGTTTATGAGGGTTATCTATATATATTAGCTATAAATGAGGATTTGAATTACCTTAGGATACCAAGGTAATGTCAAGGTAATGGATCGATACTCAAGGTATTGGGTTTGAGTATCGAGATAGGTGTGTGGTAGTGGGATATGTTTTGGTTCAAAGTTAAGGTATCCTAATTGTATTAGTTAGCTAAGGTATTATATGTATTGACTTGTATAAGTATATAAATTACTATTTTTATATTAAAAACTTGTGTATCCTATGATACGGCCTTTTGTGTATCTCCTAGTATCTTAGCGTAGCTAGTGTGGTTTAGTTTCATAGTGTTTGGACCTAGTATCCTAGAGTTGGACTTATACGACCTAGAAATAGTTGGTTTGACTTAGAAATGGCTTTATAGCCTAGAATTGCAACAATTTAACTTATTTTTATTCCAGAACCCTGTATTGATGCAACATACCATATATAGATCTGTATGGCACCAACTTGGGCATTGAAAGACACGTCTTGCTCAGGACTTCAGGCGAGTACATTTCTCTGTTAGTTTTCAATTCATAATAGTGTATATATTCATGTTCTAGAACTGTAAACTTGATTTCGACACGGTGGTTTCACGGACTGGTACTACATGGATCCCGTCAGGAGATATTATCCCCTACCGTGTTCAGCGGATACTCCTGCACATGTACTTCATCGTGTGTATTGGGTATTGATTTATATTTTGTGTTCATACACTGCTCGTGTACAGTGTGCTTATTTGTGTACACACACTGCTCGTGTTCAGCGTGATTATATTCGTGTACACCCATTGCTTGTGTTAAGTGGTCATATTTGTGTTTGTAACATGTCGTGATTGGATCTATTGGTATTAGTTGGGGATGGGAGAGTAGGAGTTGATTATGTGATCAAAGCCCCATAGTTATTCGTGTACATACTGATTACATACCACACGTGCAATCGACTTACCTTATTGATCATGTTCAACCTAAATCAATCACATAATAAACTTGTATTCTGAGGCACATTAGTTAGATCTCAATTACTTCTTCATATTGCAGATATTCATATTGTTGTTCTCTATTCCAGTATATTACCTATTTCCTCTTGTTCATTCATTCAGATGTTTAGTATCTTGTATTTCATTTCTATTATCTGTTTTATATGCTCGATTATGTTATTAAAACTGCTTTCAGAGGTACGTACTTCGCTTCAATTCTGACTGGATATTTTTTTTCCAGATAATTGGCTCATAGATCAGTGTCTTACATTCTATGGGCCACAGGATGGTGTACCTTTAGAGGATACTCTTGTAGATCAGGAGGACTTAGTTGCAGAGCCCGGGAAGGTTTAGTTTATTTTAGTGGACTTGTATTAGACTATTATATTGTTGAGATTCATGGCTTGTATATTATTTCAGACTTGTGGATTGTATCTTGTTCTTTCCTTCGCTATTCCATTCGTGCTTTATCTTCCTTAGTTTGCTTTTTGATTGAGTTTAGTTACATTTGTGAGATAACATATTGTTCCTCCGTTTGGAGTTGAGATGTTTGACTGGTACCATATTTATATTGTTGAGATGTTAATTAGAGTTGACCCAGATAGCATTCTACCGCCGATTCTTCGGCGTAGGCTGGACATACCCACGTACTCATGTCCGAATATCCAGGTGCGGGTCGTGACACTTACACTCAATCCACACACACCCTTACTAACTACTGCTATATACAGGCAATCTACTTGCGTTCACTGCCAATGTAGTTTCCTCACTAACTCCCTCACTTACTGCAACCTCAAACACCACACACAAACTCATCGCTGATCACAGGAAACCCGATCATAGTCCCAAGCCTCTACACACAACAACAACCCCATAACAATAATACACATACATACATATATGCAAATATATATATGATACTCACACACACAATACACATATATACATATATGCAAATATATATATGATACTCACACACACACACACACACACACACACACACACACACACACATATATATATATATATATATATATATATATATATATATACACCCCATCAAACCAAATACCAAATACGGTGTGCACTATCAATATGCATGGTACGCACCTCAAATAGCCACACCAATAACAAACTCACATTCTCCTAATGATTAGAACCTCATAACAAGCCTATATATATATATATATATATATATATATATATATATATATATATATATATATATATATATATATATAAACTCATATTATAACTAATTAAGAGCAAAATAAATGAATTAACCACTATTGGCACAATAAACCCATTCTACTGACACGTACCATTACATATCATGATAAGGCCTTTCTGTATCCAATTGTGGACATGTATGTCACGCCCCGTTCCCATAGAATCGTTAGTCGTCCTCCGGGCGAGACCGTCGTGCGGGCCTAGGTTGCGCACCGCACAAGGCTAAGTATTTTTATTTCGCATAGCGAGCACATATTCAGAGTACGCAGATAATTGAAACACATATTGAAACATGGAAAAGTTCTCTTTTTATTGATAATATGAACATCTATTACAAACTCCTTGAACTGAGTCATAATGATTGCCTCTATGGGCTTACAAAAGTGTTGACACAAAATTAGATAGCAGTCCTGTACATTACATCCTTACTAAACTCAAAATATAAGACCTTGGGTCGGAACGACTGCTTTGCCACGAAGTTGCATGGTTGCTTGGTGGCTAGCTTCTAACTTCAAAATGCTTCTTCTTCTTCTTCAAAATGCTTCAAAGGTAGCACGGTCGAGGCGTGCCTACAGCTGGACTGGATTGGGGGTTTGTCTCCTGCTCCTCGTTCGGTTCTTCCTAGCGCGGGGAACCTATTTCAACGAGGGTCAGTACATCGAAACGTACTGGTGAAGGCAAGCTATCCCAACTATACCAATCAACACGTTGTTTTAATAAAGCATGCATATTTGTGGGTTTCTATCTTGCCTTAGTTCATTTTACAGCAAGACATATATATAGAATTATTGAAATAACTCGCCACCGTTCGGTGACATTTACCTGCCCGTCTGAACCACCTGCATAATACTTACCTTGCCTTTCCTGCCAAGAAGACACAAGTTAGTAGCAACAGGTTTAAATATACGAGGGGATCACTGGCACATTGCCATAATGGACAGGCTAGTCTCGGGACGGAATGGCGTGCGGCGCAGAGAACAGGAGGCGCCACAAGCCACTCGATCCGAAGCAGGCGACTATCGTGAGTTCCGTCCGGATCGGATCGGTGCCAGTGCCCCAGCGACCGTCCACAGGAACTAAGACCTTATGCACAAGTTGTCCGTGATCAACGCAGTACACTAAGTTAACATTTGAGGCAAATCAGGCACAAGGCAATAACAGGGCAAGATCTACTTTAGCATAGTCTTCCTGTTGGGTTATTGCTTTGAAAATGAGTTCTATACATAGCACAGTTTTAAGAAGAAATATACATTCTAACTTATATTTATGCATATGATGAACATTCCAAACGAGCAAGCATATAAGTAAGTAACCGTTCACAAGTTTCATTTGACAAGCAATATTTCCCAAGTCTATTCCCTTATTATCTTGATATCTTTTAGTTATTTACTTGGTATCGTTTGATCGGGCAAAGCACGAACACAAGATTTAGATGTGAAGACTAGCAAGTAGGGCTAGCTAATCGGGTTGGTAGCCACTCACTTTGGTAGTTGGAAGGAAAAGGAAAGAAGTGCTTTAGGAGTCCGCTCGAGCGACGACTACAGCTGGTTCACCTGTATTGACACGAACAGCTGATCAGTACTTCTTCCTCTCTTTCCCTTATCGGAATTGAAGTGCAGTCCTAAGAACGAAAGCAATGAAATCCATCGAAACCGTTCAAGAAAACCCAAGCAAATCCGAAAACCAACTCAAGGCACGAAAGCAACAAGCGACAGCGAAAACTAGGCAACAAAGAATGCAGCGGAGAGGTCCCTCCTGACTCTGCCGCTAAGTCGATCCTTGGGGCACGGTCCACTGAATATGGGAATTGATTCCGAAGAGACAAATCCATAACGAGGATGAGTTCTTGATTCAATCTATCCTGATCGAACGATACCGTCTAGTATTTCTTAGCCGCGCTCCCCGAATAGGGGAACGGGGCACCATATCCTACCCAACTAATTGGAAGTTTCGTCCCGAAACTTAAGGAATAAAACCTACCACTAGGAAATAATGAGGGGAACCGTTCCCTCATATCGGATTCGAGCTCCCAAGTAGATTCTTCGACAGAGTGATTCCGCCAAAGCACGCGCACTAGAGGAACCGAACGGGTTCGAAGCAGCTTTTCTTTTCTATCTAAAATTTGTACCGGCTGTTCTACATACGTCAAGTCGGGCTGAAGGTTCAGTTGTCCCAGGTCTACCACGTGGCTTGGATCATACACATATTTTCTAAGTTGGGAAACATGGAATATATCATGTACGTCAGCTAGGGATGGTGGTAGAGCGATCTGATAAGCAACTGAAGCTACCCGCTTTAGTATTTCGAACGGGCCGACAAATCGTGGACTTAGCTTTCCCTTCGCTCTGAACCTGCTGACCCCTCGCATGGGCGAGACCTTGAGGAATACCCGGTCACCTACTTGAAACTCTAGCGGTCTCCGATGAACATCCGCATAGCTCTTCTGACGACTTTGAGCTATCTTTAATCTGTCCCGAATCAGCCGAACCTTCTGGACGGTCTGCTCCACGAGCTCAGGGCCAAGTACTTGCCGCTCCCCGACTTCGTCCCTACAGATAGGAGATCTACACTTTCGCCCGTATAATGCCTCATACGGCGCCATTTGAATGCTTGATTGATAACTATTGTTGTAAGCAAATTCGGCTAGAGGTAGATGAAGGTCCCAACTAGTCTTCGTGTCCAAGGCGTAGAGTCGCAGCATGTCTTCGAGGATCTGGTTGACGCGCTCTGTTTGGCCATCGGTCTGTGGATAGTAGGCGGAGCTGAATTTCAACTTCGTCCCCATTGCTGACTGCAGGCTTCCCCAGAAACGTGATATGAATCTACCATCTCGATCGGAGACTATGGTTACGGGCACGCCGTGGAGTCGGACGATTTCGTTGAGATATATCTGAGCCAGGCGATCGGCACTCCAAGTAGATTTGATAGGCAGAAAGTGAGCTGACTTGGTGAGTCGATCGACGATAACCCAGACTGCATCATGTCCCCGTTGCGTCCTCGGCAAGCCAACAATAAAGTCCATCGTTATATCATCCCATTTCTACTCCGGAATAGCAAGGTTCTGAAGCTCTCCGCCTGGTTTCTGGTGTTCGACCTTTACTCGTTGACAAGCCATGCAATGCGACACAAACTGCGCCATATCCCGTTTTAAGCCGTGCCACCAAAATGTCGTGCGAAGATCCCGATACATCTTAGTGCCACCCGGATGAGAAGTATAACTAGCATAGTGAGCTTCCGTGAGTATCTCATGTCTGAGGGCCGCGTCGTTCGGAACACATAGTCTTTCCTTTACTCGAAGCATCCCATCCGCGCTTACCGTAAAGTCGGACGCCTTTCCTGCCAAGATGAGGGCATGTATCTTCTGCAGGAACGGGTCATCCTTCTGAGCGGCCTTCACTTTGTGTAACAAGTCGGGCTCGAGGCACAGTTGAGCTACTTGCGCCCACTTCTTATATCTTATTTTCAGTGTGACACCCAGTGATTCAAGATCTCGGCGCAGCCTATCATCAATAACCAAACTCCCTACAAACACTCGACTCAACGCGTCAGCTACTACGTTTCCCTTTTCAGGCGTGTATCTGATCGTGAGATCGAAGTCGCTGAGGAGTTCAAGCCATCGCCGCTGCCGAAGATTCAAATCCTTTTGAGTGTACAAGTATTTCAGGCTCTTATGGTCCGTATAGATTTCGCACGGCACGCCATAAAGATAGTGACGCCACAGCTTCAATGCAAATACTACCGCGGCAAGTTCGAGATCATGCGTTGGGTAGTTCTGCTCGTGAGGCTTTAGCTGTCTAGACGCGTAGGCTATCACCTTATCGTGCTGCATCAGGACACATCCTAGACCCTTTCCTGAGGCATCACTATATATTTTAAAGTCATCCGGTCCGTTCGGCAGAGTGAGAATTGGGGCAGAGATGAGGCGCTGCTTTAACTCCGTAAATGAAGCGTCACAGTCCTCTGTCCAAGTAAACTTCGCACCCTTTCGTATCAACTAAGTCAAGGGCGAAGCAATCCTAGCAAAATTTTGTATAAATCTCCGGTAGTACCCTGCCAGACCAAGAAAACTTTGGATGTCGCTAGCTGACTCCGGTCGTTTCCACTGCATGATTGCTTCTATCTTCTTTGGATCAACTGAGATGCCTTCCGAGGAGATGATATGCCCCAAAAATAAGATACTGTCCAGCCAAAATTCTGATTTGCTTAATTTGGCATACAACTTGTGGTCTCGAAGGGTTTGCAGCACCATCCGCAGGTGTCCTGCGTGCTCATCCCTAGTCTTCGAGTACACTAAGATGTCATCGATAAACACCACCACGAATTTATCGATGAAGGGCCTAAAGACACGGTTCATCATATCTATAAATGCAGCAGGAGCATTCATCAGTCCAAACGGCATCACGAAAAACTCGTAGTGGCCGTAGCGGGTTCTGAAAGCAGTCTTGGGTACGTCTTCTGGCTTAATCTTCAGCTGGTGGTAACCCGAGCGAAGATCAATTTTAGAAAACACCGTTGCCCCTTGTAACTGATCAAACAAGTCATCTATCCGTGGCAGAGGATATTTGTTCCTGATTGTGACTTTGTTTAATTCCCTATAGTCTATGCAGAGGCGTAGAGTTCCGTCCTTTTTCTTCACAAAGAGCACGGGAGCGCCCCAAGGAGACACGCTCGGACGGATGAACCCGCGATCAAGTAATTCCTGGAGTTGGCGCTTTAATTCATTCAGCTCTGCAGGTGCCATTCTGTACGAAGGCTTGGAAATTGGCTGTGTATTTGGAAATGTGTCGATAGTGAATTCAATCTCTCGGTCTTGCGGCATACCGGATAGTTCGCTCGGGAACACATCGGGGAACTCTGCCTCAACGGAAGTTGACTCGACGTTTGCGTAGTCCTGCCGTGTGTCCCGAACCGATGCTAGGAATCCCTCGCAGCCTGTGTAGAGCATTCGCCGAGCAGATTTTGCCGAAATCACCATGCAGGCCTTGGTCGCATTGTTCGCTGGACTACTGGTGTAACAGAACACGGCTTCTCCGGGCAGACGGAAAATGACTCGCTTCTCTGCACACTCAATAGTTGCTGCGTACGCGCCTAGCCAGTCCATTCCCAAAATGATATCATAGTCCCATACATCAAGAACTAAAACATCAAGTGACAGCTTTCTCTCCCCAATACAGATATAACCGCCTAGGCATGCTGAACAGACAGGAATTTTTGTACCAGATGGGGTGCTAACGCTTAAATCTAAATGCAACGGAGTCATTTTAACATTGTTCTCCGTGGCGAAGTTCGTAGAAATAAAGCTATGGGTTGCACCTGAATCAAATAGAATGCGAGCAGGTATATTATTGAAAAGTAAGGTACCTGACACGACGGTATCCGAAGCTAGAGCTTCTTCCCGTGTCAAGGTGTAGACTCGGCCTTGAGCTTGATTTTGCCCTTGCTGAGGTGCCGCTCGATTTGCCTGAGGAGCCGGAGTCTGATTTGGTTGTTGCGGTAGACGAAGCGGACAGCTGCTAATCTGATGGCCAGGATCGCCGCATCTGAGGCAAGTGCCGAGCCGCTTGCGACAGACATTCTCGGTGTGCCCTCTTCTGTTGCAGTAGGTGCAACGCTGCCCCTGGTTTTCTCGCTGACGATCGCCGTTATTTTGACGCTTTGCAGCGTTGTTTCCTTTATCGTTGCCTTGGCGTTTGTGATTGGAAGGTTGCACAGCGCCGGCGGCAACGTGAGGATACTGCGGTTCGAGCGAAAGGGCGTGGTTTAATACTTCCCGCATCGTCTGATACTGCGGAACGGACACGTGCCCGTGAATACCAGGACGTAGCCCTCCTTCGAATCGTCTGGCTCGACTCGATGCATCCGGTAGATAAGCGGTAGCAAATTTGGCCAGTTTGTTGAATTCTGCCGAGTATTGCTTCACCGTCATACTGCCCTGCCGGAGTTGAACGAACTCGTTTTCCCGTTGACGTCGTAGAGGTGGGGGTATAAACTCCTCCTCGAACGCGGCACGAAAAGTTGTCCACGCGATCGCCTCCTCTCCATGGCCAAGTTGAAGAGATTGTCGATGCACGTCCCACCAGTCGTGCGCGTTGAGGCGAAGCAATAGTTGGGCATAGGTGACGCGCTTGTCTTCCGGCACTTCTAGGAGAGAAAAATGATCTTCAAGCTCGGCGAGCCAATCTAGGGCCACGATCGGATCCTCAGTCCCATTAAACGGCGTGTTGCAGACCTTCTTGAAGTTGCCAAAGGTGAAGGCAGTCACTTCCCTCGTCCTTGGCGCGGGCGGTAGTTCAACTTCAAGCGCTGGCTGCTCCACTGGTGTAGCTGTCGTTGCGGCAGAATGGTTGGAGGCCAGGGTCTGAACAAGCTGTTGTAGGGTATCTACCTGCTTTTGTTGGACTGAGAGCCGGGCCTCTAGGTTGCTCTCGAACTTGGCTTGACGGGCATCATCCCTCTGTCGTTGCTCCGTGAACATTTGCATCACCTGCTGAAGGGAATCTGATCGAGACATGCCCCGTTGGCTCCGAGAGCTTCCTGAAGTTCCGGAACTGCTCTCCTGAGTCCTTGTCTCGCCCGGCGCCAGCGCTGATGGTTGCGCTTGCGTCGTTCCTTGAAAGGAAGATAAATTACATCAGGATCATAATGTATTATGGACTTATTGCATGAACGTATCTTATTTTGGCCTTAACGAGTTCAGGAGTTCGCACAGGGATTTATCGTTAAGGGAACTTTTCCAGTTTAAGAGTCAAAGGAACTTTGAATCTGTGCTCTGATACCAACATGTCACGCCCCGTTCCCGTGGAATCGTTAGTCGTCCCCCGGGCGTGACCGCCGTGCGGGCCTAGGTTACGCACCGCACAAGGCTAAGTATTTTTGTTTCGCATAGCGAGCACATATTCAGAGTACGCAGATAATTGAAACACATATTGAAACATGGAAAAGTTCTCTTTTTATTGATAATATGAACATCTATTACAAACTCCTTGAACTGAGTCATAATGATTGCCTCTATGGGCTTACAAAAGTGTTGACACAAAATGAGATAGCAGTCCTGTACATTACATCCTTACTAAACTCAAAATATAAGACCTTGGGTCGAAACGACTGCTTTGCCACGAAGTTGCATGGTTGCTTGGTGGCTAGCTTCTAACTTCAAAATGCTTCTTCTTCTTCTTCAAAATGCTTCAAAGGTAGCACGGTCGAGGCGTGCCTACAGCTGGACTGGATTGGGGGTTTGTCTCCTGCTCCTCGCTCGGTTCTTCCTAGCACGGGGAACCTGTTTCAACGAGGGTCAGTACATCGAAACGTACTGGTGAAGGCAAGCTATCCCAACTATACCAATCAACACGTTGTTTTAATGAAGCATGCATATTTGTGGGTTTCTATCTTGCCTTAGTTTATTTTACAGCAAGACATATATATAGAATCATTGAAATAACTCGCCACCGTTCGGTGACATTTACCTGCCCGTCTGAACCACCTGCATAATACTTACCTTGCCTTCCCTGCCAAGAAGACACAAGTTAGTAGCAACAGGTTTAAATATACGAGGGGATCACTGGCACGTTGCCATAATGGACGGGCTAGTCTCGGGACGGAATGGCGTGCGGCGCAGAGAACAGGAGGCGCCACAAGCCACTCGATCCGAAGCAGGCGACTATCGTGAGTTCCGTCCGGATCGGATCGGTGCCAGTGCCCCAGCGACCGTCCGCAGGAACTAAGACCTTGTGCACAAGTTGTCCGTGATCAACGCAGTACACTAAGTTAACATTTGAGGCAAATCAGGCACAAGGAAATAACAGGGCAAGATCTACTTTAGCATAGTCTTCCTGTTGGGTTATTGCTTTGAAAATGAGTTCTCTACATAGCACAGTTTTAAGAAGAAATATACATTCTAACTTATATTTATGCATATGATGAACATTCCAAACGAGCAAGCATATAAGTAAGTAACCGTTCACAAGTTTCATTTGACAAGCAATATTTTCCAAGTCTATTCCCTTATTATCTTGATATCTTTTAGTTATTTACTTGGTATCGTTTGATCGGGCAAAGCACGAACACAAAATTTAGATGTGAAGACTAGCAAGTAGGGCTAGCTAATCGGGTTGGTAGCCACTCACTTTGGTAGTTGGAAGGAAAAGGAAAGAAGTGCTTTAGGAGTCCGCTCGAGCGATGACTACAGCTGGTTCACCTGTATTGACACGAACAGCTGATCAGTACTTCTTCCTCTCTTTCCCTTATCGGAATTGAAGTGCAGTCCTAAGAACGAAAGAAATGAAATCCATCGAAACCGTTCAAGAAAACCCAAGCAAATCCGAAAACCAACTCAAGGCACGAAAGCAACAAGCGACAGCGAAAACTAGGCAACAAAGAATACAGCGGAGAGGTCCCTCCTGACTCTGCTGCTAAGTCGATCCTTGGGGCACGGTCTACTGAATATGGGAATCGATTCCGAAGAGACAAATCCATAACAAGGATGAGTTCTTGATTCAATCTATCCCGATCGAACGATACCGTCTAGTATTTCTTAGCCGCGCTCCCCGAATAGGGGAACGGGGCACCACAATGTACACAATAACAAACCATGAATTAGTCTCTCAAACTACCAAGGGATCATCCCTCAAACACTTGGTGGACTAAATTCGAATTTGTCTCAATTTGGCAAAAAAAAACACCTATAATTATCACAATAAAGACTTCTAACAATTATTTCTTCACCCTAAGGGTGGTCCTCAACCATGAATGGGTTCCTAAAGGTCCAATACCACAAATTAACAATAAAATTGATGGAAAAAAAATGATTATACCTATTAGGAGTTGGATCCCAATGAAACTCCTCCTAGTGGACATGTAAAGATTCTCAAATTAAAGCGGTAGCCCAATAATTATAAAAAATAATAGAAATTACGTCAGACCCAGAAGACCCACACACCTATCCCTTGGGTTGGACATGAGCTCCTTAGCAATCTTCGCTCCAATGGTCCTCTTGCAAATCCAAGCTCCTAGGCCTCCATGGAAATAAATTTTAGTAGAAAATGAGAGTAATTTGGATGAAGAAGGATGGGGATTGGTTCCAATTTGGGAAAGAACAAAATTAGAGCTAAATGGAGTATGGAATGACAAATGGAAGAGGTTACTCCTCCCTATATTAGGGTCGGCCACATGATTGTGTTACAAGCCAATACAAAAAGTCCAAATCGTCTCTATTGGTTGTCATGAAGGAATAATTAATTAGGAGGAAGGATCTACTCTTAATGAAAGGAATATTCTATCCATTTAACGAAAGGAAAAAAAACTAATGAAGCTAGTTAAGTCATGACTAGTCTAATTGGTCTAGTTGGGTCAAATCATATAGTTTGGGTTGAACCAATACTAAGTCTAAACTAACTAGCTAGTACGCATGACAAATAAATATATAACTATTTATATAATACAATAGAAATTTTAAAATGACAAAAATATCCCTATAATGAAAAGTGGTGTTGACAAAGTCATTCATTGTTGATAAATGTCGAAATTAAAGAAAGATTTTCCATGCGCCGTCAAGCTTCGCCTACTAGATCACCTATATTTGCACCATCAAAGCTTTTAGTACTCTTCTTCTTCTTCTTCTTCTTCTTCTTCTTCTTCTTCTTTCTTCTTCTCTCTCTCTCTCTCTCTCTTTCTCTCTCTCTCTCTCACATAATTCGATATGAATGCAAAAATCAATAAAGGTGTCATGACCCGCACCGGGTGAAGAGGCACGGGTACGTGGGTACGTCCAGCTTACGCCGCAGCATCGGCGGTAGAACGCTATCTAGGTCGACTATACTATCTAAATATCTCACAATAATATATAATCTGCCAACAATATCTCAACTCCAAGAAGGAGGGCACTAAACTTAATGCAACACAATACTCAATCACAATTCTATAGCACGATAAGATATCAAAGAAGTCTAACATAACTATGCAGTTTAAAATATAACAACAACAAATAGAAATAATATCCAAATCTCAAATATACGCCGAAAACAAATCCGGTACCAAAATGCTAAAGAAAACTAACTATGCTAACTAGTGATCCGGATAACCTCTCGGCAATCACTCCAGAACTAATGGGTCCACATCTGTACCATCTATAGGTTGAGGTTCGTAATACGTCTGACACCAATCTCCCGAATCCTCTGAAAAATATTATCCAGTCAGGAATGGAGCGAAGTACAACCCAATAACAGTTCTAATTAATTGAAAAATACTATAAAACAGAAAAATAGAGGATACTATCTATGATGAGAATATAACTGATGATCAAGAACAATGAAGGAATAGGTAATACTAGCAACAAAATATAATTCAATGCGTACAAGAATGAAGGAATGAACTATAATGTCAGAAATAGAATAGAGTAATCCATGAACTGAAAATGGAATTTACAATATATTATGTGTTTGAGATACTAAGTAAATATGCGATCGGCTTGGGAGATTCAATGATTACACTAAGGAGCTAACTCATCCATACGTGAATTGCATGATTAGTTAGTAGCCAATGATTACACTACTAGCCGATAGTTCTTGATCACATATTTGATTGGTATTTTTTCCGCCTCGACTGATACGATGGATTGAATAATAAAATGTTACTAGCCAATGTATCCAATATTTAACATATAATATTCAATGTTATCCAATACCAACAAGAAGCAGTATTTGATACCATCTCAATAATCAAGATAAAATCTCATGACTGACGATCCAATAACAAAACTAATCCGTGTACCATCGTGTCAAGAATCATAAGTAACATTTCTAAATATTTAATTATAGTAGTAATCAAATAATAGAAACTATCAGAGAATGTACTCACCTGTGATCCAGGGCAAATAATGAGAAACGGTGTCTGAACTGGTGTCACACAGACCTAAATATGGAATATTGTATTAATACAAAGTTCAGAATAAAAATAAGTTAAACTAGTCAACTTCTAGGTCATAAAGCCATTTCTAAGTCAAAACAGTCAAACTAAGTCAACTCTAGGTCAAACTAGTCAAACTAGCTATTTCTAGGTTGCATGAGTCTATCTCTAAGATATTATGTTCATACACTATGCAGCTAGGCCACATTAGCTATACTAAGATACTATAAAACCAATAGGATATTGTATCCTAAGATACGCAAACAATTAGATATGAGAATATCGTAATATGTATATAAAATCAACAATATTTAATATTTCTAATTAAACTAATGCTAAGTGGATACCTTGGCTTTGAACCAATGCAGTATCGCACCACTACACACCCATCTTGATACTCAAACCCAATACCTTGAGTATCAACCCAATACCTTGAGTATCCCTCACTACCTTGACATTTACCTTGATATCTCAAAGTAATGTGATATCTATATATACTTAACTACCCAAAACTAGACTATAACTAATATGCATTAACTTATACACTATTATACTAACTAATTACTAACAACTAATTATCTAACACATTAACTAGTATTCCTATAACTAACTGCTACTAATTAATAACATAACATTAACTAACATGTATTAAACCACTACCATACTACTAACTACTAACATACTAACATACTAATATATATATATATATATATATATATATATATATATATATATATATATATATATATATATATATATATATATATATATATATATATACTACTAATCAATATGTATACATATATCTATATAACTATATAACAAGACTACTAATGAACTAAGTATGAACTAAATTATTAATCTAACTAGTTAACCTATCAAGTAAACTATTAATTAAACTATCAACTAACTAGTTAAACTATTAACTAGACTAACTATCAAGGAACTTAACTAGCTAAACTACTCATCAAACTAACTAACTATTAAACTTTCAAATAAACTAACGAACCTACCTTGTTATGCACTTGCTATTGCTACACATCCCCCCCCTCTAGCTGCTGCAGCTGCTCTCTTGCATATGGCTGCTGCTGCTGCGTTTGCTGTTCAACTGCACGCTGTGTTTGCTGTACAAGCTGTTGCACGTGCTTGCTGTTGCGTTTGCTGCCGGAGCTAACTGCTACTGCAGTTGCTGCTGTTGCGCTCGCTGCAACGCTTGCTGCTCTTAGAATGTCCGATGTTGCTGCTTGCTGAATGGTGTTGCAGCCACTGCCTGTTGTTCATCTATGCTAGCTGCTACTGCTACTTCAGTTGCTCGATCTCTTCCTCTCAACACACACACACACACAACACACACAACTATACACACAAGCACACATCCACACATATATCTATATATATATATATATACACACACATACACACACACCTAAACAACTATAAACACTCATATATATATATATATATATATATATATATATATATATATATATATATATATATATATATATATATATATAACTCTCACTCACACACAACTATATATAAGTACATAACACTAGATATATAATAACATCTCTCTCTCTCTCTCTCTCTCTCTCTATATATATATATATATATATATATATATATAAACACACGCATACATATATATAACTACTGTGTATATATATAAATCACACCTCATATATATATATATATATATATATATATATATATATATATATATATATATATATATATATATATATATATATATATATATATATATGCATATCAATAACATATACACATACAACTATACCACTCTCTCTCTCTCTCTCTCTCTCTCTCTATATATATATATATATATATATATATATATATATATATATATATATATATATATATATATATATAAACCAATTACCATAAATCAACACAATAAATATATATATATATATATATATATATATATATATATATATATATATATATATATATATATATATACACATATATATAATATACAATAATAAATTCATATTCTAGTAGCTATACACAAGGCAAATTGAATCTAGGAGATGCAATACAACAAACACGTAGAGTGCATCGCACCCGTATCACACTAGGTCTATGATACGTTTGCGATACGAGTCCACCACACAACCAAACGTACCCCGAATGATACAAGCAAATCTAAAATAGTATCTATGAACAATACGAAGATTTAATTACACATCTCCGTGTCTGTGTCAAAATGTGACATGCACAAACCTCTGTGTCGGAAGAAAACTCCCAAATTAAACTGTATCTCCAAATTGTCGGAATACGGCCTACACGTATCCAATTGTGGACACGATACTAGCCACACACAATCAAACACATGTCACTTTGGTCTAATTGACCTATTGACAAACACAAAATATGTCAATCTCGGAATTTCCCCAAAATTGACACAAAATATACCATAACTTTCTTCATAGGTCTCATATGAACCTAATTCCAATTTTTATGGGTAGCCTTAGCATATGAGGTGGTTCCTAATGATTAAATCACAGAATTATGGTCTAATTAATAGAAAAAAAAACTAAATTGTACCTATTGGGAGATAGATTCCCAATAAAATCCCTAAATTGAGTGAAAAGAGCCTCCAATTTGTAAATTCTTGCTACTCCTTGTAGATTCTTGCTTTCTCCTTGTAGATCCTTGCTTCAATAGCCTCCAGTGATGATTTAGGAAGGAATTAGGAAGAAATTTGGTAGAAATTTGGTGTGGAAATGAAGAAATTTGGTTAAGGGAAATTCTAGATCTAGATTAGAAATGTAAAAATGAAGAGAGAGAAAGTTCACCCCCCTTATATAGGCCGTCCCCTACCCCTTCCTCAATCTAACATATAAAGTCTAAAATACCCCTTGGGGCCTCTCATAAAGAAATTAATTAAGGAAGAAAGGTTCTAGTCTAATGGGTTTAACTAATTAATCATCCTCATAATAATTGGGCTTATTATTGGGCTCAATTCTAACTAGAATTAAGTGTTGGTCCATGGATCTAATCTAAACTAGTTAGGTCCACTAACACAAGTCCAAAATAAAATCTAGCATGCTAACAATAAATAAATATTCAATATGCACAATATTTAATTAATTATAAAATGACAAAAATATTCTTTTCCTAGAAAATATGGTAGTGACCAGTCTACCCCCTTTAAAATAATTTTGTCCTCAAAATTTAAGGATGATCGTACTCCTTCTAGGTCAAACTTCCAGCAATCATAGTCAAATAAGGTCTTATCTAAAATCACACAAAGAACAGTCCTATGCAAAGAACAACATGCATGGTCATGGTCTCCGTTTGTCTTATTATTACTGTCTCTGTCAGGGTATTCTATTAGCTACACTAACTATATAACACAAGCATCCAAAAAGGTACTAAGAAATAATCAATCAAAATAGATGGAAGGAACAGAAAGAAAGAAAGAACAGAACTCGCTAACCCATCACATGTAGTATCGGTCTCCTCGATCGTCATCACAAATGCTCCGCCCTGCCGAGGTAGCTCCCTCTGCGGGTGATGAGCAATCTGCGGTGCTACAGGTGGCCTAGCTCCACCTCTCTACCCTTGATCTGCACCCTGTGTCACCACCCCATTTTCAGAGCCGGTTTT
The DNA here is from genome assembly GCA_036927795.1 of Iris macrosiphon. NCBI lineage: Eukaryota > Viridiplantae > Streptophyta > Magnoliopsida > Asparagales > Iridaceae > Iris > Iris macrosiphon. Next base: position 79,130,286 of record JAYESA010000001.1, on the reverse strand, counting down.
TTTTATTTTAATTTGGGTTAATTGTGTATTATTTATAATTAATTGTATTTATATTTAATTAGTGATTGCATTATTTTTTATTATTTTTATTTTGATTGTTTTAGGGTTTTGGCTAGCCTTGACCCATGTCAGACCCTAGTGGACCCATGTTCGACCCAGCCCACACCCTTGTGAGAATTATTTTGGGGCTTAGAAATATTTATTTTATTTTTAGAAGGTTAGTTGGAGAGATTTGGAGCTAGTTTGAGTGCTTTTGGAACCCGGAACCCGAAATCAAGTGAGTAGGGGCATTTTGGGAATTTGAAAACTTGTGTAACCCCTTTAACTATGCTTGGCCGACCCATTCAGCCCCTCCCAGACCGTGGAACAGCACCACAGCAGCCATTCTCTTCATTCTTCACTTCTTCCTTCTTCTTCTTCTTCTCCACTTCTTTTTCTTCTTCCTTCCTTCTCCAAGTAAGTTTCTTCCTCCTATTTGTCTTCTTTCTTCTTCTATTCTCCATGGTTGCTTACCCTAACCTTGCATTTTCCCTAACCTAGGTGGGTAGAGCCTAGATTTGGTGTTGGAGCTTGGATTTGAGGCTTGGAAGCTTGGATTGGAGGATTTGGAGCATTTTTGAGATTTTGGCTTGGGATTCCAACTCCCAAGAGGTAAACCCTAAATTTCCCCTTGTAATTACTCTTTTATATAGTGTAATTAATAGTTTAGAACCTTCTTAGACCCTTAGGCTACCCGTGGGAGGAAGTTGGAACTAGTTGGGTAGTGTTTGGAGACTTTGACATTAGATTTTGTGTCGAATTCGGGTGGAATCCGAATTTGGCCCAATTTTGGGTGATGTCCTAGGTTAGACGGATCTAGGTAGACGTTGTTGGGTGTCTTGAGGGTGAGTGCATGTCTCCGTTCGGACACGGGAAGCCGCGTCGCGGAGAAACGGGCGTCTCGGGCGAATTTGGGGCTTTTCGTCGTCGCCGATTCTAAGTGCGTGTGTGTTTCCGCCACGGGCCTAGAATTGACGCGGGAGCATATTTTCTAGGATCTAGACATCGTGTAGAGCACGTGGGTAAATTTTGGGCCGATTCCGAGTTCGTTTGGTGTGCGTTTCAGGAGGTTTTCCGAACCGCGCACCACGTGTTCGTCGAAATGACCGAACGGCCATTTCGACTTGGGCTCCTCGTTTCGGGCTTGTGCGCGCGTTGGGTTAGTATCGGGGAGTGTGTGCTAGAGTTTTCGAGTTATATTTTTATATATTTTTAGGTGTTTGGGCGTGTCGGGGTCGTTGGGCGTGCGTTGGTGGGCGTTGTGGGCGTGGTGTGCGTTGTGTTGTGTTTGTTTATATATATGTGTATATATATATTGTATGTGTGTTTTTATATATATATTTATATATATATGTGTGGTTATGTGTTTGTGAGCGTGTTAGGGAGTGCTTGTGTGAGTGTGTTTGTGAGTGTGTTAGTGAGTGCTTGTGTGAGTGTGTGCTAGTGCGTAGGTGAGTGTGTGTGAGTGTGAGTGAGTGCCTATATATATATATATATATATGAGTTTGAGTGAGTGTGTATATATGTATATATATTTATATATATGTAGGAGTGTTTGTGTGTGTGGTTGTGTATTTGTGAGAGTGTGTGCTAGTGTGTGCGAGAGTGTGTGTGTGAGGGTGTGTGAGTGTGAGAGTGTGTAAGGATATATATATGTATGTGTGTGAGAGTGTATATGTATAGATGTATATAGATATATGTGTGTTTATATATATATAATTATGTGTGTGTGTGTTGATTTGTGTTTGAGTGTGTTAGTGTGTGTTAGTATATAGATATAAGTGTATATATATATATATATGTATCTAGTTATATATATATAGATATATATGTATGTATATATATATATATATATATATATATATATATATATATATATATATATATATATATATATATATATATAGTGATATATATATATGTATATAGGTATATATGTAGGTGTGTGTGTGTTGTGAGAGGAAGGGGGGCAGAGTAGCTGCAGCAGCAGCAGAATCAGCAGCAGCAGCAGAATCAGCAGCAGCAGTAGCATAGAGCAGCAGTAACAGCAGTAGAAGGAGCAGCAGCAGCAGGAATAAGAGCACAGCAGCAGCAGTAACAGGTACAGCAGCAGCATCAGCAAGCAAGAGCAGCAGCAGCGTGTTGGCGATAGATAGATAGATAGAAGTCTAAGATAGATTAAATAGATAGATGGATAGATAATAAGTTAGATAGATAGATATATCATTAAATAGATAAATAGGTAGATAAGATAAATAGATAGTTAGATAGCTAGGTATTTAGATAGATAGATACTTAGATAGATAGATATATAGATATCTAGATAGGTATTAGATATATATTTATATCTATATGTATAGATATAAATACATATAGTTAGATAGGTAGTTAGATAGATGCATTGATAGTTAGTTAGATAAGTTATTAGATAGATTAGATAGTTAGATAGTTACCTAGATAATAGGTAGATAGTTAGATGGCTAGATACTAGATAGGTAGATAGCTAGATACTTAGATATATCTATCTAGGAGATAGATATCTATTTACCTATACTTATATATATATATATATATAGATATCTTGATAGGTAATATATATATATATATATATATATATATATATATATATATATATATATATATATATATATATATATGTTATGTTTGGTAAGGTAAATGGGTAATGGGTATATATGTGTGGATATATATGTATATAGGTAGATACCTATTTAGATATATATAAATATGATAGGTATCTATATTACCTAGCCTAGATTAATAACTAGGTGCATAATTAATAGCTAGGTAGCTAGTTAGAGGGTTTTAGAGCGAAACCTCAATACCTTGAGATACCGAGGTATCTCAATACCTTGAGATATCCAAGGTATTGGGTTTCAAGCGGGGTTTTTGAGTAATAGTCTAGGAATAGTATTGGAGTGATTTTTATATGCTTATGTTTATATATTTACGCGTGCTAGCATAGGTTTTAGCGGGTTTAGGTGGGGTACGTGGCCTAGGTTGAGGTATCGGATACCGAGGGTATCCCGGTATCTCAAGGAGGCGAGTTTGTGAGTTTTCTAGCCTAATGACCTTGGTTTGACCTAGAATTTCAGGAGCACCCTAGTTTGACCCAGACTTGACCGTGGTTGACTCGGTTGACCACCAAAGTCAACTTTTGACCTAATTTTGACCCAGAGTTGACTTTTTGGGCCTAGAGTTGACTTTTTGACCCAGATTTCACCGGTTTGACCCGTTTGACCTAGAACGACCCTAGAAGCCTATTTTTAGTTATTTTATATCTGTTTAACTCTTTAGAACCCTGTTTAACCTTGCTTTTCGTATTAGGTCCTTGTGACACCAGTTCGGATCGCCAGTTGCTCAAGACGTCAGGCGAGTACATTCTCTGATAGTTTTCATTATCTGATGATTATTATGATTCAGCTTCTAGTATAGTATCATCTGATTATTCTGGCACAACACGAGACACTGACTGGTATTTCTGGATTTATTTACTTGCGACACGTACATTTCATGTTTCTGGAATCACTACTGGCATCACTACAGGCATCACTACAGGCATCATTCATGTTCAGGCTGGACTCATCTTGATTTGCGTGTCGGGTCTTGGATCCACTTGTATTAGTCGGGGCAGGGAAATACTCGAGTAGACATATAAATATTCCTATCTGGCATCATCAGGAATCACTCCCTCTGGTCTAATCTGGAATGATAGCAGCCGCGCACCCAGTGCGCGGTGAGCCGTACTTACCCCTAGCCGTTTACATGTCGAAACAAGTATTTCAAAGACACCGAGTTCATTCTTTATAGTCTGGACTCTCATGCATTTCTTGACTTGTCTCACTTACATGTTTCTGGACTTGACTCACTACATGTTTTTCATGCTAGACTCACTACACGTTCATGTGCACGGACTTGATCTTAGCTTAGATTTTCTGTATCTTGCAGTTATTACTATCTTGCTCTGATATCCATGCATCTTTACCTTTATGCACCAGTTATACATATTTCCTTGTTTCATACTTGCTTTATTCTTCTTGCTACTTGCTATAACTGTTTTATAGTTTTTATCATTTAAATGGAACTGCTGTTAGAGATGTACTTGCTCCAGTCCTGACTGGACATATTTTTCAGAGTATCCGGAGGAGTGGTGTCCGACGTTTTATGGACCTGAGCCTGTCGATGGTGCAGACAGGGACCCTCTAGTTTAGGAGTAATTTCCGGGTTGGTAGCCGGGATCACTAGGACCTTGTTGTTGTTTTATTAGCTTTAGCACCGGATTTGTCTCCGATTTTGGATTGAGACCTTGTATTGTATATTATTTTGGATGATTTGGATGATGTATTATTATTATGGATGTTGTGGTTGTTGTAGTAGTTGTTGTTGGTTAGACTTTATAGTTGTTAGATCTCTGTGTTATCTTATCGTGCTTAGACTCGTGATTGAGTACTTGAGATTATCATTATGATATTTGCTCCTCCGTTTGGAGTTGAGATCTTGACAGGTTTATATATTGTTTGTGTGGTTGCCCTCCTTTTGGAGAGGTCATGGCCGATTTTTGTGTGAGATTATTATCTAGATAGTTGACCTAGACAGCGTTCTACCGCCGATGCTGCGGCGTAGGCTGGACGTACCCACGACTCATGCCCGATTTTCTGGGTGCGGGTCGTGACACGTTTTTGGTGGCGGCCCCATGCAGGTCTCGATTCGCAATTAGTGCGATGTCGTGGTGGTACAACAACTTAGTTGTACTGCTGCGAGCCTGCTATAGGATCTAGGATTTAGGATGAGAGTGTACTCAATCACGACTAGGAACAATTCCAATCTAATTATTCTGAAATTGCTTCTTTTGAAATATTACTGTCCTTCTTTGATGATATCGTATCTTGCGCCGTATTGACATCTTTTGATCTGTGTTCAGGATGCCTCCGAAGACACGATCTTGTCGTACCGCCCCAGCAGTTGCCACTGAGAGGTCTGCTACCTCTCGTCCGACTCGTATTCAGGCAGCTGCTACCGCTCCACTCACCACTCCTGCGGTTGAGGGAGCATCTGCTTCTCTCGGGGATCCTCCTTCACCTGTCGATCCGAGGACTACCCCAGTCGTTCCAGTGGTTCCTCTACCACTTCCTGCTCCAGTAGATGCCGCGCAGTTGTTTGCGTTCTTCAGGGAGATGATGGACGCGCAGCACCGTCAGGTGGATGTGATGAGGCTGGGCATTGAGAACGCCCACCAGGTGGCCATGACAGCAGTGGATAGGGTGGCACAGATTCAGCCACAGGCAGATCAGATTCAGCATCCGAGACCGGGCAGTATTATCAACTTTCAGAGGATGCGGCCCAAGGAGTTCCGTGGTACAGAAGGTATCCTGTACGCGGATGACTGGATAGAGCAGATTGAGGGCATCTTCAGGCTGGCGTAGATTTCAGACAGCATGCAGATAGAGGCAGCGGGCAGTCAGATGTTCGACCTCGCTTTGACATGGTATCGCACAGATACGAGGATTGCGGCGCCAGGGCTTACTTGGGAGGCTTTCAAGAGGCTTTTTAAGGAGAAGTTTTTCCCAGATGTGGCCCTCAGTGCTTTGGAGAGCCAGTTTGAGGCACTCGTCCAAGGGAGCATGACGGTGGACGAGTACGCAGCGAAGTTCTGCCGTCTGGGCAGATTTGTGGATGGCTTGAGTGAGGCAGCCAAGGCGAGGAAGTTTCGCAAGGGCTTGGTTATGACGGTCAAGTCTTTGACCAGGAGCGATCGCGAGGCGACTTTTGAGCAGATAGTAGAAGATGCTCAGAGAGCAGAGGATGACTTGGAGCTCAAGTCCAAGAGAGGCAGGGATGATTCAGGCAGTGCCAGTGGTAGTGCGGGACCAGCTAAGCGTCCCTATGTGCAGAAGGCAGCGCAACAGGGTCAGGATCAGAGGGTGCCCACTTGTGCCTACTGCAGGAAGGCAGGACACACTTGGGATATTTGTAGGAGGAGGCTGAAGGTGTGTTTGTTCTGTGGATCCGCTGCTCACCAGATGCGAGATTGCCCTACTGCACCTCCATTGGGTGGAGCACAGGATCAGAGAGTTGGAGCTAGGCCATCTGTGGCACAGCATCATGCCCCGCACCAGCAGAGGGATACACCCCAGCAGGGCAGGGCTTATGCGTTGACGGTCGAGGAGGCCGATGCTACGGGTGTCGGGTTAGCAGGTCTGTCTCTTTGTTCTTCTTCCTGTCCTTTTCCATTCCTTGTGGTGTGCTTCATTAGTACCTGTTAGACTTTTCTTTGTGCTGTGGTAGATAGTGTAGTGACCCTGATTAAGATTGTGATAACACGACCAGTAGGACCCTGATCTTGTATGTTGTATAGGTAGAATTTCTTGACTGTGATTGTTGGGGGTTTGACCTAGAGGAGTGTGATTGACTTTAAATTTCGAGGACGAAATTTTCTAAGGAGGATAGGCTTGTCACCACCCCATTTCCAGAGCCGGGTATTTTTTTTTATTTTAATTTGGGTTAATTGTGTATTATTTATAATTAATTGTATTTATATTTAATTAGTGATTGCATTATTTTTTATTATTTTTATTTTGATTGTTTTAGGGTTTTGGCTAGCCTTGACCCATGTCAGACCCTAGTGGACCCATGTCCGACCCAGCCCACACCCTTGTGAGAATTATTTTGGGGCTTAGAAATATTTATTTTATTTTTAGAAGCTTAGTTGAAGAGATTTGGAGCTAGTTTGAGTGCTTTTGGAACCCGAAACCCGAAACCAAGTGAGTAGGGGCATTTTGGGAATTTGGAAACTTGTGTAACCCCTTTAACTATGCTTGGCCGACCCATTCAGCCCCTACCAGACCATGGAACAACACCACAGCAGCCATTCTCTTCATTCTTCACTTCTTCCTTCTTCTTCTTCTTCTCCACTTCTTTTTCTTCTTCCTTCCTTCTCCAAGTAAGTTCCTTCCTCCTATTTCTCTTCTTTCTTCTTCTATTCTCCATGGTTGCTAACCCTAACCTTGCATTTTCCCTAACCTAGGTGGGTAGAGCCTAGATTTGATGTTGGAGCTTGAATTTGAGGCTTGGAAGCTTGGATTGGAGGATTTGGAGCATTTTTGAGATTTTGGCTTGGGATTCCAACTCCCAAGAGGTAAACCCTAAATTTCTCCTTGTAATTACTCTTTTATATAGTGTAATTAATAGTTTAGAACCTTCCTAGACCCTTAGGCTATCCGTGGGAGGAAGTTGGAACTAGTTGGGTAGTGTTTGGAGACTTTAACATTAGGTTTTGTGTCGAATTCGGGTGGAATCCAAATTTGGCCCAATTTTGGGTGATTCTCTAGGTTAGACGGACCTAGGTAGACGTTGTTGGGTGTCTTGAGAGTGAGTGCGTGTCTCCGTTCGGACACGGGAAGCCGCGTCGCGGAGAAACGGGCGTCTCGGGCGAATTTGGGGCTTTTCGTCGTCGCCGATTCTAAGTGCGTGTGCGTTTCCGCCACGGGCCTAAAATCGACGCGGGAGCACATTTTCTAGGATCTAGACATCGTGTAGAGCGCATGGGTAAATTTTGGGCCGATTCTGAGTTCGTTTGGTGTGCGTTTCAGGAGGTTTTCCGAACCGCGCACCACGTGTTCGTCGAAATGACCGAACGGCCATTTCGACTTGGGCTCCTCGTTTCGGGCTTGTGCGCGCATTGGGTTAGTATCGGGGAGTGTGTGCTAGAGTTTTCGAGTTATATTTTTATATATTTTTAGGTGTTTGGGCGTGTCGGGGTCGTTGGGCGTGCGTTGGTGGGCGTTGTGGGCGTGGTGTGCGGTGTGTTATGTTTGTTTATATATATTGTGTGTGTGTTTTTATATATATATTTATATATATATGTGTGGTTATGTGTTTGTGAGCGTGTTAGGGAGTGCTTGTGTGAGTGTGTTTGTGAGTGTGTTTGTGAGTGCTTGTGTGAGTGTGTGCTAGTGCATAGGTGAGTGTGTGTGAGTGTGAGTGAGTGCCTATATATATATATATATATGAGTTTGAGTGAGTGTGTATATATGTATATATATTTATATATATGTAGGAGTGTTTGTGTGTGTGGTTGTGTGTTTGTGAGAGTGTGTGCTAGTGTGTGCGAGAGTGTGTGTGTGAGGGTGTGTGAGTGTGAGAGTGTGTGAGGATATATATATATGTATGTGTGTGAGAGTGTATATGTATAGATGTATATAGATATATGTGTGTTTATATATATATAATTATGTGTGTGTGTGTTGATTTGTGTTTGAATGTGTTAGTGTGTGTTAGTATATAGATATAAGTGTATATATATATGTATCTAGTTATATATATATAGATATATATGTATGTATATATATATATATAGATAGTGATATATATATATGTATATAGGTATATATGTAGGGGTGTGTGTGTTGTGAGAGGAAGGGGGGCAGAGTAGCTGCAGCAGCAGCAGAATCAGCAGCAGCAGTAGCATAGAGCAGCAGTAACAGCAGTAGAAGGAGCAGCAGCAGCAGGAATAAGAGCACAGCAGCAGCAGTAACAGGTACAGCAGCAGCATCAGCAAGCAAGAGCAGCAGCAGCAGCAGCGTGTTGGCGATAGATAGATAGATAGATAGAAGTCTAAGATAGATTAAATAGATAGATGGATAGATAATAAGTTAGATAGATAGATATATCATTAGATAGATAAATAGGTAGATAAGATAAATAGATAGTTAGATAGCTAGGTATTTAGATAGATAGATACTTAGATAGATAGATATATAGATATCTAGATAGGTATTAGATATATATTTATATCTATATGTATAGATATAAATACATATAGTTAGATAGGTAGTTAGATAGATACATTGATAGTTAGTTAGATAAGTTATTAGATAGATTAGATAGTTAGATAGTTACCTAGATAATAGGTAGATAGTTAGATGGCTAGATACTAGATAGGTAGATAGCTAGATATTTAGATATATCTATCTAGGAGATAGATATCTATTTACCTATACTTATATATATCTATAGATATCTTGATAGGTAATATATATATATATATATATATATATATATATATATATATATATATATATATATATATATATATATATATATATGTTATGTTTGGTAAGGTAAATGGGTAATGGGTATATATGTGTGGATATATATGTATATAGGTAGATACCTATTTAGATATATATAAATATGATAGGTATCTATATTACCTAGCCTAGATTAATAACTAGGTGCATAATTAATAGCTAGGTAGCTAGTTAGAGGATTTTAGAGCGAAACCTCAATACCTTGAGATACCGAGGTATCTCAATACCTTGAGATATCCAAGGTATTGGGTTTCAAGCGGGGTTTTTGAGCAATAGTCTAGGAATAGTATTGGAGTGATTTTTATATGCTTATGTTTATATATTTACGCGTGCTAGCATAGGTTTTAGCGGGTTTAGGCGGGGTACGTGGCCTAGGTTGAGGTATCGGATACCGAGGGTATCCCGGTATCTCAAGGAGGCGAGTTTGTGAGTTTTCTAGCCTAATGACCTTGGTTTGACCTAGAATTTCAGGAGCACCCTAGTTTGACCCAGACTTGACCGTGGTTGACTCGGTTGACCACCAAAGTCAACTTTTGACCTAGTTTTGACCCAGAGTTGACTTTTTGGGCCTAGAGTTGACTTTTTGACCCAGATTTCACCGGCTTGACCCGTTTGACCTAGAACGACCCTAGAAGCCTATTTTTAGTTATTTTATATCTGTTTAACTCTTTAGAACCCTGTTTAACCTTGCTTTTTGCATTAGGTCCTTGTGACACCAGTTCGGATCGCCAGTTGCTCAGGACGTCAGGCGAGTACATTCTCTGATAGTTTTCATTATCTGATGATTATTATGATTCAGCTTCTAGTATAGTATCATCTAATTATTCTGGCACAACACGAGACACTGACTGGTATTTCTGGATTCATTTACTTGTGACACGTACATTTTATGTTTCTGGCCTCTATTCTGGAATCACTACTGGCATCACTACAGGCATCACTACAGGCATCATTCATGTTCAGGCTGGACTCATCTTGATTTGCGTGTCGGGTCTTGGATCCACTTGTATTAGTCGGGGCGGGGAAATACTCGAGTAGACATGTAAACATTCCTATCTGGCATCATCAGGAATCACTCCCTCTGGTCTAATCTGGAATGATAGCAGCCGCGCACCCAGTGCGCGGTGAGCCGTACTTACCCCTAACCGTTTACATGTCGAAACAAGTATTTCAAAGACACCGAGTTTATTCTTTATAGTCTGGACTCTCATGCATTTCTTGACTTGTCTCACTTACATGTTTCTGGACTTGACTCACTACATGTTTTTCATGCTGGACTCACTACACGTTCATGTGCACGGACTTGATCTTAGCTTAGATTTTTTGTATCTTGCAGTTATTACTATCTTGCTCTGATATCCATGCATCTTTACCTTTATGCACCAGTTATACATATTTCCTTGTTTCATACTTGCTTCATTCTTCTTGCTACTTGCTATAACTGTTTTATAGTTTTTATCATTTAAATGGAACTGCTGTTAGAGATGTACTTGCTCCAGTCCTGACTGGACATATTTTTCAGAGTATCCGGAGGAGTGGTGTCCGACGTTTTATGGACCTGAGCCTGTCGATGGTGCAGACAGGGACCCTCTAGTTTAGGAGTAATTTCCGGGTTGGTAGCCAGGATCACTAGGACCTTGTTGTTGTTTTATTAGCTTTAGCACCGGATTTGTCTTCGGTTTTGGATTGAGACCTTGTATTGTATATTATTTTGGATGATTTGGATGATGTATTATTATTATGGATGTTGTGGTTGTTGTAGTAGTTGTTGTTGGTTAGACTTTATAGTTGTTAGATCTCTGTGTTATCTTATCGTGCTTAGACTCGTGATTGAGTACTTGAGATTATCATTATGATATTTGCTCCTCCGTTTGGAGTTGAGATCTTGACAGGTTTATATATTGTTTGTGTGGTTGCCCTCCTTTTGGAGAGGTCATGGCCGATTTTTGTGTGAGATTATTATCTAGATAGTTGACCTAGACAGCGTTCTACCGCCGATGCTGCGGCGTAGGCTGGACGTACCCACGACTCATGCCCGATTTTTCGGGTGCAGGTCGTGACACCCTGGCCTAGACGATGAAGGGTCCAAAGACGATCATCCACCATATGCTCCGTTGATCCATAATGTAAGCATGCTCCAAGTCTCTTCTGGCACATCTCCCAAGTGTGGCCAGTCTTCTTATAATAGGTGCATTGAGGAGCCTATCGCACCTGTCTCTGAGGCTGTTGTGGTATCTGCTGTACTGGAGCTTGTACTGGGGCAATAATTGGCTCATGCATCTGATATTGCTGCTAATAAGCTCCGAACTGTACTAGAAATTGTTGCTACTGAAACTGCGGCCTCTTCGTCGGTCCTGCACTGCTGCTGGCACCCCCAAACATATCACGGTCCCTCTTCGGCTTCAAGTTCCACTCCCGCTCGACCTTGCGTGCCTCCGAAAGTATCTCAGAATACGTCTCATAGAAAGAAGGAATGAGTATCTTCACTTCCCAATTCAGACCATCGCGAAAATGGATAGCCCGAACTTATGGGTCCCTCACCAAGTACTCCGCAAATCGGCTCAGCCTCCCGAACTCTGCGGCGTACTCCTCTACGGACATGCTCCCCTGTGTAAGGCTCTCAAACTGCCTTGCTAAGTCTAATATGTCCGTCCGAGCAAATAACTTCTTCTTGAAGAGGTCCTTGAATACCTCCCAAGACTGCCCCGCATCAGTAAGAAGTGGCTCATTCCTGAACCAAGTGCGGGCAACGTCGAACAGTTGAAGTCCTACCGCCTCAACCTTCAGATCCTCAGCAATACGGGACACCCTCATAAGACGCTCAATATCCTTGAACCAATCGTCAGCATAGACTACACCCTCTGTCCCCTTGAAAACCCGAGGCTCTAGCTTCTTAAAATTTTGAATGTTGCTTGGCTCGAGCTGAACATCCTGTGGCTATGGAGGAGCCCCTATCTGAACTACTGTAATTGCTACCTGATGGGCGTTTTCTATACTCTACCGCATCATATCTGACTGTCTGTGCTGGGCCTCTATTTGTGCCCTCTGTACCTCCATCATCTCTCTAAACAGTGCAACCATCGGCGTGACATCTCCTGAAAATGGAGGTGGTGGAAGTCCCTCCGAAGCAACTGGGGTAGTCTTCAGAACAGGTGGAGGAGAACCCCCAAAGGCAGCTGAGACTCCTACGTGAACTGATATCGTAGGAGGTACAACCCCTGCTGCCTGAGTTGAAGATTGAGAGGTGGCAGACCTCGCAGAAATTGTTCCTAATCGATGAGATCTGGTCTTCGGCAGCATCCTGAAAACAGATCGAAACAAAAGAGATCAATTCAACACGAGATAAGATATTATCAAGGAAGGACAACAATATTCAAAGTATTCAGAAGGAATCGAAAGTAGCGATTTCAAATCAGATTGAAATTCCTAGTTGTGATTGAGTACCTCTCTCATTCCAAGTGTCCTATGTCCTATATCCTATCGCAGGCTCGCAGTAGTACAACTAAGTCGTCGCACTACCACGATATCGCATAACTTGTGAAGCTTGGTCTGCATGAGCCACCATAAAAATGAGTCACAACCCGCACCCGGTGAAGGGACACGAGTACGTAGGTACGTCACGCCTACGTCGTAGCATCGGCAGTAGAAAGCTGTCTAGGTCGACTATACTATCTAAATATCTCACAATAATATATAATCTACCAAAAATATCTCAACTCCAAGAAGGAAGGCACTAAACTTAATGCAACACAATACTCAATCACAATTATATAGCACGATAAGATATCAAAGAAGTCTAACATAACTATGCAGTTTAAAATATAACAACAAAAAGAAATAATATCCAAGTCTCAAATATATGTCGAAAACAAATCCGGTACCAAAATGCTAAAGAAAACTAACTATGCTAACTAGTGATCCGGATAACCTTCCGGCAATCACTCCAAAACTAGTGGGTCCACGTCTGCACCATCTATAGGTTGAGGTCCATAATACGTCGGACACCAATCTACCGGATCCTCTAAAAAATATTATCCAGTCAGGAATGGAGCAAAGTACAACCCAATAGCAGTTCCAATTAGTTGACAAAAACTATAAAACAGTAAAATAGAGGATGCTATCTATGATGAGAATATAACTGATGTCAGAAATGAAGGAATACTAGCAACAGAATATAAATCAATGCGTACAAGAATGAAGGAATGAACTATAATGTCAGAAATAGAACAGAGTAATCCATGAACTGAAAATGGAATCTACAATATACTATGTGTTTGAGATACTAACTAAATATGTGATCGGCTTGGAAGATTCAATGATTACACTAAGGAGCTAACTCAACCATACGTGAATTGCATGATTAGTTAGTAGCCAATGATTACACTACTAGCCGATAGTTCTTGATCACATATTTAATTGGTATTTCTCTCGTCCCGACTGATACGATGGATCGAATCATGACACGTTATTAGCCAATGTATCCAATGTTTAATCTATAATATTCAATGTTATCCAATACCAACAAGGACAGTATTCGATATCCTCTTAATAATCAAGGTAACAACTCATGACTGATAATCCAATAATAAAACCAATCCGTGTACCATCGTGTCAAGAATAATAAGTAACATTTCTAAATACTAGAATTATAGTAGTAATCAAATAATGGAAATTATCAGAGAATGTACTCGCCTGTGGTCCAGAACAAATATTGAAAAACGGTGTCCGAACTGGTGTCACACAGACCTAAATATGGAATAATACATTAATATAAGGTTCAGAATAAAAATAAGTTAAACTAGTCAACTTCTAGGTCATAAAGTCATTTCTAAGTCAAAACAGTCAAACTAAGTCAACTCTAGGTCCAACTAGCTATTTCTAGGTTGCATGAGTCTATCTCTAAGATATTATGTTCATACACTATGCAACTAGGCCACACTAGCTATACTAAGATGCTATGAAACCAATAGGATATTGTATCCTAAGATACGCAAACAATTAGATATGAGAATATCGTAATATGTATATAAAATCAACAATATTTAATATTCCAAATTAAACTAATGCTAAGTGGATACCTTGGCTTTGAACCAATGCGGTATCGCACCACTACACACCCATCTTGATACTCAAACCCAATACCTTGAATATTAACCCAATACCTTGAGTATCCCTCACTACCTTGACATTTACCTTGGTATCTCAAAGTAATGTGATATCTACATATACTTAACTACCCAAAACTAGACTATAACTAATATGCATTAACTGATACACTAATATACTAACTAACTACTAACAACTAATTATCTAACACATTAACTAGTATTCCTATAACTAACTGCTACTAACTAATAACATAACATTAACTAACATGTATTAAACCACTACCATACTATAACTAACTACTAACATACTAATACATATATACATATACAACTACATATCACTCTAATACACAAGTATATATATATATATATATATATATATATATATATATATATATATATATATATATATATATATATAACTACTAATCAATATGTATACATATATCTATATAACTATATAACAAGACTACTAATGAACTAAACTATTAATCTAACTAGCTAAACTATCAACTAAACTATTAATTAAACTATCAACTAACTAGTTAAACTATTAACTAGACTAACTATCAAGGAACTTAACTAGCTAAACTACTCATCAAACTAACTAACTATTAAACTTTCAAATAAACTAACTAACCTCCTTACCTTGTTTTGCACTTGCTATTGCTGCACATCCCCCCTCCCCTCTAGCTACCGCAGCTGCTCTCTTGCATATGGTTGCTGCTGTTGCGTTTGCTGTTCAACTGCACGCTGTGTTTGTTGTGCAAGCTGCTGCATGTGCTTGCTGCTGCGTTTGTTGCTGCTGTTGGAGCTAACTGCTGCTGCAGTTGCGCTCGCTACAGCGCTTGCTGCTGCTCGAATGCCCGCTGTTGTTGCTTGTTGAAGGGTGCTGCAGCCAATGCCGGTTGTTCATCTATGCTAGCTGCTACTGCTACTTCAGTTGCTCGATCTCTTCCTCTCAACACACACACAACACATACAACTATACACACGAGCACACATCCACACATATATCTATATATATATACACACATACACACACACCTAAAAAACTATAAACACTCATATATATATATATAAAACTCTCACTCACACACAACTATATATAAGTATATAACACTAGATATATAACATCTCTCTCTCTCTCTCTCTCTCTCTCTCTCTCTCTCTCTCTCTCTCTATATATATATATATATATATATATATATATATATATATATATAAACACATACATATATATATATATATATATATATATATATATATATAACTACTATGTATATATATAAATCACACCTCACCGAGATATATATATAATATACAATGATAAATTCATATTCTAGTAGCTATACACAAGGCAAATTGAATCTAGGAGATGCAATACAACAAACCCGTGGAGTGCTTCTCATCCGTATCACAGTAGGTCTATGATACGCTTGCGATACGAGTCTACCACACAACCAAACGTACCCCGAAGGACACGAGCAAGTCTAAAATAGTATCTATGAACAATACGAAGAGTTAATTACACATCTACGTGTCCGTGTCAAAATGTGACATGCACAAATCTCTGTGTCGAAAAAAAAACCCAAAATCAACCCGTATCTCCAAACTGTCGGGATACGGCCTACACGTATCCAATTGTAGATACGACACTAACCACACACAATCAAACACATGTCACTTTGGTCTAATTGACCTATTGACAAACACAAAATGTGTCAATCTCGAAATTTTCCCAAAATTGACACAAAATACACCATAGCTTTCTCCATAGGCCTCCTGTGAACCTAATTCCAATTCCTATGGGTAGCCTTAGCATATTGGGTGGTTCTTAATGATTAAATCACATATTTATAGTCTAATTAAAGGAAAAAAATTGAATTGTACCTATTGGGAGATGGATTCCTAATAAAATTTCCAAATTAAGTGAAAAGAGCATCCAACTTGTAGATCCTTGCTCCTCCTTGTAGATCCTTGCTTCTTCCTTGTAGTCACTACTTCAATAGCCTCCAATGATGATTTGGGAAGGAATTGGAAAAAAATTTGGTAGAAATTTGGTGTAGGAATTAAAAATTTTGGTTGAGAAAAATTCTAGATCTAGATTGGAAATGTAAAAATGAAGAGAGAGAAAGTTCACCCCCCTTATATAGGCTGGCCCCTACCCTTTCCTCAAGCTAACATCTAAAGTCTAAAATACCCCTTGGGACCTCTCATGAAAAAATTAATTAAGAGGGAAGGTTCTAGTCTAGTGGGTTTAACTAATTAATTATCCTCCTAATGATTGGACTTATTATTGGGCTCAATTCTAACTAGAATTAAATGTTGGTCCATAGATCTAATCTAAACTAGTTAGATCCACTAACACAAGTCCAAAATAAAATCTAACATGCTAACAATAAATAAATAATACAATAAAAAAATTCAACATGCACAATATTTAATTAATTATGAAATAACCAAAATACCCTTTTTCAGAAAATGTGGTAGTGACAAAAGGCATGCAATAAAAACATCCATTGAAAATGTCCATGAAAACAAATCTACAAACCCAATAACGAAAGCATATAATAAAAAACGAACAGTAAAAATATTTGAGGAAGAAAATCTTATATAAAGTTCATTCTCGCATACACGATTCACTGCGTATAGGACTCAATTCCAAAGAAGAAAATCAATAGAAATGAAAGAGTCTAAATTCACTTTGTCTCAATCAATCAATATCGACAAATTTTTTCTATATGATCTGATTCCAACTTGGTCATTCCAACCACTAGCCCACACCATGAGCAGGGCACTACAGAATCCTCCAAGATATCCAAAGGATTTTCTAAAGATCATTATCCAACCATAAGATACCAAAAAAAAATTCAAGATACGAGAAGATCCTAAAAAGATCTTCTAGTATATCAAAAGATATCAAGAAATCTCAAAAGATACAAATTTAATTTGTTAATAGATCTTCTATTAATGGGTATCATATCTAACGTGGTCTCGCTCAATAAATCGTCCACAACAACCCATAAAATAATTTCTTCCAAACCCAAATCCAAAAAGGTCTATAGGATCCAAGTCCAAACCAAACCCAAGGGACAATAAGTAAAATAAGCCCAACACCAATCTTGACTCGAAACCGAGCCCAAACTAAACATTATCATCAAGGTAGGCCGACCAACTGTAAGCTTCAAAGTGGGATCAGAGTATTACATGCTTGACAACGGAGCTTGGTGAGAAACTAATTCTCAAAGGGGTTCGTCGTGTACAAATTTTGTACTACAACTTGGTGTCAGTCGAGAAGTTGGTAGATGATAGCTGGTGTAGTATGTTTGGGGACAAGAGATTGTAAGCTTACCAAGGGTTCCCGATTACTGACTCGAGGAGATATGTATTATGACATGTACAGGCTCAAGCCCTAAGGTGTTCATGCGGGTCGCAAACATCGGATGAAGGCTCGAAGGGTGTTCGACAGGGGGTTGTTGATCGTCAGGGGCTTGCCAAGAAGGGTCTTCAAGAAGATTTGAGTACAGAGGATTCAATTCATCATGGAAAATCAATAAATAAAGATATGTCAAATCTTGAGGGTCAATATGTCGGTCCCATGATAGATGGTCGGTCTCCACGAGAGTTGCTCTATGGATTCGATTTTAATGTCGTAAGGGGTGACGAAACTCAAAAGAGAAACAATGATTTCAGCAGTTCGATGCCGGGAAGGAGATTAAGAGGTTTAGCCAACTAAAGATACAGGAACGCTTCCATTTGCACAGTTCGGGGAGGGGGTTGTGGGCCTTTAATGGCGTGTATCGTGTATGGTACTTCTCTTCTCGAGGATGCAGATGTACGGGGGGTCTTTCATGTCAAACGTGAGGGTGGACACGTTCAAGAGCTTGAATCTCGCGGGAACGGCACCATCTGCTTGGCAGGCGCAACCAAAGGTGGAAAAGCTCGTTGGAATGGTAGCATGTTCTGGTGGAAGAGGAAGTTGTAGATAGAAAGTCGAGACTCACGACGAGGCTGGTAGTTAGGAACTTCGATATTTACTGAGTTATTGATCTCGGGAAGATCTTAGTTACTCGAAAGATGCTACGCATGGCAATGATCATCGACATGGTGGTCGAGCAACTAGAGATGGAAGGATATCCAAGGCAAGCTGAGGGATTCAAGATCAGTGACGGCAGGAAACAAAAACTTTGTTACGAAACGGTAGGCATGGAGTCCAATTGAGGAGCCATGGGGCCAATACCCTCTCCTCATAAAATTTTTTGTTGGAAATCAAGCCGACAAGAGGCCAGAAAAGCTTGTGTCGTCATGTGACAGCCGCGGAAGGTCATGTTGATGACGACGATGCGGTCGAGGCACGATCAATTGTCAAAATTGGCCAAAGCCAGTAGCCGAAATTTCGGTAAAATTTTGGTCTAACCAACCAAAATTTTGAAAGAATTACGGAAATTCCAAGAGCAGTATGCACCGAAATTTTGTTGAAATTTTATGTTCGGGTATTGGTCAAAATTTTGTGAAATTTTTTGTCTGGGTGTGGGCCGGTTGTTTTGGGTATATTTTCGGCACTTTTGGACTGTTGGATCAATTTTCAATGGCTCAAATTTTTGGGCTAATTTAGAATTTTCTAAAGCCTTGGCTAATTTAGAATTTTCTAAAGCCCAAATTATGGATTCCTAACCCTAGATAATGAAAGCCAAGGAAATTGCTTCGGATATGCTCCTTTGGAAATTCATGGATGATCGATCAAACCCTACAAGGAATCATGCTTGCTCACAGGTTCTTACTCTTCAAGATATGTAGATTTTGTTTTAAGCTCCATAAACTCCATCAGGATGAACGGTGGACAACCGCTACTAGGTACGAAGTTTTAATTATGGTTGATTTTTTTTCTTATAATCTCGTTATAATTCTCTTTCTTGAAAAGTTGTAAGGAACCGATTCTTGGGACAGAAATCGGTAGATACTTATACTCAAAATCTTTTTAGTATATAAAATATTGAAATTTGTTCTATTAACAAAGTCCCGCCATTTTTTACCTTAGTTGATCTACCTTAGTTCTCTATAGCGGGATCCAGTTCGTGTATTTGTGGATTTCAATGGTCAATGGTCAATGTATCAACTGCACAAAGAAGATTCATAAAGCACAACTATTATGTGGCCGTCCGATGGGATGCGCATAACCAACATGTGGCCATTCGATGAGATGTTCTACTGTGAAGCAACAAGCATGCAAGCAAGAAGCAGCACCTGACAAGCATGCAAAAGCAACAATGAACCCCTGCATTGCTTATAGGTTTGAACACCGACAGATGACAAAGGGGCACTACTGGGGGTTAAAGGCAGATATAAGCTTATGGGTGGCATTGGATGCAGAGGGATGCCTAACATGCGAGTGTAACAGGAGAAATGGCAATATAAGATATTAGAATACTGAAATGGCCACTTTGAAACAAAAACACCATTATAACCGAACCTCTTAAAATGTCAGCTTAAAGATCATCACGACGAACTTAAAACTTTGAGGATAACTCTGTGTTGCAGTATGATGACATCGCAGCAGAGGACGGACCTCTATTCGAACCTAAGACACATGATCTAACAATTCATAAAGCAGGCACAGGACAAATATGCATACTAACATGAACCTCCATAAAGTCGATATCAGTCGAGTTCAAACCACAAGTTTTATGACTAAAAGAAAAGAAGGCTGGCAAACAGTCGAATAACTCACTGCTCGAATCAGGAAAACCTGCCGCACTCACTAACCTAGATTCCAGTTTGTGGATCATCTTAATCCTGCTCTACATAAGCAGGTTCAGCGATGGCAGCCTCGGCCTCTTGGACCTCTTTCTCAGTCTTCCTGCCTTTCTTGGACTTGTAGTACACACTCATGAAGGTCCCGATAGCCCCATACTTTTTTCGGCACTCCTCATAGAGACCTGCATCAAACATCCTCCAGAAGTTCTTCTCGTTCAGCTCAGAGACTGCGTACTGCGGCTGGAACCCGTGGTTTTCAATCAGCCAGTCTTCAAGACGACGGACGGCTTCCACACCATTATATTCCTCACCTCTGAGGACGGGACCAGGAGCATAGTATACGCCGATATCTGTGTACATTTGAGCATAGCTCGTGTCTCCCTGCCTGTGATGCAGGTCAAAGTCTGGCTCTGGATACACCATGGTTTTCACTGGAAGCTTGAAGAGACGGTGTGGGCAGAGCCAGATTGGATATACCTGAAAAGCAAGGGATAACCATCACTTTCAGAAGATTAATGTAGCATTTCTTTTGTTTCTCTCTAGGCATATCAGCAAAAATCTTTAGCATTGCAACGGTAAAAAATGTTTAGAATAGAATAGAAACCTATTTTGCACGGACAAAAGATACCATATGACATGGTAAGGGCACGGCGACATGATATGGCAAGGCATCGTTTCATTGTGGCCTAGTGTATTTTTTTAGTGTATCCAATGTGTTGTATTTTGATTGAGCAAACTAAATTTCATATGTTCTCTTGAATTTTCCATGCCATGGTTTTTTAATGCATTGTTTTAGTCCCACAACTGATAGGCCAACCACTATACTTCTCCACATATATGTTGTATCACTTCATGGACCTAGTTGAGTTGGGCCTAAGGGGATTTTTGACCACAAGAGCAAGCATGCTGTGCCGAGCAGGGCTTTCAGGCTTTATTTGGTAAAGGAAGATAGCTTTGTCGGGTCCAGGTTTGTGATCCTAAAATATTATTTTATTCTCTTTGTCTTTTTAGCCATTAGCCATTATGAATCCGGACGAATTAGTACCTAGCTATGAATCTGGAAAGCTTCATGGTTGTGTTTTTTCAGTTATTATTTTTTCCGTTTATAGCCGTTGGGCTAATTTGCACATAGTATTTTGGGCCATAATTTTGAGAATTATTGAGGGATTTCATTGTTGCTTTGTTGACAGGTTTTATGGTCAGTGTAAAGGCGCGCTTAATATGACCATTTGGACCAAGGCCTATATAAGGTTTGGCATTATAGAGGAAAAAGAAGGAACAATTCTCTCCTCTCTAAAAAAAAATCTCAGTTCTTTGGTGTTTTCGTGTTATGTTTCTCGACGATTTCATGGCTTTGTTTCGTGGTCCTTCACTTGCAGCTCGCGGCGGTCTGTCTTTAAGTGCAGAAGCACTAGACTCGTTGAACCTGAAGGCCATAGTAATTTCTTTCATTTCTTATTTTGTTCATCTCATATTCAATCTCATATATTTGTTTAGCAATTAACGTAAAAAATGCATACAGTTCTTAGTTATCACTTGAATGCACGAGAGAGAATATACCTCCATTTCACGGTGCACAAATTCGAGTGCCTCTCCAACTTTGTATAGAGGTACCAACATATCCTGGATAACATGCCTGTCATGATAAAAGTTTCGGATAGCTTCACCTTGAGTAGCCTTAAGCAAGGATACCTTTGGTGGCATCAGCCACCCAAAGCACCACCTGAACCACCACTGGTCTCCAAACGGCAAGATCAGCTTCCCCTCCCAATACAAGCACCTCGTGTGCCTGTGATAATACTCCCTCGTGGGAATGTATTCCACAAACTCACCCTTCTTGAGTGCTGTTTGGGCATGTTGGTAGAACCATGGCTTGAACCACCACCCTACACTATTGATGACATTCCCCCTTTGCTTGGCTTCTTCCTTAGAAGCATACCTCCCTGTCATAAAAACACCTTCTGTCGGAGTGTAGACCATGGCTTCAACAAAATCTGGAACCTTTGCTGCATCGCCATCTCTGGGTGCAAAAGAATCAGCATATGCCTGAGCCAGTTCTTTCAGATTCCCTTTGACTGGTTTATAAGTTAGCTTCATATACTCCTTGACTGCTATCAGCTTGATTTCAGCTGAAACTAAGAGGCCCAGTGTTCCTTGAGACCATGGAATCCCGTAGAAAAGGTCAGAGTACTCATTATCCTTTGTTGCCCTGACAACACGTCCATCTGCAAGAACAACCTCCAGGGCAACAACTGTGTCGGAGAAAAGGCCATAAATATGCGAGCTTCCTTCGATACCATATCCATTGATAAGACCACCAACTGTGAGATCATCCAACTCTGCAACAACTGCAAGGGCTAGATTCATAGGTACTGTTTCTCTAGTAATCTGGCCCATATTAACAAGAGGCTCCACCTTTGCTACCATTCTCTCTTTATCAACATCAAGGATATGTCTAAATGCTGAGAGATCAACCTCAAAATGCCTAGCACGTTTGTAATCAACATTCCGCATGCCAACAGCAATATATGGCTTTCTGGCTGTGCACACAAGGCCATCTTTCTTTGGATTCCTTTGCTTGAGGCGATTCACAACTTTCTTGACATTCTCATCATGTTCCTTTTGGCGTTGCTTATATGACTTCATTGCAGATTTCATGTCACCCAGGTAAATGAGGAAATATATTGTAAAAGAGACAGGAAGGACAACAAAGATAACAAGTATCCATCGGAAGTTGACAAGGAAATCGACGATATCCTTCTTCCTTTTGGGACGCAAAGGTGTTTGCAGATCCGACATGGCTGGAAACTAAATGCTGGAGAAAAGGGAGGAGAAAAAGACTGTAAGCAATAACAAATCTAGCTAATAAATTATGTAAAATTAGGTCTGTATTGAGATATTGGAGTTGGCATTCTAGATTCAAATCCTAAAACATAGACCTTATTCATAAAAAGTTGGCAAACACCAGGAAAAAGGCACAGTCTTGACTCACTATGCATTCACAACTTCATGAACAGTAAGGATGCTCGTATGAAAGAAGAACATAAAGATCTTACTGCTTATAATAAGTTGGTCAAACACAGGCAGTGAATAAAAGGAACTTATCCTTCGCAACATTCATAACTTTACAAACAATGGTTAAGTGAAGTAGAAGAAATGGCACAGCAGTACAAGATAACTTTGAGGGAATCTGTTGGGAATCTTTCCAGCATTCAATATTGTCATAACTTAAAGCACATATCATATAGCAAGCAGACTTTGAAAGTGCCTCCACATGTATACACCTCGATTAGAGCATCATTAGTAAGGCTCATCCCAATTTCTAGATTCTAGAATCAGAATGGAGGAGCTCAATTTGTAGAATAGTAAGAACCATCCTAAGTTCCAATTTCTAGATTCTCAGGTCCAACCCATCCACAGGAGCTATAGGTTGTGCCTAAGAATTTCTAGATTCATAATGTAGGAAATCATTTTGTAGAATAGTAAGTCCCAATTTGGAGCCCAATTCTAGATTTACATTATTTTTTTCCAACATTAATTGTTGACCACACAATCTTTGGGACCAAAGCTCATTTTATCATTCTCTACTATTCTCAAACAAACCGAACCCATTCTACATTTACCTTCTTTTTTTTTGAAATGTTGGGCCTCGAGATGAAATTTTGAACACCATCTACTAATGATGCTCTTACAGAACATCAAAAACAAATCTACACTTATATATACAGAAATAGACTAATCTCTAGCAGCAGATTTCTTAATCAGGTTGGAAAGGATAGTTCTTAGTAGAATTTTCTGTCATCAATTGTCTGAATCATGCCCACAGTAACTGACATCATAATTTACCTCTCATTTGTTCTGGAGGCTAATGCAACGATCCTCCTATTTGAGGCGACTTCACCCTACAAGCACTAAACTTTTTCAGGTGCATGATGTGACATATATATATATATATATATATATATATATATATATATATATATATATATATATATATATAAACCTGCAGACACTGTAAAACAAATTGGAAGAAAATAGTAGTCCTTGTGACTTTCCAAAGTAGGATGTAAGTGCTGAGACTTCATCAACTGCACTGCTGTGGCATTATTGCAAAGACCAGACTTCTTCAATGGGCAAATTATCCAGATAATAGGTCTCATAAGCTGTGTTCACCCAGTGACAGATACACGTATACATATACAAGACCAAATCCTTTCTCCCAAAATGTGGGTCAGTTACATGAACCATTATCTTACATTCTGCACTGTGATGGGCTATCTCCTCTCATATTTAAAAAAAAAAACTCATTTCACAGCCTCAATCCAAATCTGCCTAACTATACATCCAGCACTAGCAGCTCCTTTGACTAATAGCCCCTCCTACTAATTGATGCACCCATTGGTCTAGGTTGCACGTCCAAACCACCTCAAACAATTTTCTGCCATCTTATCCTCACTGGATGCCACCTTCAACTTTCTACAATACATGCATTTCTAATACTGTGTTCAAATGTAGTGCTAATCATCTATCTCAACATTCTCATTCCAGCTAAGCTCGATTCTCAGACATGTTTCTTAATTGTCCAATATTTTGACTAATAAAGCATTGATGGTCCTATTTTCTTATAAAATTTCCTCCCAACGATGGGTAGCCCAAGATCACAGAGTACTGCTGAGGGTGCACTTCAACTTGAATCGTCATGCTTTAATTCTATGAAGAAGAATACTTGTTGTCCTGTGAACAATCAAAGCAAAAAAAAAGGCTCTTACTCTTAGGTGTATCTTGACTATCAATACAAGTACAGACTCTCTTTAGATGTTTTACACAAGTGGCATTCATATACTTTGTTTTTGTCCTACTATACCTTTAGATTGTAAGACATCTCCTCACACTTGTTTTTTAGATTATAACCCTTATTTTGTCCATAAACCAAGGTTTAAAAACTCGGTATCGGTATTGGTATCGGACAGTTTGTATGAGTATCAGTATCGGTAGTATCGGCAGTATCGACGGTATCGGATCGGGGTATCGGATTTTTTGGTATCGGCTGTATCGGCAATATTTAAATAATTATTAATAAATTAGTAAAAAAGTAGAAAAATAATTTACATATTTATGCATTATTTAAGTGTTTTTTATTTTATTTTTATTATAATTGAATAAAACAATAGTCATCATGTGTATGTCTGTAGAAGAATTTGCCTCTATTTATAGTTTTTTTTTGTCTACTATTTTGGTTCTTTATTATTGTTCTCTGTTGGATTTGATATGTCTGAAATCAATTTCTACTTTTTTTTAGCTTTTTGTAGAACATCTACTTTGTTAAAGTTCCTGTGATAATCTGATTTGATCTGATTTTTTCCGTATCGGCCCGTATCGGTCCCGTATCGGCCGATACAAATAGATAAATAAAAAAAATTGGCTCAGTTTCGGCCGATACCGATTTTTTTGACCGGTATCGGATCGGCCAAGGCCAGATCCGATCCGATACGGCCGATACGTATCGGTATCGGCCGATACTTTAAACCTTGCCATAAACTAATACTAAAGAATATCTCAGTGCCACAATTCTCCCGCTTACGCAGGGTTTGGGAAGAGTCAAGATATACGCAACCTTACCCTACATGATGCAAGTAGCAAGCCTTAGCTTGTGCCAAATTATCGAAAAAACTAACTTAAACAAATGGTACAAAGTTTCTTCCACATGGATTTTCTCATTTTGCCAAGTTTTGTTTAACCACCTAGTAAAAGTCAAATACCCATCAAGATATAACTTATTCAAGAAATAAAATTGATCGCCAACTTTTGACAAAGTTGGATATTTTACAAGTCGAACTTCCCCAGGAATGCCCAGTGAAGGGATCTCCATGTACTAGGCACAATAACGGCATCTAAATCCAAATACCATTTCTAAGTAGGCTAGAAATGTGATATTTTCCTTGGAACGCCAGTTATAGGATCTCTAGTAATAAAGCACAACAAGCAAACTTAATGCCCAAATACCCTTTTTCCATCAAAATTCTCCACAATTTAAAGTTTTAAACAATAGAAAAATAAACTATGTATTTTAGATTCACTGTTAAAGAAAAAAATTAAAGGCCTCATAAAACCATGACCAACTCCCAACTAGATATGGGCCACAACTCAGTTAAGTTGTGGATATTGGCTAGCCCAAAATCTAGGGAACTGAAGTTGGAAAGGACAACAGGCAACTATGTTGGATATGGACAACAACCCAAATAAGTGTTGGAGTGGATGGGGTTCCCAACCTATGTGGAAAATACCCCTGAGTAGAATTGAGTATTTCTACATATAATAAGAATACCTCAATTTATTTGGATTGGATATTCCTAAATATAATAGGAATATCTCAATGAATTTGGATTGAATATTCCTACATATAATAGGAATATGTCAATGGATTTGGATTTGGATATTCCTATCTATAATAGGAATGCTAGTTGTGGGTTTGAGGCTATACATAGGTGTCTCCTGGCCCTAAAATATCTCTCTCTAAAAAAATAGCAACAAGGAGAGAAAATGAGGCAAGAGTGTCATTGCAACATTAGAGAGGAGAAAGAATGATTGAAGGCCGTTTCGAATAAGGAGATTAGTTTCGAGTATTTTTCGTTGTCTTTCTTCTTCGTGGTTATAATCTATTTTCTGTTCCAAAAGAGTTGTAATGATCCGTTTGGATCGGTGAGAAATTTGTAAGGAGTCGGTATATTTCGTATTTCATTAGTAGAGGCTTTTCAGGGTTGGACCCCGATCGTGCGTGGTTTTTTCCGTAAGGGTATTCCACGTCAAAAATTTCTGTGTCTGAGATTTGTGTTTGGCGTTTTTTGGTTTGTGCGTTTTGCTCGATTCTCTTGCAGGTACTCTCTGATTTGGAGAACGGTTTCCGCACTTTCATTCCCAACAATAAGTACATTTTTTATTCAGCCACTGGTCCAAACCAACAAAATCATAAGCCGAACCCAGTTGGCCTAAGCAATTAATTATTCAAAGTAAGGTTAGGGTTGAAAAAGGTGAAAATTTTGGGGTTGTGGTCCACATCTAGAACTAAATTGGGTTGTGGTCCTTTTAATTCTAATATTTAGATGTGGAATGTCTGTATCCATAAGTTTTGATGCTTTTACTAGGCCTCTATGTTCCTATTAGAAGTTTAATCTATAGTGTACTTCCTATTTTTGAAACCTGGAGTAATTGGTTGGAGAAGACGATGGATTTTAAGTTCAATGTACCCAATACTTGAAGATCCCTTCACCGAACATATTTTCTCACCAAGTTGGAAAGGACATTTTTATTAATGGGTTGGGGCCAGTGGTTGAATATAAAAGAAAGTCATTGTAACCTATCAGCATAACTGGCTTTTGTAAGTTCGTTATATTATAGAAGTTTCTTGATTTTAAGGGGCAAATAATGACCCCAGAATCGAACCCAATATCTCTATTTCCTATATTTATAGGAAACAATTTCTTCAAAATTATACTGGGTTAAATTCTCTCTCTAGAGTTGTGTTTTTACGTTATCATTAAATAAAATTATGTTACTAAAAATACTTATAATATAAATAAATATTATTTTCTAGAGATTTATAAGAGAAGAAACAAAAACGAAAATTGTTACCGGCCTCCGGGGAAGTCGTGCACGAAGCACTGCCCTAAGAGTTGATCTGAGGTCTATGTGCAGACGTTTCTCGGAAGCTCCTAATGGTAAAAACCCCTGACTACCGGGTTCTCTTCGTTGCACACAACTCGGAGAGTGAGACAGAACTTAGCTCTGCCAAGAGCAAGGATTCAGAGAACAAAATGGTTTGAGAGAAGAGAGAGAGAGGTTTCACATAGGAGAGTTTTCTGTAAAGAAAGAAGAAGGAAGAGACAAGAGTATATAGGCAGTCCCAAGACACAGCCACAGGACAGGATAGTAAAGGCTCATAAACAGGTCATTAAGAAACAATTTCAAAAGGAAAGAAACGTGGAGGAAAGCTGTCAAATGAGCTGTTACAGAAGTTGTCACTAGGTTCAATGAACCTGGACATATAGCCTTAACGTTCAAAATTTGAATGAGCCAAATAGGATAAAAAAATAAAGAGCAGCAAAAAGATATTTGGATCCCAGTCCGAACCAGAAGAGTAAATTGGATCGGCATTCGGCGCCCGCAGGTGTGGGCATGTACCCGTACCCGTTACGCGCGTCGAACCGAACCGAGCCGGGCGGCGGCGCACTCGTGTGGCCCAAGGGGTTCCACACACAACATCTTTAAGAAAGCAATGAAGAGGAACTAATACATACATACAAGGAGGGGTTGGGCCATCCGATGTGGGACTAAAGGAAAGAAGGAAGTTGAGCTTTTACTCGAGCAAAGCTAACAATCCTCCCCCAAAAGGTCAAGTTTAGAAATAGAAGTGACAAAGAGATTAAAAGAAGAGATTCTGGACAGGTATATACTATGCATAGATGAGATTGACTACAGCCTTGAATCTCACTTAGTGACTATTGTCTTTGTCTGAAGAAGTGCTTGATGGACTATGCCTTGAATCAGACTTCTTTTACCAGATTCAGAAAATAGCACACATAGTATGCTAGAGGTTCTGGGTATAACGGGTGGCGCTTTTGGTTGGCCATGCGCACTAATCCCCAATTCATGAGAGTTGTCTAGGATTACCCTGTCCCATAGTCGCGGCCTTCACGACCTCTCATATAGGTAGGTCCTTAAGGGTTGGTGATAGGTTTCAACCCCGCATATCAGCTTGGACCTATTAAAAGTTTTTAAAACCTGTCCTAACCATATCACTCAAGAACACTGTCACCATAGGGATGGAGAATCATTGTACGCATGTACAGCCACTTGGACATTATAGAATGAGATTTTAATCTCGGGTCAGTGTTCCATAAAAGTCACCTAAGTCCAGCTTGTTTCTACCCATTGAACCGGCTTCTTGGAATCTCCAGTCAGACTCGGTTGGGTTACCACTGCTGGTGACTTTACTTATGGGCTTAACCCCATCCCCCTCGATGATTTTAGGATCAAAGTCCTAGACAGACCTATCGTCAAGTGGTCTGCAAGGTTCTTTTCTGACTTTATATAGTCAAGAACCACATATTTGCCCAATAGGCTCTTTATAGACTTGAAACGCAGCTGTAGGTGCCTGTTCATCTTAGCATTCACAGAATCATGCTTTAGTAGTTCCATAACAGATTTATTATCATAGTTTATAGAAAGCAGGATTAATAGAAACAGGAATATGCATAATAAGGTTTCTTAGCCATTCTGCTTCTGTACATGTAGTGTCCAAGGCTATCATTTCGGAGTCCATTGTACTCCTACCTATGATTGTTTGTTTACATGAGCCTCAGGAGATTGCAGCTTCTCCTAGAGTGAAAACATATCCAGTAGTAGATTTTACATCATGTGAGTCAGTTACCCTGTTTGCATCAGAATAACCTTCTATGATATCAGGGTGTCCAGTATAGTGCAGCATATAATCTAGAGTACCCCTAAGATATCTAAATACTCTTTCTAATGCTATCCAGTGTAACTGATTTGGATTACTAGTATATCTACTTAGTCTCCCAATAGCAAATGCAATATCAGGTCGGGTCCTGTTTGATATATACATGAGAGAACCTATCATCTGAGAATATCTGTGTTGTTCCATAGGAGAACCCTCATTCTTCTTTAGAACAATACTACTGTCATAAGGAGTAAGGGCAAATTTTTTATCAAAAAACTCAAATTTTCTTAGCAATTTCTCGATAGAGTATGCTAAGGATAGAGTATACCCCTCCTACTATTTGGACAGTTGCATGCCTAGAATCAAGTTGGCTTCACCTAGATCTTTCATATCAAACTGGCTAGATAAATAGTCCTTGGTATTAGTAATCAATTTTAGTGATGATCCAAAAATAAGGATGTCATCTATATACAAACATAGGATGACACAACTTTCATCTAAATTTTTTGAGTATATACATTTGTCATACTCATTTGGCACGAAACCATATTCTGAGATGATTATGTCAAATTTGTTGTGCCATTGTTTGGTAGCTTGCTTTAGGCCATAAAGAGATTTAACTAATCTGCAAATTTTCTTTTCTTGGCCTTTTGTAATTAAACCTCCAGGTTGCTCCATGTAGATTTCTTCCTCTAGGTCCCCATTTAGAAATGCTGATGGATTAACATATTATGAATGGATGATAAGGCTAGAAGGGTTCTAATAGAGGTGATCCTAGCTACAGGAGAGTATGTATCAAAATAATCAAGTCCTTTTTTCTGGTTAAAACATTTGGCTACTAATCTAGCCTTGTATTTCTCTATGGTACCATCGGCTCTAAGTTTCTTTTTGAATATCCACTTACAACCTATGGGTTTACTACCTAAAGGTAGGTCTGCTAGAAACCAAGTATTGTTCTCCATGATGGAGTTATATTCACTGTTTATGGCTTCTTTTCAGAAAGGGGCATCAGGAGAAGATATTGCTTCTTCATAAGTTGAGGGATCACCCTCTATCAAAAAGGTGAAGAAACCTTC
This sequence comes from Iris macrosiphon, assembly GCA_036927795.1. Taxonomy (NCBI): domain Eukaryota; kingdom Viridiplantae; phylum Streptophyta; class Magnoliopsida; order Asparagales; family Iridaceae; genus Iris; species Iris macrosiphon. Next base: position 79,099,742 of record JAYESA010000001.1, on the reverse strand, counting down.
TCCTAAGTTCTTTTCAATTCTTTCTCTTTTACTCCTTCTAGGTTCTATATTTTATTCGGGTTGTGAACTAGATATTTGAACATGAGAGCTAGTGGACGGAGCAAGAGAGAAGTTTGAGAGAGAGCAAAAAATTCTATCTTTGAAGGGATATATATTCTCAAAGTAAACTGCATCTCTTGCTTCTATAATAGTATTGTTACAAATTTCATTTACTTCTGAGTGAGTAACAAGAAATCTATTGACATTGCTATCTAGGACATATCCTATGAATACAGCATCTACAGTCTTAAGTCCAATATTCTTCTTTTTAGGTTCAGAAATTCCTACTTTAGCCAGACATCCCCAAACTTTGAGATAATGGATCCTAGGAGCTCTACCTTTCCATAATTCATAGGGAGTCTTATCATTAAACTTACTAGGAATCCTATTAAGGATGTAACATGCCGATAATAAAGCTTCTCCCCACAAATTATCGGGAGCACCTGAGCTGAGGAGCATGGCATTCACCATGTCTAACAGAGTGCGATTCTTTCTTTCAGCAACTCCGTTGGACTATTGTGAATATGGAGCAGTTACCTCATGGATTATTCCGTGTTCTTCACAGAAAATGGTCATATCATTTGATGTATACTCTCCACCACGATCTGATCTAAGAATCTTAATCTTTTTTTCTAAGTGGTTCTCAGCTTCAGATTTATAGACCTTAAATCTGTCAAGAACTTCATCTTTGATTTTGAGAAGATATGTTTGAATGGTCATCTATAAAGGTAACAAAGTATTTTCTACCATCTCGGGTCAAAACCCTATTTGAGTCACACATCACTATGAACTAGCTCTAGAAGGTCAAAGTTTCTTTCTACAGATTTGAAAGGTAGTCTTGTGTGTTTGGCTTGAACAAATATCTCACACTTATGTTTATCATCTATTGGAGTTTTAGGAATAAGATCTAAGTCCATCATCCTTCTTAGGGAACCTAGATTCACATGACCTAATCTACTGTGCCACAAATTTGAAGATTCTACATTTGAAACAACAAAGGAAGGATCTAAAATTTTATTCACGGTACTCAAAATAAAAAGACCATTTCTTACAAATCATTTTCCAATAAAAAGGTCATTCTTAGAAAATACTACTTTATTTGCTTTCATAACAATCGTGTACCCTGAAGCTACAATAAGAGACTCGCTAACTAATTTTTTTCTGATAGACAGCACATGTAACACATCATGAAGAGTCAAGAGTTTTTTCTGATGTCATCTTTGGATCTATTCTTCTTCTTCCTATAATCTGTGCCGCTAAGCCATCTCCTAGAGTTACACCTCCTCCACCTGATTCCTGATAGTTTGAAAAACAAGAGCGATCAAAGGAAACATGAACATTAGCTCCAGAATCCAACCACCAATCGTCATAATGGTTCGTCATAATAGTAGGAAACGTTGACAAAGGGTTGATAGCTTACAGACCTGAAAGAACTAGTAGGGCCGTTAAGAAGCATGTTTGCTTATGGTTTGTGGGAGTTTCCCTTTGTAAGAAGTCTGGATAGCTTCTTTCTTCCTATGGAAACAGTTGGTGGCTATATGGTTTGTTTTACCACACACAAAACAAAATCTATTCTGATCCTGAGGCTGACCGAAATTTTTTGGTTTATAGTGGTGATGGTTTTGGTGGTGAGGCTGAGGGTTCTGCTTCTTCTTGAAGAGGTTCCTTTTGGTTTGTGGTGATGATGAGGCTTGGGTTTGCCTTGGGATTCTACAAGGTTTACCTTAGCTTTAGACTCGGACTTAGGGTTAGACCTTAGCCTAATTTGTTATTTTGTTCTAATTTTCTTTAGGACTTGAGCAAAGGTAAGGTCACTCTGAGTGTGAATGAGGTCTTTCTTGACATCAGACCAAGAAGGAGGAAGCTTGTCTATTAAACGGGCTATTTTATACTCAGTAGAGAAGAAAATGCCTTTGGCTTGAATATGCCCAAGATATTCTTGGAATTCATGTATTTGGTCATTCATGGGTTTATTGTCTACCATAAAGTATCTGTTGAATGTGGAGGAATTGAATCTTTCGATTCCAGCATCATCACAGCTATATTCATCTTCCAAAGCTTCCCAAAGTTCTTTAGCACTCTTATATTCAAAGAATATGTCATATAATGATTCAGACAAAGCGCTTAGAATTCTATGGAAGCAGTGGTAGTCTATTTCCTTAGGTGTTTTGGGTTTAGAGGAGCTGGTGGATTTGGACACTCTTACATCAGACTCGGTGTCATCGGAATCATTTGTGATGGGTATGGAACCATCAATGGCTGAGATCAGCCCTAAAGTTGTGAGCCAAAACTTCATTTGACTCTGTCATCTCTTAAAGTATGTCCCGTTGAACTTAGCAGGTTTAGCAGTGAAAGTCTCATCCTTGCCAGTCATGATTGCTATTAAGAAAAAACTGAAACTGAAAGATATGTATTTACTCAATAACAATGTACAATGATTTAGAAAACAGTTCAAGTGATTTTGCTAATCAATCTTAAAATCTTTAGTCTATCAAGTGTAGATTAACTTGGGTTAGCTGTAAGGACCGGTTCCCAGCTAGCGGTGGTCCGAAGACACTTAAATACCGTGTCGCTTAGGGTTGTTTACACCCGGTTGACAGAAGGACCCTTTCGGCTTATTCCCAAATTTATCTCTACTTTTAGAATTAAGACTCAAAGGATTTTGCAGACTATTTATTTACTTCTAGAAAATAATTTCTATTGTTCTAAGATGCAGTAGAAATATGTTAAAACACTATTTTCACAAGACAAGGTATTTAAACAACTTGATATGTTAGAAATTGTTCAATTATAATTAAAATTTAAAAAAATGATATAAGTTGTTTCAGAATCTATTCAAATAAAAGGCTACTAAAGTTATTTAATTATTTGCTAGTCACAAAATTGTTATAGTGTCTTTAAACAACTATGAACAATATAGTTGCAAACAACTAGATTAAGCAACTAAGCTACAGTAGAAATAATTTTATTGCTAGAAATTTATTTTATTTTATTGCAGACAAACAAAATAAGCAACTATGAACTTGTTATTCTATTGCTACAGCAAAAATAATTTTATTGGTAGAAATAATTTAATTGCGGATAACCAAATTTAAAAACTATGAACTTGTTATTCTACGATTAGCAATTATTATACCTAACAGGAAATCGTATCAACTCTTAGATTGTTACTAAAAATACTTATAATATAAATAAATATTATTTTCCAGAGATTTACAAGAGAAGAAAGAAACAAAAACGAAAATTGTTACCGGCATCCGGGAAAGTCATGCACGAAGCACTGCCCTAAGAGTTGATCCGAGGTCTATTTGCAGACGTTTCTCGAAAACTCCTAGTGGTAAAACCCCCTGACTACCGGGTTCTCTTCGTTGCACACAACTCGGAGAGAGAGACCGAACTTAGCTCTGTCCAGAGCAAGGATTCAGAGAACAGAATGGTTTGAGAAAAGAGAGAGAGGTTTCACGTAGGAGAGTTTTCTGTAAAGAAAGAAAAAGGAAGAGACAAGAGTATATAGGCAGTCCCAAGACACAGCCACGGGACAGGAAAGTAAAGGCTCATAAACAGGTCATTAAGGAACAATTTCAAAAGAAAAGAAACGTGGAGGAAAGTTGTCAAATGAGCTGTCACTAGGTTCAATGAACCTGGACATATAGCCTCAACGTTCAAAATTTGAATGAGCCAAATAGGATCAAAAAATAAAGAACAGCAAAAAGATATTTGGATCCCAGCCCGAACCAGAAGAATAAATTGGATCGGCATTCGGCGCCCGCAGGTGTGGGCACGTACCCACACCCGTTACGCGCGCCGAACCGAGCCGGGCCGGGCGGCGGCGGCCCGCGCATGGTCCAAGGGGTTCCCCACACAACATCTTTAAGAAAGCAATGAAGAGGAACTAATATATACATACAAGGAGGGGTTGGCCCATCCGATGTGGGACTAAAGGAAAGAAGGAAGTTGAGCTTTTGCTCAAGCAAAGCTAACAAATTCCAGTTACTCCTGTTACATAAAATTCCAGTTACTCCGGTTACATAAAGAAAGAAAATAAGAATACAGACTCCAACAAGAAGATCTGTAGACCAGAAACTATCACGGTCACGATCTCTTGGGGTTTAGTATATGTCCTGTATTGAGCTCGGATGAGAGTGGCAAATGTGAGGTCAAATGCATGGATGTTGTGATCATGCAGTCGCCATAAAGAAAGTGAATAAATTTATGGATTTCTATATATAGTAGAACTGCCAAGAACATATCAAAATCAACTCAGATCCAGCATGCCTTTAACCCCCGAGACAAATATCTAACCCAGATTGACAAAAATATAGTAACCAACTACTGCCAAAAGTACAAATTAACAGAAAACTGATCATAAAAAATACGAAAATTTTGACTTTCATCCACTTACTATTATAACTTTTTACTTACCCTTAGAATAAGATGACTTATATCCCACTTTTATCATGAACAACATTTATTTGACCGTAAAATCTATATTTTCTCCATTTACGTTTAAAAAAAAATTAAAATACTAATAGTTTACTATCACAAAGTCATCAAATGATATCCCGAATACTTGGTAAGAAAAATAAAAGTAATCACGTGCAGGGCATACTTGTATTTTGAAATTTTTGAACCTCGGAACAATCGTAAATAGAGAAAAGAACGACTTTTCACGGTCAAATAAACTGTCTGTAAAAAAATAGTAAAATGTACGTCTAATAACTATTTTATATTTTAGAAGTACAAAATTATCTTAGTAAGTGAAACAAAAATTAAAAATTTCCTAAAAAATAATACTAATAATCAGAAGAAGAAAGTATCTACCAGTAATCAGTAAAAAAAAGCAGTATAGATCATCAAACTGAAGAAAGATCTATTCAAGAAATGGTGGGAGAATTCACTCCATCAACTAAAATTAAACAAAAATAAACCATACAACAAAGGGTCAGAATGGATGCATATATCAAAACAATTACATATAAACAGCGTGATGATGATGATTCTTCAAGAACAAATAATTTACTAAGAAATATATAAAATTAACGAAAAGTTGTAAACAGTAAGAAATAGCCGCAAATTATTTGGTACCTATCTGCTATACTTAATCACCAACAGCTGGAAATAGTGAGCGACTGAGAGAGAGAGAGACAACCAGGGGTTTTAAAGGAAAAGGTCGTTTGTGTGATAAAGACGATAATGCCCTCTTATAAAATCAATATTGACGGTCGTACCCGGACATTAAAAAGATCCGGCGCACTGATTGCTGTAGTACAGAGAGATTTCAGCACGCTGACCCACACTGATTGGGTCTTATATATTGGAGCATCTTTACAGACCCACGTGGGATTATTGAGGGTGGGCCCACATTTCCTTCTTTTTAAAACTTTTTTGGATTATTGTCATACTTCGTATATTAAGCAACGGCAAAAGGAGGCGTCACTTGAATTTCTATTTCTTATTTCGGATGTGAGTTTGTGATCAAGTTTTCGTTATTTTTCTGGCAAAAATGTGGACATAATACTTATTGAGGAGGAGAAGCCAAAAAAAAAAAATGTGATGTAGTTGCACCAAATAGTTGCCGTTCCACTCCGTTTGGTTGTGTATGTTTACTTGGATGTTGGATCTAGGTATAAAAGTTTATAGAAAGCTAAAAACGCTTACTCATTTTATTTTGATTTTATAACGCACTACAAAAGTTTGATCATAACTAGTCCTAAACTTTTAAAAAAATTATTCAGATTTAGTCTAAAATTTTAGTTATGAATTTTGATAGTCCTTCCAATAAATAGGACTGTCAAAAAAAATTAGTTATAAATAAAATATGTTATTCAATGGACTATCAGAAAAATTTAGTCCTAAATAAAATATATTATTCAATGGACTGTCAAAAATTTGTCACTGTCAAAATTTTAGGACTGACAAAATTTTGACAGTTCTAAATAATATTTTGGACTAGTCCTGAGTACAAATTTTAACGAAAAACTTGTAAAAACAAAACTTGAGCCAGTCATGATCAACTTTTGTAATGCCTTTATAAAAAATCTTTATTTTTTCCTTTGAATAAGCCTATCCATTAATATGAGAAGATATATCAAACAATAATGCAAGAAAATTAATAAGAAAAAATAAAATAAAATTTGTCCATTTTGAAACTCGGTTATGTAATCCTGTTATTTTACAAAATTTGGTGTGGGACCTGACCTTTTCGGTTTCTCGTACCTCTAATCCTACAATATACTTATTATTTCACGGAACATCCATAATAAGATGCAATGTAAGTTTCTAAGTAATAGAGAAGAACATATCGGATCCTTAGTTTAGCTGAAATTCAGCGTTAATCAATTTGGATTTCAGAATGAGATTCACAATCACCCATTAGTCAATTGTGTACTATAGATGGGATTTAAATCACATGAGATTATTTTCTATTAATTTTTCACATTATAACCATATATATAAAGATGTAATTTTGAAATACCAAATTCCTATTCTCTTAACTCCAGTCCTTAAGTTTTTCATATCCCCTCTTCTTCTCTGCACAAAGTGCAAGTCCGAGTATAGCTTCTCCAACTAAGAACCTTACTTATCCATGGTATTCAACCTATGGCATCAACCCAAAGTCCATCTTGGACCGTCTTAGCCTCCCCGTTGACCGCCTTTGTCGTCCTTCCACAACCACAATCATGCAATCAACGTCATGCTCCTATACATGCATAGCCTACAACAGACGGTTCATCGTACCTCTAATCCTACAATGTACCTTATTATTTCACAGAACATCCATAAGAAGATGCAATATAAGTTTCTAAGAAATAGAGAAAAAAATACAAAGAAATATAACAAAGACACCTCCAATATCTATCATATCGGATCCTTAGGGGGTAGCTAAAATTCATTGTTAGTCAATTTGAATTTCATAATGAGATCTACAATCACCCGGCCCGTTAGTCAATTGTGATTCAATAATTACTATATATGGAATTTAAATCACATGGAATTATTATTTATTTATTCATATTATAACCATATATATATAAAGATGTAATTTTGAAATACCAAATTCCTATCACCTTAACTCTTGTCTTTAAGTTTTTCATATCCCCTCTTCTTTTTTATACAAAGTGCAAGTCCGAGTATGGCTTCTCCAACCAAAACCTTATTTATCCGTAGTATCCCAACTATGTCGTCGACCCAAAGTCCATCTCAGACTGTCTCAGCCTCTCTGTCGATCGCCTTTGTCCTCCTTCCACAACCGCAATCATACAATCTACAACATGCTCCTCTACATTCATAGCCTACAACATATAGTTCATCATACCTCTAATCCTACAATGTATTTTATTATTTCACGGACCATCCATAATAAGATGTAGTATAAGTTTCTAAGAATAGAGAAGAAAATACAAAGAATTGGGACAAAGACACCTCTAAAATTCTACCATATCCTTAAGGGTACCAGAATTCAATGTTAGTCAGTTTGGATTTCAGAATGAGATTCATAATCACTTGTTAGTCAATTGTGATTCAATAATTACTATAGATGGGATTTTAAATCACATGGGATTATTTTTTATTCATTTTTTCACATTATAACCATATATATAAAGATGTAATTTTGAAATACCAAATTCCTATTCTCTTAACTCTAGTGCTTAAGTTTATTTTTCATCCTCTCTTCTTCACTGCACAAAGTGCTAGTCCGAGTATGGCTTCTCCAACCAAGAACGTTACTTATCTATGGTATCCCAACTATATCGTTGACCCAAAGTCCATCTTGAATCGTGCCAGCCTCCCTGCGACCGTCTTTGTCCTCCTTCCACAACAGCAATCATACAATACATGGCATGCTCCTCTACATTCATAGCCAACAATAGACGGTTCATCGTACCTCTAATCCTAAAATGTATCTTATTGTTTCATGGAACATCCATAATAAGATGCAATATTAGTTTCTAAGAAATAGAGAAGAACATACAAAGAAATGTGACAAAGGCACCTCCAAATTCTACCATATCTGATTCTTAGGGGTAGTTGAAATTCAGTGTTAATCAATTTAGATTTCAAAGTGAGACTCAAAATCACCCATTAGTCAATTGTGATTCAATAATTACTATAAACATGATTTAAATCACATTATTTTCTATTAATTTTTTCATATTATAATAATATATATAAAGATATAATTTTGAAATATAAAATTTCTATTCTCTCAACTATAGTCCTTAAGTTTTTCATATCCCCTCTTCTTCTCTACACAAAGTGCAAGTCCGAGTATGGCTTCTCCAACCAAGAACCTTACTTATCCATGGTATACCAACTATGTCGTCGACCCAAAGTCCATCTCGGACAATCTTTGTACTCCTGCCACAACCACAATCATACAATTCACGACATGCTCCTTTGCATTCATAGCCTACAACAGATGGTTCATCGTACCTCTAATCCTATAATGTACCTTATTATTTCACGGAATATCCATAATAAGATGCAATATAAGTTTCTAATAAATAGATAAGAAAATACAAAGAAATATGACAAAGACACTTCCAAATTCTACCATATCAGATCCTTGGGGGTAGCTGAAATTCAGTGTTAATCAATTTGAATTTTATAATGAGATTCACAATCACTCGTTAGTCAATTGTGATTCAATAATTACTATAGATGAGATTTAAATCACATGATATTATTTTCTATTCATTTTTTATACTATAACCATATATATAAAGATGCAATTTTGAAATACCAAATACCTATCCTCTTAACTCTAGTCCTTAAGTTTTTTTTCATATCCCCTCTTCTTCTCTGCAAAAAGTCAATCTATACATGGCACTAACTCCTATACATAACACTCATGTGATACTTTTCTACTAAGGTACTCAAGGATCTTTACTATATCTAATACACTAACCACTAGGTTACTCATATCTTGAATGTCTTTAATACTTGAGATACTCTACATATGGACACAAATACTCCTCCTATCTTGGTATCCTAATACTAACCAATACACTAACACTTAACGATTCCTCTAGTCTTGTCATGACCCGCACCCGGTATAGGGGCACGAGAGCGTGGGTACGTCCAGCCTACGCCGCAGCATCGGCGGTAGAACGTTGTCTAGGTCACAGTAATACTACATAACTAACACCTGTCAATAATATCCATCTCCAAAAGGAGGACAATATACATCTCACAATATCTCACAATGTAAACTCAATCACAACAACTATACGAGTATAAAGGCACGATAAGAGATAAGAAGAATGACATAGTTAAACACCATGTCTCAAACATAAAGATAAGTCACAGTCTAGTTGTCCAACATAAAGTCTCCACAAGTCTCAAATTAAACTTAACATAAGTCTAACATAAACTGAAATAACCTCAATAAGTCTCAGATGCATAATGCAAATACTATCTAGATAGCTGTAGGCAATGTCTCATCTAAAGGCATGGTCTCCTCTAGGATCTCTGGTGTGTAATCTGCATCTATACCTGGTCCATAGTGTGTAGTACAGAACTCCTCAAGATCCTCTGAAAAAATATTCAGTCAGGATTGGAATGAAGTACAAGCACTAACAATAGTTCCACATATATTGACAAAAACTATAACACAGTGTAAAGAAATACAAGACAGATATGAATAACTGACAATATGAAATACTGGAATAAGGGAATGCTGGAATAAAGAAATATTGGAACATTATCATCAATATACATCTAGCAATGAATAAAAATACAAGTACACGCAAGAACAAAGAACTGGTATGTAAATATGTACAAGAACAATAACTAAAATATGTGGAGATGCTAGATCAATATACTAGAGATACATGTCAAAAATCATCTAACTAAGTGTGTGAAACATCAGTATATCATGTGATCGGCTTGGGACTAATAAGACTCATTACATTGATTAGCGATCATCCCTGCAAGGTCAGGCTAACCACATGTAACAGCAATGAGACATATAAGGGTAAGGCTGCACCGACGTGAGGTGTGGGTGAGCTATGATGCATGTAAAGTTTGGGTATGATCACACAAGCTACTAATATTTTCCCGTTTTCCCCAGCTAGCACGATGGATTCCAATCACAACTCCTCGTGACAGGTCTCAATGATGCCAACTCGTGTAAACAACAGTGTCAGAGTCATGTACGCTATACAACAAGAGTTATAGAGATAATAAACATAATAGAAACTGTCAGAGAATGTACTCGCTTGTGGTCCTTAGTTGGCAATACCAATATCCGGGTTCCAAGGTGTCATCTGAAGGATCCAACGGCCCTATAGACACATCATATAACACAATGCTGCATCATATATCACACTAACACACAATCAAAGCACAATGATCTCAGAGACTACGCTAGGGTGTCACGTCTGTGCATAACAGACAGTCAATGATACGGTCTTGCCAGTACGTTAGTGTATATATGGCAGTCTACTAATCATGTTACGTGGTCACAGGTCAATGTAACTACGGGGTATCCGTGGTTACATTCAAGTCATCTAGTACATAGACATATAATACATATTATTATCTATCATATATAATAACACTAATTAATTACACATATAATAGATGTATGTATATACTTAATAGAATTTATACTATGTACATATATACATATATTAAAAATGTACTAGGGAGATATATACAATTCATATACATATGTATATATACTAGTTGAGATATATACTATGTATATATATATACCAAAATACATTTAAACCTATACTAATACATGTACCATACATATATACTAATTAGGTTCATATACGTTATGGTTATACATATATATATATATATCAATATACACATAATAACCATATACATATACCAATACTAATACGTACCTACATACACACCAATTTTTATATCTATATACCAACATACCATATGCGTATCTCAACATAGCAAAGTACGAAGGCAACCAAGGAGAACTACACGTATGCGTGCACGTGTATGCGAGAAGGAACTCGAACCTGTGCACGGGAATGAGACGTGCGTGTCGCGGCATCGTCGAGTCAAAGGGGCATGCGATGACAACGTCCAGTCGAGATGGGCTACTCCGGTCGGATTCAGCGAGGTCAGCGGTCTTCCGATCGTGCAGGCGAGTCGTGGCCGGTCGAGCAGCGTCGGGCAGCGGTCTTCGGGCGAGCACAGTGGTCGTCGGCGGTATCGTGCAGTCTGGGAGGGGCGAGTCGCGCGGCTCTATGCAGTCGATCGTCGGTCGACAGCGGCTTCTGGGTGCAGCGGGGCTCGGTTCAGCGTCGAGGAAGGTGATGGCAGCGGTGCAGCGAGGTTGGCAGCGGATCTGGCCAGTCAGCTCCAGTTGACGAGGGCGGGGAAAAGGAGATCCGGCGTTGGTCGGGGGATCAGCGGGAAGAGTCGGGGGAAGTTGGGTTGAAGAACAGTAATGGTAAAAATAGAAATCGGCTGTGGGTTGAAAAGAAAGGAAAAAGTGAGGAAAAGGATATTTATATATATAGTATTATGAAATGGGTTGACCTAGAATTATGGCTTGGTTAATCTCTTGGGAAAAGGGCTTATCATGGACATTTTCAAGGGCTAGGATTCAAATGAATTCAAATAAAATTGCTAGGATTGCATTGGTTCAAGGTTTGGAGGGCTATGGTTCAAGGTTTGGAGGGCTATGGTTCAAGAAGATTGATGTTGCATTGCACACTCCCAAAAATTATAGAAAAATATAAATGAAAGGGAAATGGTTTTATTCACGTGTCGTGTCCAAGGGGGTGGACACCTTAATACACTTTTGCATGAAAGTGCCCAACAATTGGAAAATTGCACAAAATTGGATTTATTATTTAATTAATTAAATAAGTGCAAGGGGTGTTCTTAAATTAATTAGAAGTACAAGGAACTAAATTTAAGTGGGACACAAGCATCATGAATAAGGTAGACTCAGTGTAAAAAATTACCCTAATTTGGGTTGCTCAAAATGGGGCTAGATTGCGTCTCCAATTTCGATTGGAACACACAAGGACACAAGGTTTGATTTATAGGAAATTAATTTTAGTCGGTCGCGACGAATGCTGTACGACTAAAATGAAGCACAATAAGGCATGGTTATGAGTCACATAAAGATTAAAATAACAGTCTGGCACGTCTAGGACAAGAGTGTGAGATCTGTTGGAAGACAATGGCTAGTGTAGCGCTCTAATTATCGAACAACGGTAAAGTGCAATAATCAATTAAAATCATAATTATTTAGACATAATTAATTATCATGCAATCATTTACATATTAATTATGAAAAGACAAAAATACCCTTAATCCAAAAAGTGAGGGTGACAAGTCTAGTCATTTGTACCTTGGTATCAATATAAACATATTGTCACGACCCACACCCGGGATAAGGGCACAAGTAGTGGGCAACGCCCAACCTACACTGCAGCATCAGCGGTAGAACGTTGTCTGGGTCAACTATACTATCTAAATATCTCATACAATATATACCTAGTACCTATTAATATCATCTCAAATCCAAACGGAAGAACAATATGGTATATGATAATGATAAACTATACTCAATCATAATGCAAACTAAGGAAGATAAAGTACGAGATGGAATAACGAAGGAAAGAGTCATAATACATCCACAAGTCCGACATAATATATATAATTTCCAATAACCTCAATAAAGTCTAATACAAGTCTAAACAATACGTCTAAGCCTCCTCAGCCTCTGGTACTAGGTCCTCCTACTCTAAAGGAGGATCCTCTAATGGTATGCCATCATGCAGCCTATAGTAGGTGGGACACTGGTCCACAAGCCAATCATCTGAAAAATATATTCAGTCAGGATGGAGCAAAGTACATATCTCTGAAAGCAGTTCCAAATACATAATCGAACATATATAACAGATAAAAGAAAAGAATACAAGATAACTAAATATCAGAATATAATGAACTAGAGTGAATAGGTAATGTACTGGAATAAAGAACAGGCAATAGAATAATTGTAATAAAAAAATAGATAAGACTAGCTAATGTGCCATAGAATACAAGTTTATTATGTGATCGATTTGGGTTGAACACGAATACAATATGGTAACTCGATTATCGTGTGATATGTAATCGACATGTATATGAATACACTTTGGCTTGATCACATAACCAACTCCTATTCCCCCATCTCCAATCAATACCAATATATCCAATCACGGCACGTTACAAACACGATATCGGCATACTGAGCACGAGCAGTATGTGAACACGAAGTACACTAAAATTAATATTCGATATACACGATAAAATATATGTGAAGGAATACCCGCTGAACACGGTATAAGGGATAACATCTCCTGACAGGATCCATATAGTACCAGTCCGTGTAACCACTGTGTCAAAATCAAGTATACAGTTCTAAAATATGCAATATATACACTATCATGAAATAAAAACTAACAGAGAGATGTACTCGTCTGTGGTCCAGAGCAATGAATGAGTCTCGATGTCCAAACTGGTATCACACAGACCTATATAAGAAATATCAAGTCATTTAGGTGTAATAAAATGATAATAAGCTTAAATGTACTAAAATATGATTTTCTAGGTCAAGGCTAGGTCACACTATCTAAACTAGGTCAAACTAGTCATTTCTAGGTCAATATAGGTGTTTATCTTGGTTTTAGGTCCATACTTAGCTTATAGGTTGATTACAAGTCTAAACTAGTAAGCACTAGACTATATTAAGACATTAGATATAACTAGTGTATATATATATACCTATTCATAAGTTACATAAGTTACTTATTGATATTAACGAGTTTGACTAGTATTGACCTAATATATATATATATATATATATATATATATATATATATATATATATATATATATATATATATATATATATATATATATATATATATATATCAGTGTCTTGGTTATTTGCTCAATACCTTACTACAACTTGGTATCATAACCCTACCTTACTACCAATACCTTCTATCTTAATACATATCTATTAACTTAACACTGGCATACCCTTACCTACCAATTACCTTAGTATCAACCAATCATCTTAACATTAGCTTATATTGATATTTGGGTGTCAAGGTGGTATTTCATTTAATCTTAACCAATACCTATACCATGACTGAAATCTGATACACACCATCCCATCCCTCACACACACTAACACCTGACTTTGGACACTCAAGCTCCTCTACTAAATACCCTTCCTTAACTGTGAAACCATCATCATATTCCCTAATACTCTACCATGTTAACCCTTGTACACTTGTACAGAACTGGCAGAAGTGTTCTGTATACTGCTATCAGGATTTTCCCCCACCTGATGCCACTTGATCATGTGCCTTCCCCAAGAGTTCACACTATATATCTATAAGGCATCACTGCAGCTCCAAGTGTGCACAAACACACAACTGCCACTGTGGCTCTTCGAATGTGCTCGAGCTTTCCACTTGCTCATTGCTACTGAAGCTTTAAGCATCATTATGCAATTACTGCTGCTGTCTTCATTGTCCAACATCAAATACCCGAGCCCCCCTTAGCCATATACTGTTATTTCTAGTATCACTGCTACTGACCATTCCCTTTCCAAACCTGGAACTGAAAGCAATGGCACAACTCGAGCCCCCCTCAATGCTGTCTACAAATGCATATTCAACCCCCTCTCTTCCAACTCACATATATCAACACACCATATAAAACACAGTCACAATATCACTCCAACGCCTCTTAACTTATCACATTCACTCAAGCTCGTAACACACACATACATGCATTGCTGCCTGACCATCCATCAACCTATGCGCCCCACAATGCCACGGTACACACAAGTGCAGCTGCCAGTGTTCAACACACTGATAACAATGCCTACAAGGAGTGATACTCTATGTGTATCATACACACTAAGAAACTAGATCTAATACACAACTAATATACTTATATATATATATATATATATATATATATATATATATATATATATATATATATATATATATATACACAATAGTTTTGGAGTATACACAACACAGTCACTATTAATCATTTTATCAAACACCTAGAGTGCCCAATTAGGATACCCATGATGCGTACTCAAATAAAATACCAAAACCCTCAATACTTAACAAATACCACTTATACATATCAAAATTATCACAATACAACTAAAGTAATTAGTTCTAATAAAATTCATAGAGTAATTAGGCTAACATACACAAATTACCCAAATGAACCCCCCTGTATCATAGCGTATCACAAAATATCATGATACGCCCTTCTTGTATCCAATTATGGACACGTACCTAATCCCACAACCCCAATCTAAGTCTAATTAGATCTAATTGGTCTCATGATACAATATTGTTGTGTCAATCTCGTAATTTCCTCAACATGCACACAAATTATTACATAAAACTCACAATACATAACCAATTAGCCTAGAACTTGCTCCTATAGGTAGTCCTATGCCATGGGGTCATTCCTAATGGTCAAATGCATGATTAAGAAGCTACAATAAAGAAGAAATTCAGGAATTACCAATTGAGAGATAGATTCCCAATAAAAATACAATTGGACACGATTCAGACACGATCTCTAGCTCCAAAGCTCCTCCTCCTTGTGCTCATTTATTCTCCAAGCTTTAAAGCTCCAGAGTGATGAATTTGAGAAGGAAATGGAGATGAATTGAGTAGACATTCAATGGAGGGAATGATAATTTTGGAAGTCTCTAACTATTTATAATTAAGCTAATTCTCCTTAATTAATTAGTGAGAAATGTCTAATGGGCTTGGGTCCAAGTTAGGCTCACTAGTTGTCATGACAAGTCTAATAATTGGACTAGCCTCTAAAAAAATATTATAAGTCACATTAATCTATGACTCACTAATAATTAAATAATTAATACAAGCATCAATTTAATATTATATCTCATTAATATTAATATTATATTCCTAAAATTAAATATCCATGCCAAATTATCAAACTACCCCTAGCTGAAAAAGAGAGGGTGATAATCCTACCCACCTTAGAAAATTTTAGTCCTCGAAATTAAGGAAGAAACTAACTACTAAAAGCAATCAATACAAGCAAGAAATAATTATACCTCACGGCTGAAACAGATAAGGATATCACCTCGCGCATCTCGGCCTCACGCTCCCAGGTACTCTCCCCTGGCGAGTGATGCTTTCATGCGACGCACACTAAAGGAATCGTCTAGTTCCACATCACCTTCTCCATGCGATCCAGTATCTCTACGGGCTGCTCTGGGTAGCTGAGAGTCGGACCAACCTCGATCTCCGAGTGATCTAGTACATGGCTAGGATCTGTCACCTACCATCTCAGTTGTGACACGTGGAACACGTTATGCACTCCTTCTAATGCAGACGATAAGTCTAGTTTATAGGCCACTGCACCGACCCTCTCAAAAATATCATAGGGTCCGATGTACCATAGACCAAGCTTCCCACCTCCACCAAAGTGAATCATGTCCCGTGTCAGAGAAATCCTCAAGAATACCAGATCGTCAACCTAGCATAAAATACAGCCTTAGCACTCTAACTATAACAAGAAATACAAAACAAAATCTATACCTCAAACTCTAATGGTCTCCGGTGGCTATCGGCACAATGCCACTATCTGTCCTACACCACCCGAAGCCTATCCTTGATAATCTTCACCTTCTCAGCTGCATCTACGACTATCTCTGGTCCTAATAAAGCTCTATCACCAATATTATCCTATGATAACAAAGTACTACATCTTCGTCCATACATTGCCTCAAATGGTGATATCTCGATACTGGTCTGGTAGCTGTTGTTGTAAGCAAACTCTACCAGGTGAAGATGGTCCTCCCAAGAGCCTCTGAAATCCAAAACACACATGCATAGCATATCCTCGAGGGCCTGGATATCCCTATCCGACTGCCCATTTGTCTGAGGGTGATATACGGTACTGAACTTGAGCTGAGTGCCCAAGCTAGCTTGCAAACTCCTCCAAAAGTAGGACGTGAAGCGACTATCCCGATCCGAGACTATACTCACTGAAACTCTATGTAATCTGACTATCTGAAGCACATACATCTCTGCGAGATTCTCTGTAGATGTACCCACTTTGAATGGCAGAAAATAGGTCGATTTGATTAACCTGTCTACGATGACCCAAATCGCATCTTTACCTCATGGAGAACGCGGAAGACCTGAAACAAAGTCCATTGTCATATGCTCTCACTTTTACTCTGGAATGGGTAAAGGCTGAAGCAATCCACCTGACCTCTGTCTCTCTACCTTTACCTGCTGGTATACCAAGCATCTGGATATGAAGCTAGCCTCTGACTGTACCTGAAGTCCCCACATCTATGCTACAACTTCAGGAAGCTATCAAGATCGGCCAACAAGTGCATGTCCCTCATCAAGTATATAGCTACTAGATACCTGCTCAAGACATCAACGACTACGTTGGCCTTCCCCGGATGGTACTGTAAGGAAATATCGAAGTCCTTTATCAACTTCAACCACCGCCTCTGCCTCATGTTAAAATCCTTTTGTGTGAACAGATACTTCAAGATCTTGTGATCTGTAAAGATCTTTACCCGCTCTCCATACAAGTAGTACTTCCACAATTTAAGAGCAAAAATAATTGCTGCAACTCTAAGTCATGGGTAGGATAATTCTTCTCATGCGAGCATAATTGCCTGAAAGCATAGAAAATTACCTTTCCGTTCTGCTGTAACATACATCCCAAGCTCTTACCCGATGCATCACTATATATAGAAAATCCTTCTGTCCCTAATGGCAATGACAATACTGGAGCTGTAGTCAACCTCGTCTTTAGCTCATCAAAAGCAGCCTGATAATCCTCAGTCCAGACGAACTCCACGTCCTTCCTGGTTAGTCTAGTCATCGGCTCTGCAATCCTAAAAAAATACTAAACAATCTTTAATAATAGTCTGTCAATCCAAGAAAACTCCTGATCTCTGCCACTAAACTCGAGGTGGACCACGACTCGATTGCTGAAATCTTTTTCGGGTCTATTGAGATCCCTTCTTCTGTAATTACATGCTCGAGGAATTCAACCTTATCAAGCAAGAACTCACACTTTGAAAGCTTACCATAAATCTTCTCGTTCCTGAGAGTCTCCAAAACTATCCTCATGTGTTTCTCATATTCCTCTGGGGTCTTCGAAGAAATCAGTATATTATCAATGAATACTACCATAAACGGATCCTAGTACTGATGAAATACCTTATTCATCAGGTTTATGAATACCGCCAGGACATTGGTCAACCCAAACGACATCACCAAGAACTCAAATTGCCAATACCGAATCTTGAAAGCTATCTTTGGAATGTCTTCCTTCTTCACTTTCATCTTGTGGTACCCCAACCTCAAGTCTATCTTTGAGAATACCTTCGCACCGTTCAACTGATCAAATAAATTGTCAATCTGCTATAACGGATATTTTTTCTTGATAGTGAGGTTGTTGAGTGCCATATAGTCGATACACATGCTTACCGACCCATCCTTCTTCATTATGAATAATACCTGAGCACCCCACGGTGATAAACTGGACCGGATGAAGCCCTTGTCCTGTAACTTATCCACCTGGTTCTTCAACTCTACTAGTTCGCCGTTGTTCACTCTATAGACATGCTATGATATTGGTTCTGCGCCTGGCACTAAGTCTATAGAGAACTCCACATCTCGGTCTGGTAGAAACTTCGGCAACTCCTCCGAAAAGATATCCATATACTCTACAATCAATAGATGTGGTAGCTCTTGCTCTTCCACCATAGCTCCACAGAAGTCTCCCTCGTTCTGCTCCGCTGCTCTTTTGACGAACTCAAACTCTGGCTCTCTTGGCATCTAAAACAAAACTCTGCCTCTACGACAATCAATGCTAGCATGGTGCCTACTCAACCAATCCATCCTAAGTACTATGTCGTAGCTCGGAAGAGGTATTACGAGTAGACACACACTCAACTCTCGGCCTCCTAAGGAAACTCTTCGATCCTTGCAAACATCACTAACTAGGATAATGCCACCCCTGGTCGTGATCTTGCAAGTCCTCACCAACGGTTCAGTCTCAAGGTGACATTTCAGAGCAAAAGATACAGATACAAAACTATGTGAAGAACCGGAATCAAATAAAGCATAAGCTTGAAAATAATCAAGATAGACTGAACCGAAAATAATATTGCCAACTGGCTCCTCCCCCTCGATGGTCAAGGCGAAAGCTCCCCCCGGTTGCTGGGCACCTCTCTGCTGGTGTTGGTGCTGGTGCTGAGCGAACTGCTGTTGTTGTGGTGGTAGGGGAGGTCCTCTCTGTTGTCCCACTGGTGGTCTCACGGGTGCTCTATATTCCTTGTCCCCGCCCAGAGCTAGACGAGCTGGAGCTCTAGGACAAGCCCTCAACTGGTGGTCTCCTGATCTACAGAATAAATATTGGCCCAATCTGTCACCCCCACTTTTCCAGCTAGGGGTAATTTGGTAAATTGGCCTAGTTATTTAATTTTAGGATATAATATTAATATTAGTGGACTATGTATATTTATTTATTGCTTGTATTAGTTATTTAATTATTAGCGTGCTATATTTAATTAGAGGCTTGTAGCATTTAATTTAGTTAATGGACTAGCCTATTTAATTTGACTTGTGTAGTGGACGTAACTAGTTTAGTTTAGATCTATGGACCAACATTTAATTCTAGTTAGAATTGAGCCTAATAGTAAGCCCATTCATTAGGAGGATGAATACATTAGTGAAACCAATTAGACTAGAATATTTTCTCCTTAATTAATTCCTTCATGACAAGCCCCAAGGAATATTTTAGATTTTCCATAGTAGCTTGGAGAAGGGAGTAGTGGCCGACCACCATAGGGGGTGGAGACTCTCTCTCCTCCTATTTGTCATTCCAAATTTAGATCTAGAATTTTCTCTTTTCTAATTTCTTTATTCTTACACCAATTCCTACACAAATTTCTCCCAAATTCCTTTTCTATTCATCATTAGAGGCTATTAGAACAAGGATCTACAAGAAGGAAGTAAGGATCTACAAGGAGGAGCAATAATCTACAAGTTTGAGGCTTTTTTCACCAAATTTGGGGATTTTATTAGGAATCCATCTCCCAATAGGTACAATTCAGTTTTTTTCTCTCTAATTAGACTATAAATATATAATTTAATCATAAATAACTACCCAATATGCTAAGGCTACCCATAGAAATTGGAATTAGGTTCATAGGAGGCCTATGGAGAAAGTTATGTGGTATTTTGTGTAAATTTTGGGAGAATTCTGAGATTGACATATTTTGTGTTTGTCAATTGGTCAATTAGACCAAATTAACATGTGTTTGATTGTGTGTGACTAGTGTCGTATCTATAATTTAATATGTGTAGGTCGTATCCCAACAATTTGGCGACACGGGTTGATTTGGAGGTTTTTCTCCAACACAGGGGGTTGAACATGTCAAATTTTGACACAGACACGTAGTTGAGTAATTAGTTCTTTGTATTGTTTATAATTATAATTTTATGCTTGCTCGTGTCCTTCGGGATATGTTTTATTGTGTGGTTGAGCCGTATCGCAAGCGTATCATAGAATGAGTATGATACGGGTGCGGTGCACTCCACATGTTTATTTTATTGCATTTTAGATTCAAGTTGACTTGATAATATCTATTAGAATAATATAATTATATGATTGTATGGTTATGTATATGTGTATATATATCTATAGTATTATATAAATATGTATATATAGCTATGTCTATATGTGTATATATATATATATATATATATATATATATATATATATATATATATATATATATATAGAGAGAGAGAGAGAGAGAGAGAGAGAGAGAGAGAGAGAGAGAATAAGGGAGGTGAGATGGCACCTCATTCTAAAAACAAGGGTGGCGGTGACGTGGCATAATCTCAACCATACATTTCATAATTGGCAATTTGCACTTAACCCCCTTCCCTCGTTTGTGTGGTTGAGATTGTGCCACGTCACCGCCACCTTTGTTTTTAGGGTGAGGTGCCATCTCACCTCCCTTATTCTCTCTCTCTCTCTCTCTCTCTATATATATATATATATATATATATATATATATATATAGTATATATATATATATATATATATATATTATATATATATATATATATATATATGTAGGTATGTATGTGTGTGTGTGTGTATGTTTTGATATGTATATAGATATGTATTATATCTCTAGTGCTATGTATATATCTATCTATGTATCTATCTATGTATCTATCTATCTATCTATCTATCTATCTATCTATCTATATATATATATATATATATATATATATATATATATATATATATATATATAGACGTTTATAATTAGTGATATATCTATATAAGTGCATAGATGTGTGTGTGTGCATATGAGTGTGTGTGTCTTAGTGTGGTGCATTGGTTGTTTGAGTGATTGAGTGTGTGAGTGAGGGAGAGGGTTGTAGTGGTGTGCAGTGAAGAAGGAAAGAATAGCAGTTCAGCGAGCATGGCACAACAAGATAGCAATGTGCAGCCATCCACTGCAGCAAGAAGCAGCCTGTGCAAGCCACTACACCAAGAGGCAAGCAGTGGCAGCTAAGCACAGCAACAGAAAGCCTATTGCTAGCACAGCAAGAAGCAGTAGCAGCTATTACATTGCAGCAATCCAAAAGCAACTACAATGCAAATGCAGCAACATCTAACATTCAACCACATCAATAAGTCCACTGCAGCAAGAACTGCAACAATATCAGAATAGGCAGCAGCTAAGCAAGCTGCAGCAACAACTGCAGCTAGCACAATAGCATGCAACATGCAGCAACAGGTAGGAGCAAAACAGTTGCTCAACAGCATGCTGCAGTAGCCACAACAATGAGCAACAACCTGCAAGCAAATGCAGCAGCAAGATAGAAGGCTGGAGGTTAGTTAGTAATATATAACAGTTAGAAGTTAGTTAATGCACACATATTAGTATATAACTGATTAGTTGTTAGTTTAGATGTTAGTGGGAATGTTTAAGTTGGATATACCTTGTTAGTTGTTACGAGTTGTTAGTTATTGATAGTTAAAATTAATAGAGTTAGTTGGTTAATATGTGTATAAGTTAGAGTAGTTGAGGTATATTGTCACGATCCGCACCCGGAAAATCGGGCATGAGTCGTGGGTACGTCCAGCCTACGCCGCAGCATCGGCGGTAGAACGCTGTCTAGGTCAACTAACTAAATAATAATCTCACACAAAAATCAGCCATGACCTCTCCAAAAGGAGGGCAACCACACAAACAATATATAAACCTGTCAAGATCTCAACTCCAAACGGAGGAGCAAATATCACAATGATAATCATAATATACTCAATCACGAATCTAAGCACGATAAGATAACACAAAGATCTAACAACTATAAAGTCTAACCAACAACAACTACTACAACAACCACAACATCAATAATAATAATACAACAATATCCAAAATAATATACAAACAAGGTCTCAATCCAAAACCGGAGACAAATCCGGTGCTAAAAGCTAATAAAAACCACAACAAGGTCTCAGTGATCCCGGCTACCAACCCGAAAATCACCCCTAAACTAGAGGGTCCATGTCTGCACCATCGACAGGCTCAGGTCCATAAAACATCGGACACCACTCCTCTGGATACTCTGAAAAATATGTCCAGTCAGGACTGGAGCAATTACATCTCTAACAGCAGTTCTATTTAAATGATAAAAACTATAAAACAGTTATAGCAAGTAGCAAGAAGAATAAAGCAAGTATGAAACAAGAAAATATATAAATCACTGGTGCATAAGGGTAAAGATGCATGGATATCAGAGCAAGATAGTAATAACTGCAAGATACAGGAAATCTAAGCTAAGATCAAGTCCGTGCACAAGAACGTGTAGTGAGTCCAGCATGAAAAACATGTAGTGAGTCAAGTCCAGAAACATGTAAGTGAGACCAACAAGAATGCAAGTGAGTCCAGACTATAAAGAATGAACTCGGTGTCTTTGAAATACTTATTTCGACATGTAAACGGCTAGGGGTAAGTACGGCTCACCGCGCACTGGGTGCACGGCTGCTATCATTCCAGATTAGACCAGAGGGAGTGATGCCTGATGATTCCAGATGGGAATATTTACATGTCTACTCGAGTATTTCCCCGCCCCGACTAATACAAGTGGATCCAAGATCCGACACGCAAATCAAGATGAGTCCAGCCTGAACATGAATGATGCCTGTAGTGATGCCTGTAGGTGATGCCAGTAGTGATTCCAGAATAGAGGCCAGAAACATAAAATGTACGTGTCGCAAGTAAATGAATCCAGAAATACCAGTCAGTGTCTCGTGTTGTGCCAGAATAATCAGATGATACTATACTAGAAGCTAAATCATAATAATCATCAGATAATAAAAACTATCAGAGAATGTACTCGCCTGACGTCCTGAGCAACTGGCGATCCGAACCGGTGTCGCAAGGACCTAATACGAAAAGTAAGGTTAAACAGGGTTCTAATAAGTTAAACAGATATAAAATAACTAAAAATAGGCTTCTAGGGTCGTTCTAGGTCAAACGGGTCAAACCGATGAAATCTGGATCAAAAAGTCAACTCTAGGTCCAAAAAGTCAACTCTAGGTCAAAACTAGGTCAAAAGTTGACTTTGGCGGTCAACCGAGTCAACTACGGTCAAGTCTGGGTGTCACTACCACATTTCCAGATGAGGACATTTGTGTAAATTCACTATTTTGATTAATTATGTGTTTAATTAATCTGCTGAGTTTTTAAAACTATTTATTTGTTGTAAGTGATATTTGATTTTAGGTCAAACCCTAGAACGCATTAGGACAAACCCTAATGACTAAACCCTAATTTGAAAACCCAATTCTAGTGAAACCCTAGAATTCTAATTTTAGGGTGGAACCTCAAACCCTAGAAGGCCTAAACCTGAGTTAATTAGGTTCAACATGACCTAACATAGGGGGTTTAACCTAAACTATGCATTAGAAACCCTAACTTGGTTTTAATATAAAAGGGAACCCTCTCTTCCTTCATGTAGAAAGGAGAAACCCTAGCCTCCATCAAGGAAACCAATTCCCCACCTCCAGATTTCGGAATCTAACCCTAGGGATTCCATCTTCCTCTTTCAAAGCAAGGAGAACAAGGAGCTTGGGTCAAGGAACCTTGGGGAAGAAGAACTTTCATAGGGAAACCATCTTTCTATAGGTAAAACCCTATTTTTATCCATTTTTATTCTGATTTTCTGTTGTAGTCGGCCTCTAGGAACCCCTGTGCTGTGTAGATCTCGAATTCTAGGGATTCTACATGAAAACCTAGGTCGAATTAGGTTTTGGTGTTCCAACGAGGGTTTTCCCCAAATTCGTGGACCCTAGATCATTTAGGGTTTGCATATAGCCTGATTACATCTCCTACATTTAGTCTAGATCTCGATTTTAGGGTTGATTTGGGGGCATATTACTGTTCAGTAGGTATTTGGGAGTTTACTGTGAAATCGGGTTCTGTGGAGTAACTATGCAGCGTTTTGAGATTTCTTGTGTGCACAGTCAGACTTGGGAAGTTCTGTGCAGTGGGTGTCTGCCATAGAGCTTAATATCTGTGTGTCTAGGGAGTAGCAGTAGCAGGGGAGGAGCATCATGGGTTGTCTGTGAGTGTTGATGAGCGCCAAGGTAAATACCATTGTATACTATAGGGGTTTGTATGATGTGTAGGACTATATCCTAGAATGTAGTATCAGGGATAGGTGTATATGTGTCCTAGGCGAGTATCATGTCCACTGATACTAGAGTGCATCATGGACTTGAGTATCATATATGAAATACCAAGTGTGGAAGGATATGATTAAGTGTTGTTTCCAGTTTTGCTCGGTGCAGAGAAAGACTAACAACAGGTATGGAGGGTACTTGGGTTCAGGCTATTGACACTGTAGGTACATATGCTTAGAGGGACTACAACTAGTGGCATGTGGGTCAGTGATATTGGTATCAAAGTCAAGGGATAAGAAATCAAAGGTGGCAAGAAATAAAGGTAAGCCAGGCTAGCATCAGTTGGGGAGTAAGAAGATAAGTCACTGATGAAGTGTTAAGTTGTAAGTATCGGGCAATTATAGCAATTAATTATGCATTTTATCACTGCAGGCAGGACTGCTAAAGGAAGAAGTCGAGTGAGGGCTTGGGTTTAAGTATTTGGGCGTTGGGAGGAACTGTGTTAGTTGTTAAGAGGTATCATTGGTGTTCAGTTCACCTGGGTAGCAGGAGTCCCACTGGTAGATAGTTTGGGGTTGTGACAGATTTGTGATACTCGGATATCAGTGGGTGGAGGCAAGTATCAATTACAACTTGTAGTTGTTTAGGCAGGAGATTAGGTTTGGTTATTTTGATGAGTTTGGGTTAAGTATTGACAGTAAGATACCTGTAGACACTTGGGTTTCAGGTTTGAAGTAAGTATAATACTGATATACATTATATTAGTGCAGTAAAGAGTTTTATTGGACATTAATAGGCTGGAGTGTATTGCTGCATTAGGTTGCAGTAGCAAGAAATATCAGCTGCTATTAAAACCCAAGCAGTAGATTAGCAACAGTAGGCAAACATGACACTTGCAACAAGGCAGAGGTACATGTATGGAGAATACCTTGTGTGTGAGTGAATACATGTGGCTGTGTGAGAATAGAGTGGTTGTGTCTGCCTGTGTGTTAAGTACAATGAGCATTTTACTAAACTGTGGGTTGTATCAGTAGGATCTGGGGAATTAAGTTCAGTAAGAGTGTTACCTGGTTGATCCTGACAGTAGCTACATGCTTGTCCCAGAGATTGACACTGTGTGTATCAGTAAATAGGAGTTTGGCTATTTGAGTATCCTATTTAGTGCATTTTAGATGTAGTGATCATGATGGATGTTTTGCTACCTTGAGTAAATTGTTTCAGTTGGTTTTTCCTGCAAATTGTTAAGAGTTTATATGTTCAAGCATTTGAGAGTAAGGGTATGGTTAAGGTATTCATTTTCCAAGGTTTTGAGAACTAGCATAGGTATATGAGTTAATATACATGTATAATATAAATAGCTAGTATAAGACTAATACTAACTCGTACATACTAATTACCTTAGTATCAATGACAATTATAGTTAATATGACCAGTATGGTTAAGTATGGCATAGACAGCTCACCAAAGACCTAGCAATGACCCTGTACCTAGCATAGAACTAGGTATGCATGTAGCCTTTTCAAAGCACTTTTTGATATGGATATTTGATATTTTAGGTGACTGTGATTTCACCTGGGACATCGATTCACACACCTTGCTCAGGACCACAGGCGAGTACATTCTCTGACAGTTTTCATTGTTGATTATTTCTATAATGCAGTTGTATTACATACTTGATTCTGACACTATGGATACACGGGTTAGCTCCCTAGATCCCCATCATGAGGAGTCGTGATTGGAATCCATTGTGCTAGCTGGAGAATAGGGAACTATTAGTAGATTATGTGATCATATCCAAACCATTTACATGCATCATAGCTCACCCCACTTCTCACGTCGGGTACGGCCTGACCATTTACATGCATCATAGCTGTTATATATGATTAACCTGACCACTACATGCATCATAGCTAACCATATGGTTAGCCTGACCTACAAGAATCATAGTTAATCATATATAACCAGCCTGATCAAGTCCCAAGCCGATCACATAATAAACTGATAATTCAAACACTTAGCTAGATATCTATTTTATTCAGATTCACTTGTTCTAGCATTCACTGTCTATTGTTCATTGCTGATGCTCTATTGTCTATTTCCATTTTCTCCAGTACTTTACATTTCCAGCATTTATTTCCATCTTGTATTTCTTACACTGTTTATAGTCTGTCAATTTAATGAAACTGCTGTTAGTGCTTGTGCTTCGCTTCAATCCTGACTGGATAACATTTTTCAGAGGACCTGGAGGATCTTTGCCCCACTCATTACGGCCCAGGATTAGAGGGAGATTTCACTCCAAAAACCCCAGAGGAGTTGCCTATCCTAGAGGAGACCTTACCTGCCAATTCTTAGATTATTTTTCTGTATTTATTGTTCTAGACTGAGACTGAGTTGTATTTATTATTCTGTGATTTTGTCAGGTCATCTAGACCCAGGATTTGAGTTAGATTTATTGTGGTTGGTTTTATTAGAACTCTTTTCTATTCTTATCGTGCCATTACTTCTTATAGCTTGTGATTGAGTATATCATAGAACTGTGGATTATTTATCATTGTCCTCCGTGCGGAGTTGAGACTATTGACAGGATATATTATATGTTGAGACCTAGACAGCGTTCTACCGTCGATGCTGCGGCGTAGGCTGGACGTACCCACGACTCATGCCCAAATTCCGGGTGCGGGTCGTGACACTGGGTCAAACTAGGGTGCTCCTGAAATTCTAGGTCAAATCGAGGTCATTAAGCTAGAAAACTCACAAACTCGCCTAATTGAGATACCGGGATACCCTCGGTATCCGATACCTCGCCCTAGGCCACGCACCCCGCCTAAACCCGCTAAAACCTAAGCTAGCACATGTAATTATATATACATAAACATATAAAAATCATTCCAAGACATTTCCTAGGCTAATGCTCAAATACCCCGCTCGAAACTCAATACCTTGAATATCTCAAGGTATTGAGACACCTCGGTATCTCAAGGTATTGAGATACCGCTCTCGAACCCCTCTAACTAGCAATCTAACTAATAATTATATACCTAGTTATTAATCTAGGCTAGGTAATATAGATATCTACCATATATTTATATATCTAAGTATCTATACACCTATATACATAGATATCCACACTCACATATACACTAATACCCATTACCTTACCCTACGCATAAATATATATGTATATATAACTATATCTAGATATCTAACTATCTATCTAGCTATAGGTATATATATCTATCATATAGATATAGGTATCTACCATATATCTACCTATCTAATTATCTATAGGTATCCTATCTATCTATGTATCTCCTTATCTATTTATCTAACTAGCTATCTATTTACCTAGCTATTTAACTATCTAACTATTTAATAACTTATCTATTCATCTAATAATCTAACTATCTATCTAACTAGTTATCTAGATCTAGCTATCTAGATATCTATCTATCTATGTATCTAATAACTTATCTTACCTATTTATCTATCCATCTACCTATCTATCTATCTATTGATATATCTATCTATCTATCTAACTTATTATCTATCTATCTATCTATTGATATATCTATCTATCTATCAACATATATACATATATATATATCAATCTCTCTTTCTCCCTCACTAGCCCTCGTTACCCTGGAGCTTGCTGCTGCTGCTGCTTGTGCTGATGTTGCTGCTGGCGCTTCGCATTGCTGCTGCTACTGCTCTTGGCTGCTGCTGCTGCAGCTCTTCCTGCTGTTGTTGCAGTTGGTCCCCCCCTTCCTCTCACAAACACACACACACACACACACACACTCCTATACATATATATATATCATCCTATATATATATATATATATATATACATACATATATATCTATATATATATCAACTAGATACATATATATACACACTCTTATATCTATATACTAACACACACACTAACACACTCACACACACACTAAACCACACACACACATACAAATATATACTTAGCTACATATATATATATATATATATATATATATATATACACACTTAATTTATATATATATACCTACGCACACTCTCAACTATAAATATATACACACACATACTCACACACTTAAACACATATATATATATATATATATATATATATATATATATATCCTCACTCACACACACTCAACCTCACACACCCTCACACACACACACTCTCACACACACTAGCACACATTCTCACAAACACACAACCTCACACACAAACCCTCATACATATATATATATATATATATATATATATATATATATATATATATATATATATATATATATATATACATAAACTCATATATATATACCTATAAACACTCACTCACACTCACACACACACACACACACACTCACCTACACACTCACACAAGCACTCATTCACACACACTCACCTACACACAACCACACATATATATATATATAAATATATATACATAAACACATATACAAATATATATAAATATATATATATATATAGACACTATACACTAACACAACACAACACACAAACAACATGCCCCACTCACGCCTAACGACCCCGACACTCACCAACACTCTAAAATATATAAAATATAACTCAAAAACTCTAGCACACACTCTCCGATACTAACCCAATGCGCGCACAAGCCCGAAACAAGGAAACCAAGTCGAAATGGCCGTTCGGTCATTTCGACGAACACGTGGTGCGCGGCCCGGAAAACCTCCTGAAACGCATAACAAACGAACTCGAAATCGGCCCAAAATTTACCCACGCGCTCTACACGATGCCTAGATCCTAGAAAATGTGCTCCTACGTCGATTCTAGGCCCGTGGCGGAAACGCGCACGCACTTAGAATCGACGACGACGAAAAGCCCCAAATTCGCCCGAAACGCCCGTTTCTCCGCGACGCGGCTTCCCGTGTCCGAACGGAGACACGCACTCACCCTCTAGACACCCGACAACGTCTACCTAGGTCCGTCTAACCTAGGGCATTACCCAAAATTGGGCCAAATTCGGATTCCACCCGAAATTGACACAAAACCTAGTGTTAAAGTCTCTAAACTCACCCAAACTAGTTCCAACTTCCTCCCACGGGTAGCCTAAGGGTCTAGGAAGGTTCTAAACTATTAATTACACTATAAAAGAGTAATTACAAGAGAAAAATTAGGATTTACCTCTTGGGAGTTGGAATCCCAAGCCAAAGTCTCAAAAATGCTCCAAATCCTCCAATCCAAGCTTCCAAGCTCCCAAATCTTGCTCCAACTCTAAATCTAAGCTCTACCCACCTAGGTTGGGGAAGAATGTAGGGTTAGGGTTAACACAAGTAGAAGAAATGGAAGGAGGAAGGAGAAAAAATGGAGAAACTTACTTGTGAAGGAGAAAGGAAGAAGAAGAAGTAGTGGAGAAGAAGGAGAAGAAGAAGAAGAAGAAGAAGAGAATGGGAGAAAGGGGCTGCTGGTTCCACAGGTTGGGGAGGTAGGTTGGGGCCGGCCATGCCAAAAATAAAGGGTTTACAAGTTTCAAATTCCCAAAACGCCCCTACTTGACTTGGTTTCGGGTTCCGGGTTCCAAAAGCACTCAAACTGGCTCCAAATCTCTCCAAATAACCTCCTAAAAATAAAATAAATATTCTAAACCCAAAAATAAGTCTCACAGGGGTGTGGGCTGGGTCGGACATGGGTCCACTAGGGTCTGACATGGGTCCAGGCTAGCCAAAATCCTAAAACAATCAATAAAAATATAATACAATCAATAATTAATTATAAATACAATTAATTAAAAATAATGCACAATTAACTAAATTAAAAATAAAAAAAATACCCGACTCTGGAAATGGGGTGGTGACAAGCCTATCCTCCTTAGAAAATTGTGTCCTCGAAATTTAAAGTCAATCACACTCCCTCTAGGTCAAACTCCCAACAATCACAGTCAAGAAATTCTACCTAACCAACATACAAGATCAGGGTCCTACTGGTTGTGTTATCACAGTCTCAATCAGGGTTACTACACTATCTACCACAGCACAAAAAAATCTAACAGGTACTAACGAAGCACACCACAGGAATAGAAAAGGACAGGAAGAAGAAACAAGAGACAGACCTGCTAACCCGACATCCGTAGCATCGGCCTCCTCGACCGTCAACGCATAAGCCCTGCCCTGCTGGGGTGTATCCCTCTGCTGGTGCGGGGCATGATGCTGTGCCACAGATGGCCTAGCTCCAACTCTCTGATCCTGTGCTCCACCCAATGGAGGTGCAGTAGGACAATCTCGCATCTGGTGAGCAGCGGATCCACAGAACAAACACACCTTCAGCCTCCTCCTACAAACATCCCAGGTATGTCCTATCTTTCTGCAGTAGGCACAAGTGGGCACCCTCTGATCCTGACCCTGCTGCGCTGTCTTCTGCACATAGGGACGCTTAGCTGGTCCCGCACTGCCACTCGTACTGCCTGAATTATTCCTGCCTCTCTTGGACTTGAGCTCCAAGTCATCCTCTGCTCTCTGAGCGTCTCCTACTATCTGCTCAAAAGTTACCTCGCGATCGCTCCTGGTCAAAGACTTGACCGCCATAACCAAGCCCTTGCGAAACTTCCTCGCCTTGGCTGCCTCACTCAAGCCCTCCACAAATCTGCCCAAACGGCAGAACTCCGCTGCGTACTCGTCCACCGTCATGCTCCCCTGGACGAGTGCCTCGAACTGGCTCTCCAAAGCACTGAGCGCCACATCAGGGAAAAACTTCTCCTTAAAAAGCCTCTTGAAAGCCTCCCAAGTAAGCCCTGGCGCTGCGATCCTCGTATCTGTGCGATACCACGTCAAAGCGAGGTCGAACATCTGACTGCCCGCCGCCTCTATCTGTATGCTGTCTGGAATCTGCGCCAGCCTGAAGATCCCCTCGATCTGCTCTATCCAGTCATCCGCGTACAGGATCCCTTCTGTACCACGGAACTCCTTGGGCCGCATCCTCTGAAAATCAATGATACTACCCGGCCTCGGATGCTGAATCTGATCTGCCTGTGGCTGAATCTGTGCCACCCTATCCACTGCTGTCATGGCCACCTGGTGGGCGTTCTCAATGCCCAGCCTCATCACATCCACCTGACGGTGCTGCGCGTCCATCATCTCCCTGAAGAAAGCAAACAACTGCGCGACATCTACTGGAGCAGGAAGTGGTGGAGGAACTACTGGAGCGACTGGGGTAGTCCTCGGATCGACAGGTGAAGGAGGATCCCCGAGAGAAGCAGATGCTCCCTCAACCACAGGAGTGGTGAGCGGAGCGGTAGCAGCTGCCTGAATACGAGCTGGACGAGAGGTAGCAGACCTCTCAGTAGCAACTGCTGGAACGGTATGATGGGATCGTGTCTTCGGAGGCATCCTGAACACAGATCAAAAGAAGTCAATACGGCGCAAGATACGATATCATCAAAGAAGGACAGTAATATTTCAAAAGAAAGCAATTTCAGAATAATTAGATTGGAATTGTTCCTAGTCGTGATTGAGTACACACTCATCCTAAATCCTAGATCCTATAGCAGGCTCGCAGCAGTACAACTAAGTTGTTGTACCACCACGACATTGCACTAATTGCGAATCGAGACCTGCATGGGGCCGCCACCAAAAATGTGTCACGACCCGCACCCGGAAAATCGGGCATGAGTCGTAGGTACGTCCAGCCTACGCCGCAGCATCGGCGGTAGAATGCTGTCTAGGTCAACTGACTAAATAATAATCTCACACAAAAATCGGCCATAACCTCTCCAAAAGGAGGGCAACCACACAAACAATATATAAACCTGTCAAGATCTCAACTCCAAACGGAGGAGCAAATATCACAATGATAATCACAATATACTCAATCACGAATCTAAGCACGATAAGATAACACAAAGATCTAACAACTATAAAGTCTAACCAACAACAGCTACTACAACAACCACAACATCAATAATAATAATACAATAATATCCAAAATAATATACAAACAAGGTCTCAATCCAAAACCAAAGACAAATCCGGTGCTAAAAGCTAATAAAAACCACAACAAGGTCTCAGTGATCCCGGCTACCAACCCAAAAATCACCCCTAAACTAGAGGGTCCCTGTCTGCACCATCGACAGGCTCAGGTCCATAAAACGTCGGACACCACTCCTCCGGATACTCTGAAAAATATGTTCAGTCAGGACTGGAGCAAGTACATCTCTAACAGCAGTTCTATTTAAATGATAAAAACTATAAAACAGTTATAGCAAGTAGCAAGAAGAATGAAGCAAGTATGAAACAAGAAAATATATAAATCACTGGTGCATAAAGGTAAAGATGCATGGATATCAGAGCAAGATAGTAATAACTGCAAGATACAGGAAATCTAAGCTAAGATCAAGTCCGTGCACAAGAACGTGTAGTGAGTCCAGCATAAAAAATATGTAGTGAGTCAAGTCCAGAAACATGTAAGTGAGACCAACAAGAATGCAAGAGTCCAGACTATAAAGAATGAACTCGGTGTCTTTGAAATACTTGTTTCGACATGTAAACGGCTAGGGGTAAGTACGGCTCACCGCGCATTGGGAGCGCGGCTGCTATCATTCCAGATTAGACCAGAGAGAGTGATGCCTGATAATTCCAGATGGGAATATTTACATGTCTACTCGAGTATTTTCCCGCCCCGACTAATACAAGTGGATCCAAGACCCGACACGCAAATCAAGATGAGTCCAGCCTGAACATGAATGATGCCTGTAGTGATGCCTGTAGGTGATGCCAGTAGTTATTCCAGAATATAGGCCAGAAACATGAAATGTACGTGTCATAAGTAAATAAATCCAGAAATACCAGTCAGTGTCTCGTGTTGTGCCAGAATAATCAGATGATACTATACTAGAAGCTGAATCATAATAATCATCAGATAATGAAAACTATCAGAGAATGTACTCGCCTGACGTCCTGAGCAACTGGCGATCCGAACCGGTGTCGCAAGGACCTAATACGAAAAGCAAAGTTAAACAGGATTCTAATGAGTTAAACAGATATAAAATAACTAAAAATAGGCTTCTAGGGTCGTTCTAGGTCAAACGGGTCAAACCGGTGAAATCTGGGTCAAAAAGTCAACTCTGGGTCCAAAAAGTCAACTCTAGGTCAAAACTAGGTCAAAAGTTGACTTTGGCGGTCAACCGAGTCAACTACGGTCAAGTCTGGGTCAAACTAGGGTGCTCCTGAAATTCTAGGTCAAATCGAGGTCATTAAGCTAGAAAACTCACAAACTCGCCTAATTGAGATACCGGGATACCCTCGGTATCCGATACCTCGCCCTAGGCCACGCACCCCGCCTAATCCGCTAAAACCTAAGCTAGCACGTGTAATTATATATACATAAACATATAAAAATCATTCCAAGACATTTCCTAGGCTAATGCTCAAATACCCCGCTCGAAACTCAATACCTTGAATATCTCAAGGTATTGAGACACCTCGATATCTCAAGGTATTGAGATACCGCTCTCGAACCCCTCTAACTAGCAATCTAACTAATAATTATATACCTAGTTATTAATCTAGGCTAGGTAATATAGATATCTACCATATATTTATATATCTAAGTATCTATACACCTATATACATAGATATCCATACTCACATATACACTAATACCCATTACCTTACCCTACGCATAAATATATATGTATATATAACTATATCTAGATATCTAACTATCTATCTAGCTATAGGTATATATATCTATCATATAGATATAGGTATCTACCATATATCTACCTATCTAATTATCTATAGGTATCCTATCTATCTATGTATCTCCTTATCTATTTATCTAACTAGCTATCTATTTACCTAGCTATTTAACTATCTAACTATCTAATAACTTATCTATTCATCTAATAATCTAACTATCTATCTAACTAGTTATCTAGATCTAGCTATCTAACTATCTAGATATCTATCTATCTATCTATGTATCTAATAACTTATCTTACCTATTTATCTATCCATCTACCTATCTATCTATCTATTGATATATCTATCTATCTATCTAACTTATTATCTATCTATCTATTGATATATCTATCTATCTATCAACATATATACATATATATATATCAATCTCTCTTTCTCTCTCACTAGCCCTCGCTACCCTGGAGCTTGCTGCTGCTGCTGCTTGTGCTGATGCTGCTGCTGGCGCTTCGCATTGCTGCTGCTACTACTCTTGGCTGCTGCTGCTGCAGCTCTTCCTGCTGCTGCTGTGCTGCTGCTGCAGTGCAGCAGCAGCTGCTGCTGTTGCAGTTGGTCCCCCCTTCCTCTCACAAACACACACACACACACACACACACACACACACACTCCT